>JAHTLZ010000327.1:16609762-16624946 GCA_023846285.1 Phrynocephalus versicolor
TATCTATCTATCTATCTATCTATCTATCTATCTATCTATCTATCTATGGTGGTATTTTTGCAAAGTATAATTGTTCATCATTCCTAGTGAATTAAGAAGAAGAGACAAGTGAACCAAACGAGCAGAACTTTATACACACTTTAATTTCAGGGATAGTTCTAAAAATTAGCCTAAATAATGCCAGCATTCAGAATGAATGAACAAGACAGAAAAAATGAGAATCACAGTGATAGAATGGAAGGGGTGGATCTCATTTCTACACACTAATTACTGTAAGGTGTAGGTGGTCTCTAACATCTACACAAGCCAAACGTATTTTCTCATTCTAGAGATGCCATTGCATCTCTAGAAAATAAAGGCAAGAGGTCACCTCCTTAGAGGGAAAAGAAAGAGGTAAGACAAAGAAGTAGAATGATCATCCTTTAGAATAGCAACCTAAGGTTGAAGGAAAGTCAGCAGAGCAACTCTCTGGGAGACCTGAATAAGTTTTCTCTATTATTTTCCCATGCACAGACATGTATCATCTCAAGAGTAAGCAGAGTTAGACATGAGCAATACTCAACACATGGAAATGAATGACAGACCATGGCCTAGAATAGAGGGGAAGTGGTGTGAGGAAGATTGAAGGGGCAGGAATGGTCAGTCCTGCCCAGAGAGAGTCTGGCTATGCTATTTTTAGCAGGGGGTTGGACTGGATGGCCCTTGAGGTCTCTTCCAACTCTGTGATTCTATGAGCTTATGATTCTATGAATTTCCCTGTACGTTTGCCCCAATAAAAAGCAAGAGTCAGCTTTTCTTTATGTCCGTGAGAGGAATCTATGTTCTTATCTAATGCTTTAGGCAATTCTATTCATCAGTTTAATTAGTTGAAGAAAATGCTCAGACAATGAAGTTCATTCAGTGGCCAACACTTGTTATCAAGTATTGAGAAAGAAGGAGCTGATTGATGATGAAGACAGTTGCTGAGCTATCAGTTACAGGAGCTATTGTGGAACTGTGGTACTTCTTACAATAAGAAGAACCCAGACGGATGCTGCACATGTGACAATGAGAGATGGGCATGAACCGTCTGTTTCTCGATTCGTGCTGGTCCCTCCTTTGGACGAGCAGGTGTTCTGGTACCTCCTAGCACTGGTTGCCCACTTAGAGGCAGTGCCGAGAGGAGGCAGAGCAAGGAAGCTAAGGTTCTGACTCTGACTCTGCACCCACTGGAGGAGGTGGTGCTGGGAAGGGGCAAACACTTGTTTCCCTGAAGGACCAACTACCACAAGCTGCCAGACAAGCAATTCATGCCCATCTATAAGCTTAATAAGTCTTCGTCCTGTATTTTTCTCCTTATATATCACCAGCAACTTCCACCATGACCATAAACATCCTTAACTTAGACTGGACAAGTCAGTGAATCTTAATATTCTGGAGGGATGTTATCCGTACAGTCTGATGCACTCAGACGTCACTCCTATTAAATTCAGTAATATTTACTCCTACATCTATGTTACAGACTAGGAATCTAGCGCAGGTACAGACATTTTCTATATAGCATAGTCTCTTGTAATACACCTTGGAAATGTGTATTGCTGAGGGTTTGTACTTAATATTATCAGGCAGCAGATAAGTAAAACCATGGGGGCTAATCTTATAGACACCGTGGGGCTACTGTAAATCAGAATCAACATGATAGCACTTGATGTAATTTTGTATTTCTGTAAGCCCCAGGATACTCCAGTCCACACCCTCTTCAAATGTGGCCATGGGGCAAAGTTAAGGAATAGGTTGATTTACGTATGTGCCTCCCTAAACCAAGTAAATGAAAAATTGAACGTGTCTTTATCCAGAAATAAATCCTATTGTCTTTAGTGGATTTACCTACTTTTAATGTTTTTCTAAGATTGAAGTCAGGGATTGGAGCAGGAAAGGTGGTATCTTTCATTAATGGACCAGATAATGAAGCATTATGCTTTCTAAATAAATATTATTTGCCAATAAAGACCCTTTTGAATTTAATTTGTAGCACCACTGAACAGGGACTTGCAGCTCATTGGAATTCTTTGAAAGAACTGCTTGAAATATTCATTACCTGGAGTCACGGGGGATTTATTTCAGGGAGGGAATTGTCTTCCTGGCTTAATTATTTTTTCCTGCACAATGCAGAGCGATTGCCAAAGCCCATAGGGCCTAGAAAATAAATAAATGCATACATTTTTAAAAGGTAGAAGAATATAACGTGCCACTTGTTCCCTTCAGGTTGTTGATATGGAAACCTTAAGAGATCACATGTCGCCTGACCTCGTCCATTAACCTGACCAAGAAAGTATCTGTACAATAAATTATTTGCTCAAATGACAGGAAGTGAAAAGAGATGAACCTTAAGGCAGAGGTTTGTTGAAGTCATTCATCTTATGGTCTGTGACACTTTTAAATAAGGTCTTTGTAACTCTTTTATTCTCCTCTTGGTGGGTATATGGATGGATGGATGGATGGATGGATGGATGGATGGATGGATGGATGGATGGATGGATGGATGGATGTGAGGGATGGCTCCTTGTGAGTAATAGGGCCTCCTGGTAAATGGACTGTTTCTCCAAGGGGGGCAAACCCCGAAAATGGGTTCTTCAACTTGTTGAATGGATTCTTCCTTGATCCCGAAACCATTATTCTGGACTGTATGAACCTTTGATCCTTTGGACTGCTTCTTGAACTACAATATTGGGTTGCCCTGTTTTGAGGAACTTGATATTTTCTGCTTTCCTGGCTTCAGCCTTTCCTCCGCTTGGGATTTCAAGCTTCACCGGCCCTCACCGTCACTTGCCTCACCCACTGGGGAACGAGTCAGTCAGAGGCTGAGGGATTGATTCTACACTTGCTCTCCCAGGACAAAAGCCACCCTGGGGAGCTTTCAGCAATCAGAATGTCACTGGGAACTATTTTTGTACTTGGAAATGTCTTTTTTCTCTCATTCGGGTTTTCTGAGGAGTAGAGGGATAAAGACATGAGGAGGACCATACGAAAGACTTGGTTCGTTGGCCTTCATGGATACATGGAGGGTGACAATCTGAATTATCCTCTATTATCTGCAGGCATTCACCAAATGAATGGGAAAAATGTTTCCTGTACAAATGCACTGAGCATGCAAATATTCACATTCTTTTGGATTATTTTTAGTGATGTCTGTTCTATTTTGATTATGAGTAAGAGGTCGGCCCATTATTGACCCATTAGTCCTTGAGCAAAGGGATGCAACTCACCCTAGTAAGCCAAATATTATTTACCCAAACCTTTATAGTTGCCCTTCAAAGGAAGAGGGTATTATTCAGATTATTCAGAATGCATAGCCTTTCTATGAACTCTGGTAAGCATGAAATAAGCTATATAAGTAAAACAAGATTCAAATCTTGATATTGCTGGCTGCAGAATGCAATGTGAGCCTAGACAGAATTAAAAACCCAGTAGAAGGAAAAGACAAATCTGCTGAAATCATTCGGTCCAGAAGATCATCCGAGAACTGCTGAAACTGCAGTTTGCAAGCTTTAATTAAAAATCCATCCAGGCAAAAGAAGGTAAATTCGGTTTATGTGCTGCTGGCTAGAGCTTGAGCAAGGGAAGGCAAGGAACCTTGAAACTGGATGATCTGCAAGCCCACATACCACGTCAGTCTACTGTTGTACTCCTACTGCATCAGTGCTACTGATGAATGTCTTCATTGCACAGAAGGTTCAGCACAGAGAACCAATGATATTGATGTAGCATGAGAATTGTAAGCCCAGATGTGTGTTGCGTCATTACAGTCATGACCGGACTCTTCATGACTGCATGTCTATGAAGTTTTCTAGGCAGGAATACTGGAGTGGTTTGCCAGTTCCTACAGCACCTGGTATTCCCTGGTGGTCTCCCATCCAAGTGAGTGAGTGTTCTTATCGAACAGAAGGTTCAGAACAGAGAAGCAATGATATTTATGTAGTATGAGAATTGTAAGCCCAGATAAGAAGAGACAATTCCAGGCCAGGCACAAGAGATGAGCACAAACCAGGAGGGGGAGGAGTAGTTTGTGTGACAGTTTGCAGTTAATCTTTGTTTACTTTCATGAACTTTCTGATGAAGCGAACTGTTTCATGGCTCATAGGATTTTAGATTTATGGGGGTGGTAGAATGGACTCTGAGAGATTTAGAGAAGCCAGACTCACAGCATTTCTTCAGCTGATCCTTCCTCTCACCTCCTCCAAGTTTGGTGAAGACTAGATTTTGAGACTTCTTAGCCCCCCCCCCCCCAAAAAAAAACAGGTCCTCCAGGAAAGTGCTGCTCAGGAGTGGCTGCTCTACCACTCCCAGATGTTTTGAATCACAGAAACTATCTGAAGATCAATCCTTCGCACAGTTTTCTCCAGTGTAGCCTAGGGAATTGATTGAGTGTTGCCAGGCTCTCTGATCAGGCACAACACACCCAAAAATAAAGTGCAGGAATTGCCAGCACCAATAATAGTTCAGTGTTTTGTTTCTTTCTGGACAGGTATGTTTATCCAAAGCTTTCCAAAACAAACCATAATATGGCCCAATTTAAAGGGGGTTGTTTCATGGTTTGTTTCGTGCCCTCTCTAATTATGCACTTTCATCTCCGGGGCAGGAATGACGTGATTCCCCAGTTCTTCTTGCAGTTTTCAAGGATTAAGCCTTGGATCTTCTGAATGAAAAAGTTGGGAGTCTCCCCAAGAGCCATGACCCCTCTGCTCTTCTGGATGAGGTCCCATTCCCCTCCAATGACCAAGTTTGAAGAGAGAAGTTCTGAGATGCACCTCTATCACAGAATAATAAGATGCACTTGGAAACTCCACAGATCCATCTGGTGCTCCAGTGGTCCCTTCATGAAAAGAACAGATGTAGCTGCTGCCCCAAGTACCTCATGTGCATGCAAATTTGTTGAACTTCAGTGCATTGAAATGTTGTCTTCAAATATGAGGTTAGGTTGAAACAGAGAAGGAAACCCAGAGCAGGTGCAGATGTGTGATGGAAGTCAGGGTGGAAATCCCAAGACCTTGGGCTGAACAGTGAACACCATTCTTCTAAGGTGCCTTCCTGGATGATCCCAAATGATCATGTTGCCCTGTGACAGTGGTGGGGAGGACCTTCAGCACTCCAGATGTTTTGGACCACAATTCCCACAGGCCTTTGTCATTGGCAACACAGGCTTGGAGTTCTGGGAGTTGCGGTCCAAGACATCTGGAATGCCAAAGGTTCGCCCCCACGGCCCTATAACATCATCATGCATTTTCACATTCTATTAAACATACACACCGATCTACAACCACTGTTGTTGATACTTGTATCAAGAAATCCTCTCCAGCGCTGTAAGACTGATAACATTTCTGCTTCTCACCCAATCAAATCAACCCCATTTCATTATTATTTTTCTACTACAGAGAAGAAGGACATGAGGGCTGCCAAATTACCCCCTGTGGGTTGTGTATGCCAAGTCTCACGGTGCTCTCTTCGGCAAAGGTGCAGTCAGCGGGTGATTGTCCAGAGGAGGCAGGGAAGGAAGTGTGTGGAGCCCCTGGAGCCCCTGGGCTGGTGCTGTTCTGTACTAGATCAAACTACCGATCCATGGTTTGTGGCCATCTCTAGTGTCAAATTCAGCAATTCATGCAGCTCCTCATTTTTGAGTGGAATGAACCAGCCAGCAGCTTCTGCTGGCCAAGCTGTTAAGCCCCCACTGTCAGAGCCCTGGTATATTGACGCCTATAGGAACAGTTGCAAAGCTGCATTACATTCAGAGCTGAGAAATTGATTTCTGTTCTCATCACACACCTTGCTTGTGGGTATTGTTTTTCCAAAACGAAAGCCTGCATTAGAAAAACCCAAGGAGTTACACTTGCTGGGCAAATGAACTCATCATCACCTCAGTGTTTCGCAATTATCCAGCTACGGTAGAGTGGCAAGGGAGTAGGAGATGATGACTGGGAGCAATCTCACCTAGCTCTCTGATTCAGTACTTGGCTTCTACATCCTTCCAGGTTACTGGAGTGTAAACTCGGGGGCAGTCAAAGAGGAAGGGGAAATTCCTGTAGAGAAATGCTATTCTTTTTTCAGTCCGTGCCACAGTTTATCTCTCGGGGCAATGGTACCTTATTACACATGCCACAGTTCCCTAATACTACATTTATTGCCGGGTAGTGTTTATTTTAGGGTGTTTTCACAATCCTGAGACACAGCAGGTCAAAGTGACCTTACTCTGAAATGGTTGTTTACCAACTTCCTTCGGCCTTACTAATACTTCAGATCAGATCGGGAACTCAGGTAGAGAAGTGCACATCGGAACAACTTCCTTGTTGTCTCTAAGGCCATTCGTTGGCAGCATTTCCGAAAACGGTTGCTGCTTCACTCCACACTTAGCCAGAAAGGCTAAGTTGGTTGTTTGGATCATTTGTCCTGTTCTGCCTTGCAAGGTAGGTGTGCAGTCTCAAAGTTATGCAACCGAGTTAATATTCTTTCTTTGGAATGAAGACAGGTTGAAGGTAGGGTCAGAAGAGTCCCACTGGCACTCAGGGTAATTAAAACCTTAAAGGGTTTTAATTACCCTGTGGTTAAAGGGTGGTGGCAGAGTCATTATGAGCAGGTTCTGACTTGATAGAACGTAATAGACCCAGACCATTTCCTAACAGAATGGCTGGGATCGGTAGGTTGAAAAATCCCTCTCAAAAATAGAAAAACATCCTTCATGCAGAAGTAAAATCATCTCTCACTGAGCAGTAAAAGGATGATACTCTGGATCCCAGCACACCTTACCACAAATTAGGTACAGATTAAATACATAATCATGCATATTCTTCTCTGCAGTGACTTTACATTCATGGCTGATAAAGATAACTGAGGATAAAACATTATGCCCAGTACATAAAAGATGATGAGCTCAGTGATGCATCTTCATTGTGTTTAAGGTATTATGGTCCCATTTTTTGTACATGAATCAATCTTAGCTTGGCTTAAGGGGAAAATGAATTGAAAGGCCATAAAAGTGAAATAAAAACAATTGAGCACTATTTCTGCAACAATACATGCACCTGGGATTGACGCAAATACAGAAATCCATTGATTCCACAAGGTCTTTGAAATAACTTGATGTATAAATTTAACAAAAATAAAGCAAGATGTTTGCTGTTTCACAGCTTTGTCAATGTAACTCTCACAAGCCCAGTGCTACAGTCAAAAACAAAGCAAAACAAAGAAATCCCATCTAGAGGAGATTGTGGGAGAGGGAGGAAGGGGAGAATATCAAACGGAGTGCTCCTCTTCTCATTTTATAGCTACATTTGTTTGTTTCAGTTTCGTTATGTGTGCTTCTTTGGTTTTTGCTTGTTCATTTATTTTATTTTATTTTATTTTATTTGTTATTCTGCTATTTCAACCGAGACCTATTGTGTTTTCTGTTGCCTTGGGCAATACCTGGTGTTTCATATCAAAATATCACCGAGTTGTCATCTATTCTTCATGAAAAACCTCTAAAATTATGAGATAAAAGTTTTTGCAATAAAACATCTTCCCTTGCTTATAGATAGTTTGCAAAAAATACCACCAAAGACAGACAGACAGACAGACAGACAGACAGATAGATAGATAGATAGATAGATAGATAGATAGATAGATAGATAGATAGATAGATAGATAGATAGATAATTTTATTTATTTATTTATTTATTTGACATAAGAGCAAAAAATCACTGGCGTTATAACCGCTGCCTTACACATTTTAGATGCAATATGCTCTACTTACAATTTTTTAATTTTTAATTTTTAATGTATTTATTTGATAGGGCTGCTCTACTTAAGAATTGTTTGACTTAAGAGCATGCATTCAGAATGGATTACTCCATAAGTAGAGGTACCACTGTATACAGAAATAGAGGAGATGATTGCCACTAGGGTGTGGATAGATTATATCATATGAAACTGTGATACTTCAGATTCGTTTTTTTTTTCTTGACATGCAATTCCGTGCCAAAAGCTAAATGTAGCTCAGAGTAAACTGGGTCCTTGGCTGAGGGAATGGGACAGTCTGTCCTCTTTCTTACTCCTAGCAGAGTATCAGTGCAGAGTGAAGTGTGAACAAGGCACAGCCGTAGTAGCAGCTCACACAGTCCTCAGCAACTGATATGCTCAACTAACGTAAAAAAAAAAATGAGCCAGGGATTGCAGCGAATTGCTGGCTGTTTGTTTGCCAATAGACTCAAAACAGAAATACTGAAAAAGAATAACAGATACTTGATGGGCAACAATCAGGACGGATTATATTGTAGAGCTGGTTAGAGATGGGCACGAAATGCTGGTTCAGCAGTTCGTGCCAGTTTGTTTGCTGGCTGAACTGGTGTTCAACAGATCCCTGCCCTGTCTTCTCCAGGTGCTGCCTCTGTGTGGGCTCTCTCCAGAGGAGGTCGGGCTGAGAACGGCCAAAAACCAATTTGGTCTAATAACAAAGTGGCACGAACCACCGAACCAGCTATTCCTGCCCAACTGTAGAGCTGGTCTTTTTTTTATTTATTTATAAATTTTTATTAAATTTTAAACTACATACAAACAAAATAGAAACAAAATAACAAGCAACAATTAACATGAGCTGGTCTTGAAATCCCACAGGAATCTTTCCTTTATTTCCATTTTTTATCATCAAACACAAACTACTTCAAATCTACCTCTTAAATCTACATTCCTTTCTTTTCCTTTCTATCATAAATCTTCATCATGGTTCCATAAGGAATATCAAAACACTTTCTTGTTCTCATCAGTCTTCAGCAGCAGAAGAACTGGGAGATTTTTTTTTTTAAATCCTGCAATGATTCAAAAATAATGTGGTGTTGAGTTTCGGTATTTAAGAAACAGCGTGCATATCCGGGACACAAAATAAGGAGCTTTATCAGTCCTAGAGTGCATTCAGGAATGGCCCACGAGAATTAGCTGTGTCTCTACATATACATAGTTGCTAGCCTTTCGTGCCCAAGGCTAGCAACCGTGTTTTGACATGTGAGACAGAAAATCCCACACGTTTCTCTCCACAAAACTAGAAATAAAATTGCATAAATAACCAATTCAGTGTTGATTTCCTGCTGTCTCCTAGGTCTTGGAATCAGCTGCCTTATGTGGGTTGCTCGTTCTGGATCACAGCACAGCTGTCGACATCAAGCTGCCTTTTCATTCTGACTAGGCTCCTCGATGGGTAGTCTAAGTTTTAAAAAGTTACGCTATTGACAATCCATTAAAAATAACATACCAGATCTAAAAAAAAAAAAAAAAAAACCTATAATGCAACCACAGTAATCTTCTTATAAAAGTAAAGATAAAGATTTCCCCTGCATATGTGTGCAAGTCTTGTCCGACTCTAAGGGTGGTGATCATCTCCGTATTCAAGCCAAAGAACCAGTGTTGTGCAAGTCCGCAGCCATGTGGCTGTCCAGTTTGCAAGGAAACACTGTTTTACTTTTGTGCTTTTTGCAGTGGTACCTATTTATCTACAGTGGACCCTTGTATAACAAACATCTTGTATAACATAAAATTTGTACAACATAAGAAATTCCGGAGATAGGGGAAATTTGCTTAACATAATTGCCTATGGGGAAAATCCCTACAACATAAAATGGGATTACTCTGCTTTCAATGCATTCCTATGGGAATTTGTATAAAGGAAAATTTGCTTAACATAATTTCATTTGGAACGAATTAATTCCTTTATACAAGGTACCACTGTACTTGCATTTACATGCTTTCGAACTGCTGGGTAGGCAGGAGCTGGGGTTATCAGCGGCAGCTCACTCCACAGCGTGGCACCCGGGATTCCAACCGCCGAGCTGCTGACTTTGCAGCCGACAGTTTTCAGAGAATTAGTCCGCTGAGCCACCATGCCCCATTCCCCCACACACCCATCCATCCTTCCATCCATCCATCCAACCTCATTAAACCTGGCTATTCACACTAGCCTTTCAGGTTTCTCCACCAATAAAATACAGAGCATCTACTAGCCATCAGTGATGGTGAACCAATACATAGACTCTTATACATTTATACGCCGTATATACAATACTACTGTTATCGCTTTACCTTTCTCAGTCTCTTCCGGAGCTCATTATCCAATTTTTATTATGTAACTTACAAAATATCTAATATCTAACTTGCAAAACTTGAAGTAACCAACAGTCCAGCGAATGTCCCACGAGTGAGGTAATAGCACAAAGCAGGAATCCCATAAGCGTTCCAGAATGTCTATCTCTTGAAATAAATGAACGGACATTTCACAGTGCTTATAATAGACAGGGCGGTATGTGTCCATACATGTGTGTGCACCTGCATGCACACACAAACACGTACATGCCTACCACCTACTTGATTTCCCTTCTAGGCTCTTGATTATCAGCTTTGAGACTGCAGGATTCTAGTTTCAGATGATCCTGCTCTATTAGGATTACTGCTCAGTAGAGATGGGCACGACTCAGAAAAAATTTTTCGTTTTCGTTTTCATTTTCGGCTAGGGTCCGTTTTGTTTCGTTTCCGTTTTCGTGAGCTAATTTCAAAATTTTTCGTTTTCGTTTCGTTACGTAACGAAAATGAAAAAACGAAAACAAAAACGAAAATTTTTTCGTTTCTCCCCATTTAGCTCCATTATGTGTTTTTCCAGTAACGAAAAACAAAAATTGGCTCAAAATTAGTCGTTTCGTTTCCGTTTTCGGTCCATTTTTGAACCGTTTTTCGTTTTCGTTTCGTTACGTAACGAAAACAAAAAAACGAAAACAAAAACAAAAATACTGCTAAGTCGTGCCCATCTCTACTGCTCAGATAAAATGATCCCAGGCAACTGGTTCCTCCGTGGAGAGAAGTTTGTTGTTGCTCCTCTGAATACGTTGAGAGCCCTCCCGTTAATGAAATAAGTATGTATCATTCCCTATTTTGTTTCTACGAAATAGAAACAAAACAGTTTGCCTGACTCCTTAAAAGTAGATGGTGTTGATTTGAATTCCACTTTCTATTCCAGGGTAATGGGTTTGTGGTCTCAGGGGACAACTACAGGGAAAGGTAATGCAGAAAATACCCCAGGATAAGAATGGTCAGATTTGTATAGCTGAGTACATGACATACAATCCAATGAGTTTTCCCCTTTGGTCTGTCCTCCCCACGCCACCCCACGCTGCTCAGCCTTCTACTTTTTTTGAATGCATTTGCATCAGTTCAGACAGTGTTTTTTTTTTGCTTGAGATGATGCAACTTGACATCTGACTGGGTGGCTAGCAGTGTGTTTGGTCTTCCAGCTTTATAGTTTAAGGTGGGGACAGGAAAAACAAACCAGGGGTCTCAGTTTCTCTCGAGCAAACATCCTTTGTCTCCAAACTGCTTTTTAACAAGCTTGTTGCAAGTGCTGGTGTATCTAAGAGGCAAGTAGGAGGGAAGGAATTGGCAACCATCCCTTGTTTGTAGCTTGTTAAGGCAACTCTGCCATAGTTCTGCCTCTTGTACACCTGGCTAGAGTAGAAGCAGCCTTAACACGGTGTGAGCAAGAACGGATTGCCAGTTTCCTCCTCTATCTCCTAACTTCTGTCTGGTTGTCTAAAGTGAATTCACCTGGGGAAAACTGATGCCAATTAACAGGGAATCAATTCACATTTTTTTCCTGCTGTGTACACACACATACTAAGGATGCAAAGCTATTCTGACATACCTGTGAGTAAATCCCTCTGATCTATGTGGACTTACTAGTACTAAGCAGGTGTGCAGGCACTGGATCAGGGGTCCTCAAAGTTTTCAAACAGCGGGCCGGTCCACCACCACCCAGACACCACTGGGGGCCGGATCACAGTCCAAAAGCAGCTGCGGAGGCTGGCTTGCTCACAAAACAGGGGGTAGGTGGGGGGTTGCAATTGGTCCCGGGGGCCGGATTCAGGACCTTGGGGGGCTGCATCCGGCCCCGGGGCCTTAGGTTGAGGACCCCTGCATTGGATTGTGATGTTGTTAATTGGTCCTTCAAGTTTTTCCTCTAAGTTTGCTCTGCCTTACCCAGTGTCTCCACTGAACAGTCATTCTATAACAATTGTGCATATATATATGCAATCTAAAGTCCTTGACAAAGTGTTACAGAATGTAATTAGAGTAATTATTACTATATAGGAGCATTTGTCCTAACTCAACTTCACAAAAGAGCAAACAGGTTCCAGAGGCAGGGAGCAGTAATTATGGCCTTTAGATTGCTGTGCTATTGCTGAGTGGAGGTGGAAAATTGCAGTCAGCTGAAACCACATATTACTTGGCATGTGGAAAACCAGGCTAGAAGATTAATAAAGAAAAGTAGTGACCTGTTTTGTGGCTAGACATGGGTACAAAATGAATCATGAAGGGGATAGGCAGACATAAACCCCCAAAATGGGTCTGTTTGAGGGAAACCCACCTGACCAGAATGAAAATGAAATTGCCAATTTGTATGCATCATGGTTGGTGTGATTTGGGACTCCTGAGAGTGCTAGCTTGGCCTCTGTGTGAGTTAGAGATGCCAAACTTACAGTATGGTCAGTCTTCATCTAACTCTACTCTCCATCCCTTCCATATTTGTCAAAGATTAGGTTTGGGATGTCTTGAATTGTAGCCCCCAATGCAGGTCCTCCAGGAGCGTGCTCTTTAGCAGCTGCAGTCTCTAACTCTCAGTAGTACTCCTGGAAGTCTCAAATAGCACAAACTTGTTAGAAAGTTCATGAAAAGTTGTGATTTGTGATTCGTGGTTCGTGGTTCGTGAATAGCAACAAACCATCATGAACCAGTTTTCCCAGTTCCAACCCATCTCTATTTGGTGCATCTTAAGGACTAACAAGCTTTATTGATGAAAGTCTTCATGGACTGCAACCCACTTCTCTAGACATATACAGATAGCTTCGGGATACAAGGAGGAAGCATGTGCCATGTTATGGCAATGCAGAGGATACCAAAGGAGTGATGGTCCTAACTATGGTTGTTAGGGGTTCTTTAGCAGTCATCGGCTGACAAATTCTGACTAGCACCCTATTGCCTGAAAGTTAAGCACAAGGCTTCCTGCAACCCTGCCTGCCTCCTCGTCCTGTCAGTTGTGAGATTCGCACAACCACAGACAAGTCATGACTTCTTATTGTGCTCATTAGGAACTCTCCAGAGGTCAATGGTACATCAATGCTTGCTACATACAAAGCATAAGACAGGCCTGCACAACAGGTAGACGGCGGGCTACCAGTAGCCCGCGAAGGGTTCAAAAGTAGCACACCGGCCATCAATTTAAAAAGTGAGGGAATAAGTTCTCCACCCCTCCCTCCCCCACCCCAAGGACCACCCCTGCCCCAGCAAAGTTCTGGGTCTGCCAGCCCACTGTCTCAGCTGATCAGGGCAGTTCAAGGGCCAGGGGCCATTCTCCCACTCCTCCCACTGGCCAGATGATCGGTGCGCTTAAGCCAGGTGCAAAGGATTTGGAAGTATGTGCATGGTCAGCCTTTTCATAGGAATGCATTGAAATCTGTTCCCTCCAGAACAGATTAATTGATTTTAATGCATTCCTATGGGAAACCGCTGCTATACTTATGATTTTTTTTTTTTACTTATGAGCATGTAGGTAGGTAAGTAGGTAGCCCTTAGACACTTTAGGACAGAATTAGTAGCCCTCGTCCTGTTCAAAGTTGGACAGCTCTGGCATAAGACAAGCAGATGAACACATGCATGGTGAGATTAAAAGGCACTCGCCCTTTTTACATTTGCAAAAGTAGGATAAAAAATGTGTTGTGTAGAATTTCCACCAGCGTACACATTGATATTGAATGGTGTTATTTCAGAGGGGCGGGGAAAGCATGCTTCACTGCACTTGTAAAACCCTCAGTGATTACACACTGAAAGAGCCTTGCCACCATATTTTATTTTTTAACATTACTGTGATTTCAGTACTTGTTTCAAATTATAGTCCCTCTCTGTTCTCACAGCAAATTCTTGGAAGAAAGAAGAGGACCTATACAAGGGCCTATAATTTCCCACTTGACAGAAAACTGCACTTATTATTATGCACCCTTTCTGTTCCTGCACAACGCTACCTGCTAATATTCGCTACGAAATGTTAGCTCCCCTCTTTCCTTATGAAGCTTTAAGAATCCAATCCATTTCTGACATGAGCTAGCAAACTTCCTTGATTACAAATTGCCGGTGGAAGCCCAGGGCTAGGTTCAGTTGTTTTCCCAGCAGGAGTCAACTCACATAATGAATAAGATCTGTTAAAGCAGCCTCTAGATAGGACTCATTCAGCAGGCCTCCCTTGATTGGGACTTGCCGTCTTAGCTCACAGTTATTGTTTAATATTTGCAGTATTCAGAAATTTGTCATATAGTTCTCAGTTTTGAAAATGCAACTTAAAATCACATTTCAGGGTAAAGACTTCCCAATGTAGAGCTGGGTGGACTTAAAAGCTTTTTAGATGATTTTGCTAGGTTTCTCCGATCCACCAACCAATTGTAACCAACTGCCAGTATTGCATAGCTACTCCCAGCTAAAGAAGACCCACTGGCTCTCTAAAAGTAACACATATACTCTATAGGGATGGGCACAAAACGAAAAACAAAATGCTGTTTCATCATTTTGTTACATAATGAAATGAAACAAAACGCAACGATGGAGCAGCATTTTGTTACAGATAAAACAAAATGGTCATTTTTCCTGTTAAAATGAACCATTTCATTTCCTCTATAAAACGCTGCCACAGGTTTCAAAAAAAAGTGCTGACTCAGCCCACGGGCCAGTTGGTCGGCACAAGAAAATAAAAAATTAAAATTAAAAAACCTGCCGACACAGCCCCTGGGCCACCTGGTTGGCGCGAAAAAATAAATAAATGAAAATTTTAAAAAACGTGCCGACCCGGCCTGTGGGCCAGCTGGTTGTTGTGAGAAGAAATAAATTTTAAAAAATGAAAATGAAATGAAACAAAATACGAAATGATTGTTGCAAATACAGCATTCATTTTCTTTCCTTTTGCTACTAGAGCAGAAATGTGGGGGAATCTGCATTTTGTTGCCCAGCAAGTGCCAGAAAAGAGGAAATATAATTCACATCAAAATAAATAAGTTTTATGCATGCAAACATGTGTGTGTGTGTGTGTGTGTGTGCGCGCGCGCACGCACGCACGCACACACACACACACACACACACACACACACACACACACACA
>JAHTLZ010000327.1:16627296-16642628 GCA_023846285.1 Phrynocephalus versicolor
TTTATTTATTTATTTATTTATTTATTTATTTATTTATTTATTTATTTATTTATTTATTTATATCCTGCCAGATTTTCCCAAAGGAACTCAAGGCGGTTAACAGATATAAAAAAATCCTTAATACAAAACATGAATTTAATAATAATAATAATAATTGGAGTAGGAACTGGCAAACCACTCCAGTATTCCTGCCAAGAAAACTCCATGGACGTGGAGTCACGAAGGGACGGTCACAACTGTAACGACACAACAAACACACAGAAATACCCTAACATGAAAACTAATATACAGTGGACCCTCGTATAACAAGCAGTTTGTATAACATAAAATCTGTACGACATAAAAAATTCCAGAGATAGGAGAAATTTGCTTAACAGAATTGTCTGTGGGCCGAATCCGTACAACATAAAAATGGTCGCAGTTAGGGATTACTCCATTGTCAATGCATTCCTATGGGAAATTTGTATAAAGGAAAATTTGCTGAACATAATTTCATTTGGAATGAATTAATTCCTTTATACCAGGTACCACTTGTATATAGATTCTGATTGGGAAGAGCAGGCAGGAAGCAGGTAGGCGCTACCTATTGTTTGCTTTAGGGTGGGTGGCAGATGGGCATCATCATTGAATGAACACATTAACAAAATGAGACAATCTCCATGGGCTTCTAATAAGGGGATGCTGATCTATTTTCAACTGCCCTAAAGGAACCTCCCATTCCCCTTGAGCAGTACTTATGAAGCAATTATGGGATCCGTATCAAAACAAAGTTTCTTTTTAAACTACAGGGAGCTTAAAGGCGGCATGCCAAGGAAAAGGTCCATGGATTGCCTTGTATAGATGCCTCTTGTTGGTGGCGGTTTTTTGAAAAGAGAGAATTGTTTCCAATATGTCTCATGATGTCAATCTTGTGAAGCATGGAGATGCTGGCAAAAACAGAGGGAATTCGAAATGAAGACCATCTGCTTGGAATTACTTTACAAATCTCTCCGCCCCACTGTGGGCAGCCTCTCTGCGTCGATACGCCAAGCAAATTGCAATCGACAGGAACTGATAGTATGTAGAGAGACAGAATGTGGTAACAAGAGCAGGAGTTTTCTCTAACAAAAATGATTCCAAACATAGGACTTCCACAGTCTAAACTCTGTGTCAAGGTAGGGGTGGAGGAGCCTACACATGATGTCCACTGAGCAACCCTCTAGTACAGGGGTATCCAAACGTCGGCCCTCCAGCTGTTTTGGACCACAACTCCCAGAATTCCGAGCCTAGATTGCCAGTGACAAAGGACTGTGGGGGTTGTGGTCCAAAACATCTGAAGGGCTGAAGTTTGGACACCACTGCTCTAGTGCAAGTTCTGGTCTGAATTTGAAGAGGCCTTGTCCCAAGATTCCAAAATATATTTTTGAGGAAAAAACGAGGCAGCTTTTTATGTCCAGTGTGAGCTGGGTCCTGGCTCTCGGACCAGGATCCACCTCATGATGAAAATCACTTCAAAATTCTTCCATTTGAAACCATGAAGGGTTAGCAAGTGGTTTTGTGGTTTTTATTAAATCTCAAGAAGCTCATTCACGCTCCTAATGCCTCACTTTGTTGGCTTTCCATCCGTAACCCCTGGGATAATACCTTCGATGACACCACACATGAGAAAATCAAAGTTTCAGGAATAAAGATTGAGTGAGGAATGCAAGCTATGGAACTAAGTGGACTTAGTTTCCAAGGAAACGTGTTCAGTATTGAGAAGCACATAATGAAGGTTTATGAAATTATATAACACCAGATCTCAATCTGGCCTTGGCCATGGATACTCAGATCTAAATAAGGGGCAAGTATGCTTTTGTTTAGTTGAAGGCAACACATCAAATTCCTGGAAAATGCAAAATCTGGTCATGCTGGCACTTGACTCGTTTAGATCAAAATCAGGTTGCAACTCCACAGTGAGAGAAATGTAAATTAATTTATGTTCACCCACTGTGAAGTTGCATCAAGTACTTTGGGTCTGTTGAGTTGAAGTGGCTGTACAGCGATAGAGGACAGCTTTGTTTGCACCTTGTTTGACGTTCTACTGAAGAAGCTTAGGAGGCATCGTTCAAAGGAACTGCCTTTAAAAGCTGGCAAGGTTTTCCTTTTGTAATCCCCTCCCCATTCTGATTCTCCAACAAATGTTGAACGAATATGAAGTGACCAATTTTGGACAAAACAGCAACTTTTTAAAAATAATGACTATTGTGATTCGATTTTGCATGCATGCTTATCTCTAAAGGAAAGCAGTACTCTGAAAGCCATTGTTGGTTTTCCAGAGGATAAACAGATGCAAAAAATAGGGTGTTGTCTGTTCTTTTTTTATATACACAGAGCCCTTCCGGTGAAAGTTTCTGGCTTCTCCTAGAGACTCCACTGCTTGCATTGTATTGTGGGAACAGGGTAGCAGTCTCAAACATCTTGGTCATCCGCTATGATATTTTGGATGGCTAGAAAGAAACAGTCCAGAAAATCCAGGCCAAAGTTTGGGTTGCTATAATCAACAGACAAGTCTGTTCCTCTCATTCATTCTTGTCATTCACTGTTTCTTTGAGAAATGGTGGCTAATGATGTGAAGACACATGTTCGGCAAAAGTGTTATACAGCCATACCTCGGATAACAAATGCCTCGGATAACAAATGTTTCGGATAACAAACGGAAATTTCCAGGTATAGGGCTGCCTCAGATAACAAATGTTCCCTATGGGCTGCCTCGGATAACAAATGTTTCAAAATCCCTTCCAAAAAAGTGTACCCAGAATGCATTGCAACCCCCCCCAATAGTTTGTGGAGGGGTGGGAGGAGTTAGAGTGTTTCTTAATGGTGGTTTGGAGCCATTTTGGACAATTTTTTGCTGATGAATTTGGACCTTTCTAACTTGGAAAGATAGGGAGCTAGTTCTGGGGGGTTTGTGTTCCAGCACTGCATGCCTTTAAAGTGCACTTTATAAAGAGGTCTGGGGGGGACAGCTTTTTAGCCTTTTTTCGGACCTCTGGAATGGATTAATTGGTTTCCCATTCATTTCAAAGGGAAACTATGTTTCAGGCAACATTTTTTTTTTTTTGGATAACAAATTGCCTCTGGGAACGAATTAAATTCGTTATCAGAGGTACCACTGTACATATATTTTACTGTTTCAAACTGGGACCAAACTGGAGTGAACTGTCTTGGGACCACTGAACTGGCACTGCTTTTCTCATAAAGCAGAACATGGTGGAGAAAATGGAGAATAAAAGACAGCACTAGGGAGAATAAAATACCCAATGAGTGTTTTGTCTCCACTGTAGCAGCCACTGCCATGGAAAAGGCGTTCAAGCAGTTGCAATGGCAGAAATGTGTTTTTAATAACATTTGGAACATCTGTGTGGAACTGTCTTCGTTTCTGTGCGTGGTCAGTGTCCCAAACTATCGTGTGCATGTGAATGCGTCCCTGGGAAAATGGGTGAGTCTTTGTATCAGCCCATTAATCCATCTAGCCCACCATGGCCTGTCCAACTGTCCAACTGTACAGCAAGGATTCAAATTTTTTATCAAATTGTTTTCCCAAACTGGAACCTCAATGTTTAGAGATAACCAGGAATGAACTTGGAATCTTCAGAGTATAAGGACTACTTAGCTGTCTCCCTTCTCCAAGCAGTTGTGAAAGGATATATAACATCAAGGGTAGTTGAACTCTTTAAAATAGTCCTAATCAGTCAGGGACCATGTTTGAGAGCATTTAAGAGCACTTATGCAGACACGCTCCTACTCAGTTAAAACTAGCAGATACAGTTTGCATTCTCATTCCAAATATAGACAAATTTCTCTCCGTTCACCAGACCGGATTAAACTTAACTAAAACTGACCCTGGAGCAGGACTCTGTGGATGAGAATACAGAAAATAACAATTGGTTTGGTTTCCAAGCCTCCTGGAGCTATGACCTAAATAGGACACCCCTTCTGCTTAAACCCAAATCTTTGGTCTATCTTGTATTGTTTTGCAAACATGAAGCATTTGTGTTGTGGGGCTTTTTTGAGAGTTCACACTCCAAATATTTGAACCACAACAGTTAGACCTTTCTGTTGCTGAGGGAGAAACCTCTGTTATCAGGAAACCTGAGTAGGGAATCCTAAGTCTCATATGTGCTAACATTCTCGCAGTGCTCATGGAAAGGGTGTTAAAATTAGTATGCTAATGTCTAAAATGCTTTTTTTTAACTCAAGAAAAATACTCTCAAAACTTCTCTCTTAAATTATTTTCATGTGTGTGTGTGTGTGTTGTGTCATTACAGTCGTGACCGACTCTTTGTGACTCCATGTCCATGGAGTTTTCTTGGCAGGAATACTGGAGTGGCCTACAGCGCCGTGGTCTCCCATCCAAGTACTAACCAGGGCCGACCCTGCTTAGCTTCCAAAATCAGGTGAGATCGTATGTGCTTAGGGCATCTAGGCAGCTATTCTCAAGAGTAAATAAATCAGAAACCCAGATCATATGCGAGCTCCCACAGACTTCTGGCTCGCATTTTTTACCAGAGCAAAAAATTCCCAGCTTCTCCAGTAGGTCATGGAAAACTCGATACTAAGGGGGCATAACCGTTTTTATTTTAACGCCCGGTGGCCGTGGGGACAAGATTTTTGGAAATGCTTTATCTTGAAATTTAATCAGCATTTTAAAGGATGTGTGATAGTGCCCCAGGGTAATCTACATTAAAATGTGAAACAGGCAAACTCCTCTTCCATTCTGGGCGGTGGGTAACTATAGAAGTGGTTCCCCACCCTGACACCCCAGATGATCTTGGTGTCCAACTCCCAGACAACCTGGCCAGCGTGGCTAGTAGAGAAGGCTCTGGGGCGTTGTGGTCCCAAAACATCTAGGGACCCAAGGTTGGGAACCATTGCACTAAGGATTTTTGGATGAGATGATTTGTATGGGTTCATTTAAATCTGGCTTGACATGTGCATTCCACCCCAAGAGAACTTGAGTTTAACTATTGAACTTAGAACTAGAGTTATAAGAAAACATGACATAATAAGGGTCACCCCAAGATCTCTAAGAATACCCTGATAATTCAGCCCAAACTGCAAGATGCCATTAGAAGGTTTCCAAACAGAAAGTATGACAATGTGCCTCTGCATCAACCTTTAGAAAACGGCTCAAGGCCCTGACCAAAAGCTCTACACCAAAACTGTAGTGTGTGTTGAGTACTCATTTAGAGTTAGATGCTTGCACAGCCATTCCCTGGGGAAATCTCTGCATTAAAGGGGTTTTAAACAAGATATAGTGCTAGGAACTAATGGAAAACCATATTTCTTGGCAATCCTCATTGGATTGGTCATGCCAGCCAACATTTTTGTGTCCCCTTTTGCAATGCCATCTGTTACTATGCTGCTGACACACAGCCCTTCTCCTGAAGGTAGGACGGAAGAAATGAATATATATCACAAACATTCTCTCTCTCTCTTTCACTTGCTCTCTTTATCTCATCCAAACAGATAGGCATTAGAAGCCGGGAGCAGAAGGGAAATACCAGGACAATAGTGGTACATTGCCTAGTGATTTGAAATCAAGGTTGGTAAAGCCAAGAACTCATGGCCCAAGGCTGATGAACTCTGCAGCTGCAAGAGATAATTACTAACCACAAAATGAAAATACAGGTTTTGGGGGAAGCGATTGGCAGCAAATGGCAGAGGTGTAGCTGCCTACAAAAGGAAAATTCCCTTGTACGTTTTAAACAAAAAGTGGGAAGCCGGCTATGTTATGGAGATCCATACAGTTCTGAGAGCCAACGCTCTACCCTGTAGTATATGGATTTTTACAAATGTACAACGAGGCCTCAGATGAAAACAAACAGCACCAGCAGTCTGTGCAGGCATTAAATATGTGTGCTTCTTCACTCAGAAAGGCTGGTCTTGTGCACCAGGTTTGTATAACACAAAGTACAGCCATTTCACTTTGCCTGTAGTAGTTAGTCATAAATATATTCTGTTCCATACCTGCATTTGTCTGTTCACTGATTTAACATGACACTTACTATTGCATGCAGCATTATATAAAATAAGCTTTTGGTACAAAAATGTGCACTAATGTGCATAGGTTTATTCTTCTACACAGCATCTTCTATTGTATAAGTCACATGCACACGATTTAAAAAACATGTACTGCTGGCTTTCTTTCTGCTATAAGTCCCAATTAGAGATGGATGTTTCATTTCATAAGGGGTCCAGTTCCGAAAACAAAACACATCAGCACAGCCAGTGTTCAGAACCCTCCGGATCCACCCTCCGGAACGAAATCAACCACTGACTTCCATTCCTTTGGGTCATGTGGGGCGAAATTCCAATGAGGAAGCAGCCTCTGTCACGTCATCTTTCCTTCTCCCTGGCGCTGGCCAATCAGACAGGGAGGCAGAATGATGCATGTCCTTTCACAGCTCCTGATTGGCCAGCACCAGGGAGAAGAAAAGATGATGCATCGGAGGCTGCTTCCTCATTGGGTTTTTCACCCTGCATGACCCAAAGGAACGTAAGTCAGTGGTTGATTTCGTTCCGGAGGCGGGAACCCGGTTCCGAATGCCAGCTGTGCTGTTGTGTTTTGTTTTCGGAACTGGACCCCTTCTGAAACGAAACACCCATCTCTAGTCCCAATGCCTAGTAACATACTATTTGAATGGTATTGGAAAACATCAAAATGTAACTCCTGACTAGCTGAGCAGGCTTATTATTTCGTAGATACAGCTTGTTAAAGCAGAAAGTCAATAGGGACAATGATTTTGAACAGCTACAGCATGCTTAGATGGTTTTGTGAACTAATGTGACATTGCATAAATTACATAATTGGGAATCAATTTTATGTCCACAAGGAATGGTTGCATTGACAGCATTACTTGTGTGATAAAGTTTTAAAGGTTTAACTGTTTGAGTGAGAGGGATACAATGAGAGGGATACGTGCATCAACTCTTAACAAGCAGCTATTTGCCACCACAATTCATGCGACAGGACATAAACTGTGAATAAAAGCAATGGGACTCTAGCCTTAAACTTATGTTGTTTTATGCTGTTTTGTAAGTGGCATATACAACATTCCCTCTTATTTTTATAGCAACACTAGGCAGGGGTCCTATCCCGTGTGGGATTCTGACTGCCATCAGAACCAAATGGGTGCCAACTAGAGATGGGCGTGAAACAAACAATTTTTTGTTTTCGTTTTCGTTTTCGTTTTCATTTTGTTACGCAACAAAAAAAATTCAAAACAAAACGGAAACGGAAATGGAAATGAAAAATTTTGCCGTGTTTTTCATTTTTGTTGAGGCAAATACATTGAACTGAAAAGAATGCTAACGAAACAGCAATTTTTCATTCTCGTTTTCGTTTTTCGTTTCGTTACGTAACAAAAACGAAAACGAAAAATTTGCAAAAAAAACCCAACAAAACGAATACGAACCGAAACGGACCCCTAAACGACCACCAAACGACAAACGAAACACCATTTTTTTGAGTCGTGCCCATCTCTAGTGCCAACACTGGCTGCGGGTGCATGAGATGAATGCAGTGTTGCATGGCTGCACAGGGAACATCAGTCAGATGTTCCATGGATTAAACAATGATCGATTGATGCACTGACATCATGAGCCACACTGTTTGTATGAAATGGACCCGAGAACTTTGCAATATTGGAAGTTGATTCCCTTTGCGATAGAGGAGGGGGGAGTGCTTTCACCGCTTCTCTGCTGCATCATAAATTTCCACTGTCATGTCAGACTATTGCTATCCCACTGTAGGGGGGGAATAAAGAAAATTAAAAACAAGCTGACAGCCGATGCAGCAACTGATGTGGGAGGCAGCCAACGTGAGGTTCAGGAAAATGCCATCAATGCAACAATTCTAATCAGATCTCACCACTGAACACAAGCTTGCAAACATGCTGGTTAATGAAAAGATTTAAACTCTTATGTGAAGTTCCCAGAAGTGGCTTTAAGCCTCTATTTTATTATTGGACTTATAATTTCAAAGTGAACGCACTCAGCAGTACAAAAATAAAAACACGACTGTAAATCGATGGAAAATGCATCAAAGCTGAAACCAATACAGATCAGCAGTGTGACTGAGCCTCAATTCAGAGCAAAGGCAAAGGTTTCTATTGTCATTGCTCAAGGAGAAAACATGTACAGTGGTACCTTGTATAAAGGAATTATTTTGTTCCAAATTAAATTATGTTAAGCAAATTTTCCTTTATACGGATTTCCCATAGGAATGCATTGATAACAGAGTAATCCCTAATCACGACCATTTTTATGTTGTATGGATTTGCCCCATAGACAATTCTGTTAAGCAAATTTCTTCTATCTCCAGAATTTTTTTATGTTGTTCAGATTTTATGTTATACAAACCATTTGTTATACGAGGGTCCACTGTATTTCTGTTCAGAGTTCCTCCACTAACTTAGAAACACTTCACTAGAATGTGCCCCTCTCATTTTCAGATTCACCCTAATTTCTTCTTGTATATAAACCAAAATGTCAGTCTTGCTATAAGATCTCACGTTATGATCCTGACTACGCATGCTAAGGAGCCTTGCGTTGATCTGAGGCGCTCACTTCCTCCTTAATGGGCCAGCAACGATCGTTAATAACACCTAAATTTATTCTGCAAGCCCAAGCAGATCTCATTAGCTGAGGACTCAGCAACCGGTAGCAAATACCAAGTTAGTGGACGCAGTTCTCTGTAGTCAGAAGAGAGAAGCACCTAATTTCAGAAGACATGCTACTTTTAAGGGATTGATTTTCATTTTTTACAATAATGAATAAGTCATATCACAATTCCAATGTGTTGACGTGCAAATTTATTCTTTTTGTGGTGTAACTCTATTTTACTTACCACACTCTCAATGGTTGGGTAGTCTAGCTACATAGGGATGTATACTGGGCAGAAATTAATTTAATATATGTAACAATTTATTTATTTATTTATAAATTTATATACCGCCCATCTTCCAGAGGAACTCCGGGTGGTTTACAACATTAAAAAGCAAGCAATAGATAACAACAATTGCAACAAAAAATAATAATGATGATAACGAAAACAAAAAGTAAAATATCCTACTTAATTTCAGATAAGAAAATGTTACTTCTAAAGACTGTTGATGTTGCCCTTCAGTAACTACTTGTTGCTCATCAGATCAATGAGAGATTACTTCAAAAGTAGCTTTCTAAGTTTTGTGTATCACATTCCTCTATGCACAAGTAGATCAGAAATTCAGACAAACTTAAATATGGATTGATATTGAGAGAGAGAGAGAGAGAGAGAGAGAGAGAGAGAGAGAGAAAGGTACATGGTGTGATGGAGCTACAGGACAACGTTATCACTTGACAGATTTGATTCTGTTGCAAATAAAATATTATAGATACATATTCCAGGCATTAGCCTGTGGTGTTCATAACTCTTTCTCTGAACATCACTATAATTTTGAGCCAGGAAATTCAGTTGTTCGTCGTGATTAGCATGCCAATAAATCTGAAAACACTTCCAGATCTTCTAACTATGTTCATTTACAAGGCACAAGAACCCTATTTCCTTGTACACACCTGATAAACTGTGATAACAGTCCTTCCCGAATAGCACATGTTGGCTCTTGTGTACATGTCCATAATTTTTAAAAAATGTGATATTTAGAAAGTGTTTTTAAAATTTCTTATTTTATCTGTTGTGAGCTTCCTTGGTTCCCCTATGGAGAGAATGATGGCATTATTGGCCTATAAACAATTTAAAGCCTCCTTGATTCTCCTATGGAGAGAATGACAGCATATAAACATACATACATACATACATACATGAAATACTGTGAAAGTCATAAAGGAAAAATGCCCAAGAGATTCGGTGCGCTAAATCCAGTTGTTAAGTCTGTACTTTGTTCCAACTACAGTCCCCAGAATGCTGAACAGGATTTTCATCTGTTTTTGCTTATTTGCCTGGGTACTGCTATACTTGGGAATAACAAAAATAGCAATCCTATTTAGCCCAATATTTGCATGTTCCTATCATTAAAAAAGTTTCCAGGTTATACCTCTTGGATTAATGTGTGGATTGGATTTTACGTATTCTACAGGTTTTATATTTCTCCAAAATTCTTGACTATTTAAACACCTATAACTTGGTCTCCCTCTCTGCACACACACCTGTGTGCCTGTGTACACGCAACCACTTTCTCAGTGTTTTGAGAGTAGATATATGAGTAAGGACTACAACAAGCACCAAGTTATAAATGCTTCTAGTGATTGTAAAAACAAACAACCTCATCTTTGTATTCTCAAAGGCTTTCACGGCTGGGATCTGAGAGCTGATGTGATTTTTTGGGGGGGTTATTTGGCCGTGTTTGTGAACTTCCAGAGCATGGCCAAATAGCCCACCCCCCCAAAAAAAAATCACAACATCAACCTCATCTTTATTTAAACCTCTAGGCCAGTGGTGGCAAACCTTTGGCACTTCACTTGTTTTGGACCACAACTCCCAGAATTCCAAGCCTCTATTGTCAATGACAAAGGACTGTGGGAGTTGTGGTCCAAAACATCTGGGGTGCCGAAGGTTCACCACGACTGCTCTAGGCAATCACTGGAATTTTGCACACCCTGTTCAACCATTTCGGCTGTTCAGCAATTTTGCCTCTTCAACAATTTTGGTTCAAATTTCCCTTTATGATTCTTCCCCCCCCACACACACACACACCCTTTCTGGTAACTGATACTTTTGGATCAATGGTCAAGTGTCCTGGAATGCTGAAGTGTCCATACACTGGGTTTCTGCTTACCATTTCGGAGTTGTGTTCTGTCCTGTCTGCTCCGTACAGAAGGCAGAGGGGGTACTGCCAGCAAAGGATGACAAAGAGTGTGTTGGGGGATGAACCACTAAATGGGACCCTGCTGTTGTATATTGAATAGAGATGGGCATGACTTAGCGGTATTTTCGTTTTCGTTTTCGTTTTTCGTTTTCGTTACGGAAACGAAACGAAAACGAAAATCGGCACCAACCTCGACCGAAAACGGAAACGGAACGACTAATTTCGAGCCAATTTTCGTTTTTCGTTACTGGAAAAGCACTCAATTGAGCTAAATGGGGAGAAACGAAAAAATTTTCGTTTTCGTTTTCGTTTTTTCGTTTTCGTTACATAACGAAACGAAAACGAAAAATTTTGAAATTAGCCCACGAAAACGGAAACGAAACGACTCAGACCCTAGCCGAAAACGAAAACGAAAACGAAACTTTTTTTCTGAGTCGTGCCCATCTCTAATATTGAATTGATGGGACTTGTAACGATGCTGCCAGAGAAGATGTGGGGCACCGTTGGCATCTAGGTTTACAGCCAAATTTTCTTGTTTATTGATTTATTTTTACCCCATGTTAGAGATGGGCACGAAATGAACAATTTTTCGTTTCCATTTTCGTTTTTTCGTTTTGTTACGTAATGAAATGACAAATGAATTTTGACTCTAAAATGAAACGAAACGAACAGAAACACCGGAAATTTTGTCGTGCGTTTCGTTTCCGTTACTGCAATATGAGTGAATTGCTTAAAATCCTTTAAAAAATCACCAAAAAAATTGAAATAAATGGTAACAAAATGGTAACGAAACGAATGCAGACGAAAATGATTTTTTTGCAAAAATTCACGAAAAACAGAAACGAACCAAAGTGAACCCCCCCCAAATGACAAACGACAAATGAAATGCCATTTTTTTTAATTCGTGCCCATCTCTACCCCATGTATCTGTTTGGAAAGGACTCAAGGTGGCTTACCCCCTTGAAGGACAATATATAAAGTTGGAGATAATAAGTATGCAACAGTTCTTAACACATTAAAGACAATGTTTACATTTAAGAATAATGAATCTGAAGAGTTATCTTATTACACCTTTAAAAAGGCAATGTTAAAGTCAAGAACATTAAGTAAACCAAAATAGAAAATAGAATTGGCTTTTGTCATCCATCTTGCCGTTCTTTGTTCCCGGGTCTCAGCCTTGCCACGTTTTGTTGTGTTTCATTTTCAAATTCATTAAGTGGAGCTTTCAGTTTAAGAAATGCTGCTGTATATCCATGAGTTTTAATCAGAACCAGCTTCTACCCGAAAACAACTGGATTTGCACTTCAAAGACCGCGACTGGGTGCCAGCCTAGAGACAATATATATTTGAAGACATATTTGATGAGGAATGAAAGAAATAGTGAAGGAACAGAATACAGTTACGATTTTAAAACCATAATATGACAGTGATGCAGAGGAGAAAGAGATGGTTTTACCCATCCCAAGTACAAGTCTTTGAGTGGAACTCTATGCAGAGGCACCCCATATTTGTCAAGAATGGGACTCGGTTTCAGTCTTAAGTATCATAGTTTAAACTTTGTGGTCCAAAATCTTGTGGGTCATCAGGCTGATACATCTGGGCAGCCATCGACACAACAAAAAAGCATCATGCAATGAGGAGGGGCAACTGGTCCCTGGTGTCAAAAAAAAAAAAAGTTGAAGTCTCCTATGCTGCACCACCTGGTACCCTTTGGAATGTGTGTGTGTGTGTTGCGTCATTACAGTTGTGACCGACTCTTCGTGACCCCATGTCCATGGAGTTTTCTTGGCAGGAATTACTAGAGTGGCTTGCCAGTTCCTACTCCAGGCGCCTACATCACCTGGTATTCCCTGGTGGTCTCCCATCCAAGTACTAGCCAGGGCCGACCCTGCTTAGCTTCCGAAATCAGGCGAGATCGGATGTGTTTAGGCCATCTAGGCAGCACCCTTTGGAATAGGAGGAAGCAAATGGAGAAAAATGGGAGAGCTTAGACCTCATTTTAAGGCTCTCATTTTTTTTCTTTTTCACATGCATGAGTTTTCTTTTCACACTTTCTAAAGTAATATTCCATCGTTGCTTCCTTGCATGAACAACCTCCACCACAGGATTATCTTCCCTAACCCTGTATTTGTCAGGCAAAAATTATAAGTATCATTAATCGCTGTAAAATGGGTAATTACCTAGCAGAGGGCTCTCAGCGGAGCCTTCGACCCAGACAATGCGGAGAGTGGAGGATCGGCAATACTATTAAGTATACATATCAGCCAGGCAGACATTTAACCATTCCCTCATCTTCAAGCACCCCCTCGTACTGTCGGATAAGTGTGATGTGAGGGCAAGAAGAGTCGTTCTACTCCCACTGAGCTGCCATGGTAGGAGTGATGCTTCTCTCCTCTGCCTCGGCTGCTTTTTGAAGGGCACAGAGAATGACTTTGGGAAGGAAGCCTCCCTACTCCTCTGCCATCTACTCAAAAAGCGAAAAACTTGTCCTTCTGTCCGTAAAGATCCAGACTGATAATCTCAGAAGCAGAAAGGCAGGCCGTGGTTTCTCACTAGTGAGACAAAAATTCTTTGCACGTGAATTCACCCTCAAATCCACACACACACAAAAAATACAGCTGAAGGTTATGACCAAGCAAATAAACATTGAATAAAAACTACTAGCTCCCCACATTTTGTGCACAAATGTACAAAAAAAGAGAAAAATCTATAGCTGTTTTATTTTCCCAGTGAATTGCTAGTGGGTCTTATGGTCAGGGGCATCTCATAGAGTGGTCTACAGTAGGGCCCCCGTATCCACTGATTCATTATCCACTGATTCAGTTATCCACGGTTGGCAGAGGAAAAAATAAATAAATAATTCAGCCACCGCAAAGCAAGCTGCTGTCACAAAGAGCAGCTGTAAAGCAAGTTACTGTTGCAAAACAGCAGCTGTAAAGCAAGTTGCTATCGCAAAACAGCAGTTTTGGGGACATGTTGGCGTTCTCTCTTATCCACGGTTTTCATTATCCACAGGAAGGCTTGGAACCAATCCCCAGCAGATACTGGGGTGCTACTGTGTGTTCTTCTGCTTAAGTACATCCAAAATTTGACATGTGCTGAGTTTTTTTGTTGTCTCAGAAGCCATAAGTAACATTTCCATCAATAGAGACATGGTATGTTTTTCACCTTACTTTCTGTCTATTCAGATGTGACATTTCCTACTTTCTGAATGCAGTAAACATAAAGCCCAGCGATTTTGCTTCCAGATTCCAGTCCCACTTCACTTCATCCCATTTCAAATGTTTTTCAACAAAGAAGAGAAGAGGAACACTGCCCAGACTTTTGACCCTTATAGGAGATTACTGTAGCAAAAAAATGTCAGCAAATAGCTGAGGAAAACTTCCTTCAGGCTTCTTATTTATCTGTATCTGATGATAGCTCAGTATTCAGGACAAGGTTTCCAGGAGCATTTCAAATCTCTTTCACAGAAAAGAGAACAGACAGAAGAAATGGTACAATCTTTGCAGAGTTCGTGACAGTCAATCCCAGTAAATGGATGGCAGTGAATACAGTTTATTTCAAGTATGGGATGTTTTGAGAGCCTTTGTCTCTTTCGCATTTCACACTTCTTCCAGCAGGCTTGGGGCTAAACAACACGGTTTCTGCATATCCAGCTGTCTCCAAGGTTGCTTCTCTCTTGAATAAGGCAGCCAGGAGGAGATGCTAATCTTATTATATTAACAGTGACTCTCCTGCCAGTTAGCAAGACACTGGCTGAAGTCCTGGAGAACCGTTATGCTTATTTAGCTCTCCAGAAGGAAAGAGACATCACAAGGCGAGAAGAGGCAAAGAGGAGAAAATGTGATGTGTGTGTTTGTGTGTGGGGGGGGAGTGAATATAGCTTTAAAGTCTGATTACCCTCACTTATTTCCAATCACCATGTATGGGTATTAATTTATTATTTATTTTTAAGTTCATACACCGCACTGATTTCCCCGAAGGGAACTCTGGGCGGTTTACAAACGGAGCATCACAAACAGTTAAAAACCACAAAATTCTAGTCAAGTAATACACAGCAAAGGGAGGGAAAAAAGAAAAGGAGGGGGGGGAGACAAAGAGTCTGGCAAGAGGCATGGCACGTATTGTACTAACAAAACAAAAAAGTCTCAAAAGTCGCAAAACATACATTAGCAGTTGCCATAAGCTTCCCTAAATGTTCCCTTTAAATGTTCTTATTGTTTTAATTGGCATCTTAATGCTTTGTTTTAATGGTTCACTTCTATTGTAAGCTGCCCAGAGACCTTCGGGTAGTGGGCGGCATATAAATTGTATAAATAAATAAATAAATAAATAAAATAAACAGCCAAGTTTTCAGCAATTTTTAAAGGCTGTGAGGGATGGAGCCAGGCGCATCTCGCTGGGCTGTTTGTTCCACATTGTAGGGCCAACCACTGAGAAGGCCCGATTGCCCGAAGAGGCTTCCCTCAGGGGTGGCCACCTGAAGCGAGAGTGTCAGTGAGG
>JAHTLZ010000327.1:16652099-16663938 GCA_023846285.1 Phrynocephalus versicolor
TTGTTGTTGTTGTTGTTGTTGTTGTTGTTGTTGTTGTTGTTGTTGTTGTTGTTGTTGTTGTTGTTGTTGTACAGTTGTGACCAACTCTTTGTGACCCCATGCCTATAGATTTTCTTGGCAGGAATACTGGAGTGGCTTGCCAGTTCCTACTCCAGGCGCCTACAGCACCTGGTATTCCCTGGTAGTCGCCCATCCAAGTACTAGCCAGGCCTGACCCTGATTAGCTTCCAAGATCAGGTGAGATTGGATGTGCTCAGGGCATAGCTGAAATAGCAAAAGACCAAACCTTTCCTACAAGGTAGTTCAGCGATTCTGACAGGGTTGTTGCAATTGTTTTTACTTCATATGAAAGTTTTCACAGAATCTTCTGTCTTCAACAGATGGGGTTGTGCATATGTTTAATATATAACCCTGTCCTGCTGTTGACAATGTAGAGTTGTGTTGTCCAACTCTATTTGACTGAAACATTTTTAATGCCCAAATTGCAGTTGGCAGCATTCAGGAGGTCTTTCTCTCAAGTGCAGTTGAGAAACAGCATCTGTTGAGGAAGCCTTGTACTGGTAAATAGCCGTTGGCACGTTAAAAGATATGAGCAACAGTGTAAAGTTGATTCCCAGGTTTCAGGCAACAGCTGGAATCAGGATCCTGCACTAGCAAGGAGCCAAGAGTGTTGACCTTTGTTTTTCTTTCTTATCTAGGAGATAGAGCTTGCCTGACCACCAAACGGCACCGAGAACGCCTTCTCAGGTCCATCTTGAGGGTCCAGTCAGCGTTTGTAAATACAGTATATGCATCTCCTGAGAGGAGTTGACAGAACACTAGGTTTCTCTCAGCTTCAGCAACTTTACATCTCAAGATTGTGACACATTGTCATGGATTATGATCACAATGAAGATCATGGAGCAGACTAAACCAAAATAATACCCTCGCCGTCTTCTCTTTTTCCCTCTGTGAAGACACTGGGAAGTCATCCATGGAAAGGACACATAAATGGGAGGAAAGAATGTATTAGTTCTCTAAGCTCCATGTTTCCAGTGGGAGAACCTTAAAGAAACACACGCTGGATGTTGACACCGGGTCTCGAAACATGGGTGCGTTTTTCTCATTTAGCAGCAAGAAGGATTCTGTGGCTTAATGGCTGTCCGTTTCTTTAAAGGAGAAAAACAAAACCAAGAGCACCTGGGAAACAGAGATTGGGCTGATCATCATCTACCTGCAAGGTGAGGAGAACATCAAAGAATGGGTTGCAGGAGGCACCGCATCGCGCCGGCGCTGATTACGTGATGAAAAACAAATGCATTTGGAACAGACATCAAGGAAGAAATGTGGGTTTTCAAATATGCTCCACAGCCAAGAGACTCCTTCCTGGTTCTGTCTTGATCAAGTGAGACCCACATTTCCATGTTGTGTTTATCAACAATGTGGAAATAAAGGTTCTCGCCACACTGTCCAATATTTGCTCTCGGCTCTTTCAGAGGAAGAGCCGCCTGAGTCACCAATACATGAGATGAACATTAACCAGCTTTGATCATGCTGAGTCCAGAGAACGTCTCCTCTCCTGACTGCTTCAACTGCACCCAGGCTGTGGGGGAAGTCAATGTCTCCAAGGCCATCTTGTTAGGGGTCATCTTTGGCGGGCTGATCCTTTTTGGGGTTCTCGGCAACATCCTGGTCATCCTCTCCGTCGCCTGCCACAAGCACCTCCAAAGCGTCACCCATTACTACATTATCAACTTGGCCGTGGCCGACCTCCTCTTGACTTCTATCGTTCTCCCTTTCTCGGCTATTTTCGACATTTTGGGTTACTGGGTCTTTGGCCGGATCTTCTGCAACATCTGGGCCGCAGTGGATGTTCTCTGCTGCACCGCTTCCATCATGAGCCTTTGCGTCATCTCTATCGACCGGTACATCGGGGTGAGCTACCCATTACGATATCCTGCCATTGTGACCGAGAAGAGGGGGCTCCTGGCTCTTTTGTGTGTCTGGGCGCTCTCCCTCGTGATCTCCATAGGACCCCTCTTTGGCTGGAAACAAAAGGCTCCAGAAGATGAAAGGATATGCCAAATCAACACCGACCCGAGTTATGTGTTGTTTTCCGCCCTTGGGTCCTTCTACCTCCCCTTGGTCATCATATTGGTGATGTATTGCCGGGTCTATGTGGTAGCCAAGAAAGAAAGCAAAGGACTGTCTTGTGGCCGGAAGACAGAGAAGTCCCATTCGGAAGAAGTGACACTCCGCATCCACTGCAAAAATGCGTCGGAAAACCCCGGATCAACGCCCAGCACGAAGCACAAGTCTCATTTCTCTGTGAGGCTCCTGAAATTCTCCCGAGAGAAGAAAGCAGCAAAAAGCTTGGGGATCGTTGTTGGGTGTTTCATCCTGTGCTGGCTCCCTTTCTTTTTAATCATGCCCATTGGTAAGTAAAGCAAATGGGTCGATCGGGATGAGACTGGGATTGGGTATCTGTGGGGTTTTTCATAACTCTCTCTGGTTCTGGATGAGATCCACGGGTGTTGTGAATAAGGCTGTTGGTGTTGCTGATGTTTAATTAAGCTGCACAATGGCGAAAGGATATAGTTAGAGATCTCCTATCACTTGGAGAAGAAATTCCTTAACTTAGGGAAGCATCTGATGGCCAGAGCAGGAGGAGCTCTTCTCGCCTCGAATAGCCACAAAGTTGCTTGCTTGGCTTTGCGGTTAGTTTTTGAGAGCTAAACTGGCAGGAGATGCTAACTAAATTACGACTAAAACAGCAATGCAAGTTAATCTTGAAGCTTGCAGATGTGTTCCTCAAAACCCCGAGCGCTTAACTCTTAAAAGTCTGGATTTAAGTCCCGTTCTACCATGTTCACTGTGAATTAGCCATTCTTCTGGACAGTTGATATCTTTAAGACATGCTCAAAGGCAGCACCAGTTGTCTCCAGTGCTGTAGGCAAAGCACATTGTGCCATAGTTTGGTCTTGATGGATTTTCAAGTGGTAAGAAGAATAGAACTGTGAAACATTGGCCAGGGCCTGATTAACATTTGCACATGATTTGCATAATTTGCTGTGGCTTTTTTGTGACTAACGGCTGAGGTGGTGGAAATTGCTTTTATTGTGTGCTTGGTCACGTGGTTGATGGAAGCATTCCATAGCTCTCTGTCAATTCGCTGCGTCAAGTGGCACAGATCTAATGTAAGCCCCAATAGGATTCCAGCCATGTCCTATTTGGACTACAGTGTCCACAATCGCTTAGCTGCCTGAGAAACTCTGGGAACTGCCATCCAAAGTAGGCCATGCAGAAGAAATGCAGTAGTTGTGGGACAATACAGAAGACACAACGGGGAGCGTATAAAATGGGAGGAGGTGATATCTGGATCCTTGTATGTTCCCATGGATAAGGCATGGTGTCTGTGCATTAAAAACATGATCTGGAAGGAGTTTTGGTCCCACCGAATTCCACTGTTACAGGCAAAAATCAAAGAAAAACAAAACAAAAGACACAAAACACGTGGCACCTTAAAGACCTTAATGTATTTTAATGTAACGTTTCATGGACACGTCCACTTCTTCAGACGTATAGCAGCAGAATGAGGTGTGTAATGTAGTACAGTATTATAATTCCACTGGTCTCACTTTCAGTAGACTGGAAGCAAATAGGCAAAATATTTCCCCCATTTGCTTTAGAGTTTTCTCCTTTTTCAAATTCAAAGTAATAGCCCATGCAGTCCTTCCATCCATGTATGTCCGTCAGCTGGACAGAAAGCAAATGACTTGAACGGCGTGTGATTAGACTACATTCAGAAACGTGTGTAAGCATCAGCTTGTTGCTTACTGCCTGGGGTGTAAAGAATAGGCTCCATCAAGAATATGCTGCCCTGGAGGACAAGTGAAATCATACCTTAGGAAAATCATACCTTAGGAAAAAGACTGTTCCCACAATCTCTCTACTGGCTTGACTGAAAGCTGGTTGAGAGATTCAGGGAACTGTACTGAGAAAAGTTACTTTTCTAAGTGAAACTAATATTAAGCCTGCAGTTTCTGAATGGGGAAAGTTGACATGTTTGCTACTGAAACTGTCATAGTTGGTGTGAATAGGAATCCATGATTTCTAGTCTGGATCCAGAGGACACTCTCAATTCTCTGATCTCGTTCACATTCTCCCTTTCTCCTTCTTTCTTCTAAGTAATGGTTTTCACAAACTTAATTACAATTCAGCAGATTATTGGTTTGGTAATAGATAATCTCCACATTGGGTCCAGAAATCTCCCTCCCTTACTCTCCCCAGCTTCCTTTTTCATTTAAATAATGATCTTGAGTGTATCAATTACAACTGAACTATATAAAATGCATATTTCCACAACATTAATTTTTGGCCAAGAGCTATGCACAGTCCGTTTTCCTATTTAGGGATTATTTAGAGTGAAGAATCGCCGTATGAATCTGGGATATTCAATTAGTTCTAGTTGAAATCTCTTAGAACATAGGAATTTGCCAGCTGGCTATATCCTTATTTGAGGTATAACCAAGAAAGGGAACTTTGGATGTCTATAATCACATTTTTGGTGGTGTTGGTGGAAATCTGATTCTTTCATTTTGAAGATAATGCAGTGTAATACAGTAATAGGTAATAATGTTACAAGGCGAACTTTTCATTGCTTTTTAATAATTGTCTGTGGTTTATTTTACTGTTCGTAAGTTGGTCGATGACCACAATAAACTGATTCAGTGAGTGAGTGAGTGAAATATTACAAGGTGGCACTTTTATGTAGGGGGAAAAAAAACAAAAAGTGATCACACTCAAATTACATCCAGATTACATAGTGCAAAAAGTGAAAACAATACTTTGTTTTAGAAAATAGATTATAAAGCAACCTACAGTAATTGTTTACAAAAAATCATTATAACAAAAATGACAATCAAGATGCAACTAAAAAAGAAACCAAATTTGCTTATTAAAATTCACATCTTATGATCTTAATTGCTAAAGCAAACATAGGCACATTTGTCATCTGTTTATCTCTGCTTGATACAGTGGTGCGTCGACTTACGAATTTAATCCGTTCCAAATGCATGCTCTTTAGTCAAACTACTCTTAAGTCGGGGTGCCTATCTAAAAAATTGCAAAAAAAAAGTTTAAAAAAATCAAAAAATGGAAAAAATATTTGTAAGTCGACCAGACCATATCTAAAATTTGTAAGGTGGCAGTTAAAATGCCAACAGTTTTCCACCGTTAAGTCGAATTGATCTTGTTGAGCTGCTCTTAAGTCGTGATACCACTGTAATTTTTTTTTTATCCTTCATAGAACTGGTGGGTGATTTGTCCTACCAGTTCCAATGGTCAGCAGACATTCTCAGTCATTCACACTTGTGCGTTCTCAGTCTTTTGCTACAATCACTGCCTTCTCCATACCCACTGCAGTGCCCTTTTTCAGTTCTGTAGTCTGATGCTAAGACATTGCCAACATGGACAAGTTAACATGTAGAGGTGAGGGGAGATGATGAAGCCTTACTCTCAAATGCCAAGACTGACTTCACCAGGCTGCTTGCAAGGGCCCAAGTTGCCTTGACATATCAGAGAGGTCAGTTTTATCTCTTCTTGTGTTGCCCTCTTGTTAAGCTAACTGTGTTTTGGTCTCCAAGGGCTGGGGTAGTGGAAAAGATGCTTGAGGAGGTCTACAGATTTATAAGATGGAGTTGGTTGGGTTAAGGGAGAGAAGGTTTTATGCCAAGAGTTCATTAATTATGAACAACAGAATTTTAGAATTCTAATTATTTTATGGCACTGTTTGGTGTTAAACAAGCTGGTTTTTAATTATTATTTTTTTAAAAATTAGGCTTTGGTAACAGTGCCATAAAATAAGACTTAGATTTTATCTTATTTAGCTAACTGTTCATCCCTAGACTTCTGTTTTTAAATATGATAATAATGGCATTACCGGTATTTATCTCTAGGTACTGTTCTTTTGTGAATAATTAAGTTCATTGTTTTCAAATGACAGGATGTTTCACTATTTATTAAGATTAAACATGCTGCATAATTGTAAATGTGACTGTTATCTTGTATGCTTTGAACATACTCTGTGTCAGTCTGTCTCTGTATTTGTAATGTGGTAGTACATTGAATCATTTTTAATCATATATATACTGTGTTGATATACATAAGCTGTTAGGTTAATCTTAAAAGCTTTCTGTCTGCATAACCTTCATAAATAAATTCATAAATGTTATGCATATTATCAAGCCTCCTGCAACAGTTTAATAACTACAAAGTACACTTAACCAGACCTACTTCCAACAGAATGAAATAAGGATGCATTGTGATTATTATTATTTTGTCTTGTAGTAATACAGACTTTTGATTACTAACTAACCAAGCTTATATATTATTGACGATCATGAGCTGCAGTTAATTTTCGTAAAGTGATCATTTATTTTCCCGGCATGGCAGAAAAAAAATAGATGATGATGAGAAAAAAATGTGCCAATTAACCAGCCAGCCTGAGCAGCTTATTAGCACAGATAACAAATTGTCTTTGAAAAACCCATTTGCTCTGCAATCTTGCATATGTTTACTCAGAAATTACTCCCACCTTGGTTCAATGCTTCATTCCTATAAATGCATTTAGCGTTGCAACTTCAGAGCTACAGTTACTGTACTCCCAAAGTCTGTGTAAATCAAAAGCTGCAATGATAAATGGGCTTATAGGAAGCTGTTTATTAATTTCACAGGTGTCCAGTTCTTATGCATCTTCCAGAAAAGCATTGTATCATTTCAGATCAGTTGGCACAATCTTTGGGAGAAGCCTGCACTAAAAGAGTATGTAGGATTAGGGTAGAGTCTTTGTCATTGCTGCCATTGATTTCAGTGATGTTTTGTGCAAGACAATGTCCGGTTATTTTTATGAACCTTGACTGATTGGTTAATTGACCTCCTTCCTTCCTTCCTTCCTTCCTATCATGAATAACCCAAACCATGATGCTCAGATCTGTGCAGTTCAAGGGAGAAACGTATCCAGAGCTTGGAAGTAATGAGTTACAAATAACACAGTCACTTCCCATTAGTTGCTTTTCAAAAGGAACAAAAGTTACATTTCTAAGGCAAAATAACAAGGAACCTCAGGGTGACATCTATACAACTTTAACATGCAAAGATTTGATATTGCTTTTGAAAGTTACATCAAATGAACCTTTAAAGGTATATTTAGGAGAATTTATCCAGAAATGATTCCAGTCTTATGCCATTCTTTTCTTGCACTTGACAAGCTTGTTCCGCCCACCCACCCACCATCAAGAAAGTAGCTGCAAGTGAGGGACAACAGGAATGCGCGGAGAATTGCCATACCAACAAGGTAGTGAGTTGCTGCAATGAGTTACTTTCCAAAGAGTATAACAAAAAAGGGAACAAATTACTTTTAGAAAGTGGCTTTCCCAATTCTGGTGCTGCTGTTAACTAAAATGGATCCAACCCTGCCCCTGAATGAAAGTCAGCCTTCGATTATGTACCTTTTTCTGTTACGCTTTTAAGGAAGCTTCCAAAGAGCGCCTATTGAACTATTGAATGCATCCACATTTCTTTCCCCTTTGAGAGCAATCTGTTGCGGAAACGGATGGAGGATGAGGTTTACTGGGCTCTGAGGAAGATGAAGTCCTGGGAAGCCCAGCTCTTTATGCCTTGGGTCTCACGGTGTTGGAATGTCGGTTGCCAAGAAATCCCAAACATACCCATAAAGGATTAGAGAGAGGCCTAATATTTTTCCTTCGCTACCCTCTGCTAACATGGAACGAGCGTCAACGCTCCTTGTCGTAGACTCCTCAGACTGGAGGTTTAAGCAATTTTCCTCACTTGAAACTGGCCTCGGTTCTTTGATCCCTTATAAGGAGAGCTGCCCGCAGTTCATGTCCTATCTTGGTGCAACCTCTGTGTTATTTTAGAGCCACACCATTCATCTTTCAGAGTTTGTTTGCCCCTTTCTGGAGGAGACTTATCTTCAAGCATCCAGCAAACACAGTGACCTCTACTTCACCAGGCAGCCCTGCCTAGTACACGTCAGTGTGGTGTTCCTTACCTTGTACACCTCTCATTAACGAAAATGCTGATATACGCAAAGGGAGGACGCTCAACTCCGGTCCTACAGGCACGTACTTCAGCACGGTTGCTCTCGGTTGTTTGAGTACAGATGCCATCAGTCCCCAACAACATCACCTATGGCAACTGCTGAAGGATGATGAGGATTGGAATACCCCACATTCCGCCAACCGTGCTTTTGAGACCTTGGAATATATGTGCTCCTTTACTCCATTTTATGTTGCTTGCAGTATGGGACCAAGATCACAGAGGGACCCTTCTTTTCATATCAGCCTCCTTACATGTTGAGATCCTCACGTGAGCCCATGCTCAGTGACCCTCCAGATGTTTTGGACCACAACTCCCACAGTCCTTTGCCATTGGAAATACAGGCTTGGAATTCTGGGAGTTGTGCTCCAAAACAACAGGAGGGCCGAAGTTTGGACATGCCTGGTCTAGGCACTAGAGAGAAGGGTAGTGTACTAGTGGCAGGTCACCAAGTAGTTCACACCTAATTTTTTGCTACCTGCTGCTCTGAGCAACATCAGTGCAGTACTCCTATTTGGATTAGCCTTACTGATGATTTTTGTCTGTTGATTATTTGATTGAGTAATAGAAGCAATAGTTAATTACTCGGGCAGCTTCATACCATCTCCTCCTCCTCCATCAGCTGCTGCTGGTGTTTCTGTATCTAAACTTGTCTCTTCTGATATGTTCATTGTTACACTGGTTTTCCTTGGCCAGAATCCTATTTAGTGTTTGCAAAAATCTTGCATAACTTGCTGCAGCTAATTGGAGCTAACTGATGAGGTGTCAGGACTCCGACCAGCAACACCTTTGAAAGATTAAGCCGGCAAGTACACAAGGATTAGGCCCGCGAGTACAACAACATGTCAGTCTGTGCAAGCCTTAGAGGTGAAAACAAACAAAAAAACAAAAAAAAAACATTTTTTTAAAATACAAAAATTTAAGACTAACTTTTTTTTTTAAAATGGGGACTTTCATGAACTTGTCCACTTCAACAGATATAAGAGAAGGTGGTATAACATGAAACATATTTGTACATGGCATCAAAGTATGGATATCAACGTTCAGAAATTGTGGCTGATTGGTAAGAAAGTCAGTAGGTTTTGAACATTGCGACAACACTTTCTTTGATATGAAGGTCTTTTGTAGAAGCTTGTGCTATAAAGAATGTGAGAACCTCTGACATAAATTGACAGTGGTAAAATAACATAGTAGAGTAACATGAATGTTAATTAGATGGGCTGTTTATAGTCTTGATCAACTTTTCCCCCTGTAAACATTTTTTGTAATTAGTTGCAGCAGTTTGTGAACTCCCCCAGATGACCACAACAGCAGAGTAAAGAATCTGCTTTACCTTAGTTATTTCTGAAGTGGATCTATTAAGGGAGTGGGGAATATCTGGGAGATTCAGTACAGTATATTTGTAGTGTTAATATCTGTTAGTACTCCCCAAAAATCTTGGCTTATATTAAATCAATTGGTATGTGTGTCTAGCATGTGTATTTATTTTATTTCAGCTGTTTCTCTCTGGATTCTTGTCTGGTAGTTTGTTTTTAATAGGATTGCCACTTTCAAATAATCTAGGAAATGTCCTGGTAAATTAAATTGCTGTGAAATGGGTTTCTGTAAGTTGCCATTCTGATTTAGTATGTCCAGCATTGTTGGCAATTTTTTTTGGCAGAAATAACATTGATAGTGGGACAGGTAAAAGTGTCTCTGATATTTTGCATGACATTTTTAGGTCCAATAATTGTGTTGGCAAAATAAATAAAATATCCTGTTGAGTCCTATCTACCGATCTTAATTTTCGACCTCTGACAGGGCCTTCATTTTAGGATTAACCCAACTGAAAGGAAGCATTTGTAAACCCAGCTGTATTGTATGGGAGAGTGAAGTAGTTAGACGTTCTTATTTACGCACCTTTAACGTTGACTGGATCGTGCCCATTGTCAGATTCCTCTCCCCATGCTCAGACTGTAGCAATTGTCCTGTGAAGTGAGTCAAATGGAATTTTGGAAAAGATTCCGGCCTGGGCTTCTTGTGTTGAACTTTTTTCATAGCTGTAGTGGGCATAGCAACCTACGAGCCAAACAAACAACGGAGACATTTCATCATGGGGAGGCCAGATTCTTTTGGTCATTTTTGACATGGTAAAATAGGGCTCAGCAAAAGTTTTTCCTAGCCCTGCATGGCTTAGCTTGCCCTACAGAGAAACCCAAATTCTTCAAAAAATGTGAACTGGCACTCCTGGATATACCAGGAAATGACAGTTGTTTAAAAAGGCCAGAGGGCCCAATGTATGCTATTCAGCGCCACAAAAACCTAATTTTCAAAACTGAAGGTAGACTTATAGTTACTTCCAGAACTATTGTTGTCAGTTTGGGTTGACTTGTGCAGTCCTGGAAAATTGTACAGGCACCAAACACATTCCTCCCTGCTTGCTTGGCAATTTGATACCCCTGAAGTAAAACACAGTGAGATGACATTGACAAATCATTCCAAAATATTGCCGTCTCCTATTACTGTACTTTCATTTGGTGGCACCCAAGACTGCCAAACTTCCAGTGTTGTTTCAAACTGCCCAGGGCTCTTTCCTGCCTGTGACAGTCTGCTCTGCTCCATCATTTCCCAACCGGCTTGCCTTTCGGATGTCCTGATGACATGGCTGATGCTTCACGTCCCTCTCGCTGCAGTTCGCGGCCCCGCTGGAGACCGGTTCGAAGGAACGTAACCTCATGTCCTTGTGGGGTCAATCCGAGTTTGAAGGAACGGAACCTCACGTCCTTGTGGGGTCAATCCGAGTTCAAAGGAACGTAACCTCACATCCTTGTGGGGTCAATCCGAGTCCACCCCGACCACGCCCCCTGAACTGTGCTCCAAGCAGGGTGAGAGATTCCCGTCCTGGAGCTCGGGAATCTTTTCAATCCACTTCTCGATCCGTGTTGAAAACTGATTTCAACACGGAGGCAAGTTCACCTCGGCTTGAGGAAGGACGTGAAGTAACCACCGATATTGAATATTGATGGTCGGATTGCCATTCAAGGCCCATCATCATCATGGGTCCTTGGAGGGTGCCAAGTTGGGAAAGGCAACTTGAACTGAGTGGTCTTTTACTTCATGTCCTTCCTCGAGCCGAGGTGAACTTTCCTCCATGTTGAAATCGGTTTTCAACACGGATCGATAAGTGGATTGAAAAGACTCCCAAGCTCCAGGACGGGAATATCTCACCCCGCTTGGAGCACAGTTCAGGGGGCGTGGTCGGGGTGGACTCGGATTGACCCCACAAGGATGTGAGGTTCCGTTCCTTTTAACTCAGATTGACCCCACAAGGACGTAAGGTTACGTTCCTTCGAACTCAGATTGACCCCACAAGGACGTGAGGTTACGTTCCTTCGAACCGGTCTCCAGCAGGGCCGCGAACTGCAGCGAGAGGGACGTGAAGTATTAGTTATCATTGGCACCTTGAAGGTCCTCAAAGGACGTCACTCTCATCAAGGAGCAATGTATGATCCACCACTCTCCAATGTGGGAAGCAAAAGACTCTCCGGCACAGGGCTTGGAGTCAGCACCACTGCTGAAGTCTCCTCAGCGTTTGTAGAGGCGGTGGCGGTCTCTGCATGCCACTTTCAAAAAGTGATTTTAATTTATTTATTTTTTAAAAATTGTGCCAATTTCTAATAAAGAGCCACCAGCTTCCCCTCACGTTTCCCCACCCCAATAATAATAATAATAATAATAATAATAATAATAATAATAATAATAA
>JAHTLZ010000327.1:16663948-16716339 GCA_023846285.1 Phrynocephalus versicolor
AATAATAATAATAATAATAATAATAATAATAATAATAATAATAATAATAATAATAATAATAATAATAATAATAATAATAATAAAACTGCACAGGAATGCTCCTCTTTCCTGGCTTTTTATGATCTGGTGAGCTTTTGGCTATACCAAACAATTTGCCACTTTGCTCTCCAGGGGCTTGGCTGAAAGAGCAAAGAGACCTTCATGCTTGGAAAGGCCTCGGGATATGGCTTTGTCATGTGTCTGGAGACGCTGTCTCTGGACATCTTTTGTATCTGCCTCTGGAAGCAACAGCATCTGGATTTGTCTTCTTTCATGGATTTCTGCAAAGATTTATGAAAATATGCACTTGCAAATAAAAAAATAAATATGTAAAGGGGGCGGGGAGGAAATAAATTACTGGTGCTGCACCACCACAATACTTGGGTTGTTTTGCAACAGGCTTTATCTCCCTCTCTGCCCAGAAAGACCAAGGCAGTGCCAACTAGAGATGGACACGAAATGAGTGATTTTTCATTTTCGTTTTCAGTTTTTTCGTTTCATTATGTAACAAAACAAAAAACGAATTTTGACTCCAAAATGAAATGAAACAACCCGAAACACGAAAAATTTTGTCGACCGCTTCATTTTCATTACGGCAAATACATTGAATTGTGCTAAATGGTAACGAAACAGCAATTTTTCATTTTTGTTTTTGTTTTTTCAGTTCATTAAGTAACAAAACGAAAATGACATTTTTTTGCAAAAAAACTCATGAAAACGGAAACGAACCGAAACGGACCCCTAAACGACCAAACGACAAACAAAACACCATTTTTTTGAGTCGTGCCCATCTCTAGTGCCAACCGACAACTCCTACAGATCTCAAAGAATTTGCCAGTTCATTCTCTTGTTACATTTTATGCTCTCCACCTCACATATATGAAAAAAGGCAATGCTAGCTACAGTCTGCATTCTCTGATTCCTTTTAACCCAGAGGTTTTTTTTTTTGCAAATAGTTCTATAGACCTGGATGAAAAAGCCTTGCACCGCATCTGTGACAAGTTGTGCTTTCGGCATGGATCATTAGATCCACCCTGTGCTCTTAATAGACACAAGGATCGTTTGATTAAATTCCTGCCCGTGGGAGAAAGTTTTCCATCTCTTCCTGCCAATGCAATGTATGCCATAAATATAAAGACCACACTGTCCTTGCCTGCTGCCCTGTTATAGATGGATTTGAAAGACAAAGGCTGCTTTTACACGACCCCTAAAATCCGAGAAAAAGGGCTCCCAGATGCAGAGCTTAAAATTGTTTTCCCACCAGCTGCGGACTTAAAAAAAATTAAGTACGACCAGGCCCACCTAAGCACGCCCCAGCACATTTTACAAGTACCTGGTCCCCGGAGGTTAAAAAAAAATTCCGATGTGGATTATAAAGCTGTGGATGCCAGGCTCTCCTCGCCTTATGTTTGTTTTTGTTGTCCTCCCGCCCCTTTAACAGCCTGGAATCCCTACGGGGCTGCTCCAATGGCAGGCAGAGGTGAGCCTGCATTCTTTTCTCCCTTTCCTTCTCCCTCCCCTCACGCAGACAGGAGCAATGGAGTGTGGAAGGGTTGGAACACAGGAAGCAGAACAACCCCCCATGATCACTGGTCCGAATTTAAGTTGCCAGCGGATTTTAGAGGTTGTGTAAAAGTGCCCAAAGACAGGAAGAGAGAAGGAAAGGCATAATCAGAACAAAAGGTGACTGGAAGAACATGCCATCAAGTCACTTCCATTTTATGGAGACCATACGGATAGGCAGTCTTCAAAATGTCCACTCCTCAATAGCTCAGCTCGGCTCTTGTAAACTCATATGTACTGGGGAGCGAGGGGAGGAGAAAATTGTTTTCTCAGCGTTGTCAATGAAAGAGATATCATTCATGAAAGGGCTACATATAAGTGTGGTCTTGCTTGATCATAGTGATCTTGTTGTCCTGTCATTTGATGTTGAGATGATGTCTCTGCTAATATATTGTTGCCATTGTGATTGACTAAGGGGGCACTTTACATGTTGGCATCCATCAGTAAATCACATGATTACACAAGATTTGTATCTCTGAGCTACTATGTGCAAAATGATTCTGGTGGAAAAACATCAGATGTGAAGAGCGCAGAAGCCACCCAACCATTATCTTAGGTGATTCCTTCGCATAAATCACCACTGTTTGTGGCCTACATACACAATGCAAGTAGGCCAGTGGTTCCCCAGAAGTTCTTGGACAAGAACTCCCAAAAACCTTCACTGCTAGCTGGGTTGGGCAGGATTTCTGGCAGTTGTAGTCCAAACACATCTGGGGAACCAAGGTTGGGAACCCTTGGAGGAGTCCATTACTACATACATCCAGATATGCGACTGAGGCGGGTTTTCTTGATTGAGCGAGCATACTTGCAAATAAAGCCCGAGATCTGTTTAGCTCCAGAAAAGCACCACTAACAAAGTTCATCTGTGTGGAAGTTTGCTGGGAACGTGCCAAGCAAACTGATTTTAGGAGAGCAAATAAGCGCACGCACATACACAGATGCTGTTTCTCAGAGCCAGCTGAGATTCAGACACACAACAAAGTCCCACGCGTCTGCCTCAGCAGCCCCCTTTTATTGAGCTATCTAATGTTGATGAATAGAGATGGGCACGAAGTGATGTTTTTCATTCTGTTATTCGTTATTCGTTTCATTATGTAATGAAACAAATAGCGACCCTGGCGATGAAACGAACAGAACCAAGAAAATTACGTTCGTTGCGTTTCGTTTCGTTGATGGCGTCGCATGATGAATTGAGCTGTTTATGAATGCTAAAAAAGTTAAAAACGCATGAGAAACAGTTCAAAAAAATTATGCCTGATTTTAGCTATTAGGTTGATGCCGGTGATTTAAAACATCTAAAAATGTATTTTTAGAGAGATGTTTTTTTTTTTCTTTTTTAAAGGGGACAACATGGCTGGTGCAATGCTCATTTTTAGGGTATTAATTGAATACACATTGGATTATTAATGAAAATGTCACCTCTAATAGAGAGAAAATGCTCTTTAGCCTTTGTCCTGCCTCAAAGCAAAGGTGAGGAGGAAGTAGAAGGTCGCTTCCCCCTAGGGATGCAACGTGGCAAAGTCAGGATGGTGTGCCTTCAACTGTAACACCCCCAGGAAGCATACCTCACAGAGAAAGGTTCCCTACACATCTGCAAAGTATGGAAGGTATGAAAAGCAACTTCTTTAACAATCAGTTATCTCACAGCACCTGAAAAATCTCCTCTTGATTAATTACTTTTGTATCACACACCTGATATCACAAGTTCTCAGAGGCAGGAAGAGAGAAGGAAAGACAGGAAGAGAGAAGGAAAGAAAAAAATAATCTGTTTAGCTCCAGAAAAACACCACTAACAAAATTCATCTGTGTGGGAGAATTCATAGAAAAGAGTTTATCAAATCATTTCAAGGACTTCAACACACATAAAGCACAGCATTGATTTTTTTTAAAAAAATCATACACACTAGAAGTAAATTCTTCAAGCTGCTCAAACCCAGACCCTTAAATGCAAACAGTTCTGGTGAGCAGCCGTGTTTTCACTTGGTGCTGAGATCAAATGAATAGCCATGGCAATGTAGGGGTTTTCTAAAGAAGAACCATCTGTCAACATGGTCAACATGGAGGGGTGAATCTGGACACAAACTACAGTTGTAATTGGCAATGAAGGCTTGATCCCTGGCTTTAGAAGGGAGCAGCCTGTTATTCCAGATGATTTCTCAAAAGGTGTGGGAGTTGTGGAAAAGAACAGGCCAGATGGAATAATAAGCTTGCATGGCAGTTCATTTTTAAAATATGTACCTCTTGCGGAGTTTGCCAATTATATCATTTATTGATGCAACATTATGGGAAGTCGATTTTAGCAGGTAGTGAGCTAAGGTCGGATTTGGGAGAAGAAATGTCATCAACGGCGAGTGATTTGAATCCAGCAAATCCAGTAACTGCGCCGAAGATCTCAGCATGGGCACAAGGTGGAAGAGAGGCAAAGTATAGGGTGGTGTGCTATCAAATGGAAGTGGTTGAAAATCCAGTAAATAAATGTCAACACCCAGTCATTCAGCATCGGCACAGGGAGTGAGGAGGTGCAAAGTACATGTTGTACCAATTGAATGAGAGAGCACAGGACAACTGAATGGTGTCAGTGTCCCTGGTAGTGCAAATACTAAGAAATCAGCAGCACATTTTCCTTGGTGTATAAGCACCATTCAAAATGTCACAGATGATGGGCTGCTGCCTGCTGCTGTTCAGCACTCCAGACAGATGTGGTCTTTTCCGGAATGTTCTGTTGCATTGACTCTCTACCCTCCCATACACACAGCATTCCATAGGCACTGAGTGTGCTCAGTCATCTTTGGGATGCTTTAGGAGTTCCCTCTAACTAGTGCTGTTTGCAAAATTTGTCCTCAACGTTTTTGCTGTGTAAAAGGAGACTTCTTTTGTTGGCAACCAAACCCTGGATGCCATCTTAAGTGTCCTTGTGATACCCTCTCAGCTATAGCTCTGAAGAGGTGCTTCCTGCAAACCAGGTAGCATATTTTGGTACCTAAACAGGACATGACCAGGCCCTAACACTCGTGGTCTCTGCCTCAAAAGGATTATTTCCTTTCTTCAAGATACTGAAAATCCATCCATTTCATTTCTACTGCATTTTTTCTGAATGCTGCCATATTCTCATCTTTTCCCAGTTGTGCACTGACTTGTAAGGCATCTCTCTTTCCATTTCCCCAAGGAAATGTATGCATATTTCTCAGTGATTTTCTTAATATATGCACTTTTATGCATGTGGCTGAGGGTGCTTCTTTCCCCTGCTAAAACTCATGGCAGGCTTTTTGTCAACAAAAATGGCAGTGTCTTTCAGGGCATAATAAGGTCTCAATGACCAAAGGTGGTTTTTCCCAAGCTATGAAAACAGAATCCCTTTTGGAACCCTGTACAGACAGAAAAAAACTGCCAGTGGATCTCAGAAGAAGTGGTTTCTTCTCACCCCATACCACCCATCTGCACTGGGAAATTCTCCTTGTGTCCTTTTCTTCCAAACCTTTGTCAACATTCCTGGGTCTTCTCTGGAGGGTCTTCCAGCTCTCCAAAGACAATACTGTTACTTCACGACCATTCTCGTCCTGGGAGGAAGTTCTTTGCATGTTGATGTTGATCGCAGTCACGTGGTCTTCTTCCGGTTCTGTCCCTGATTCCATGTACGCACAGACATGATTGATGATACCGACATGACTGTTACCGCACGTCCTCGTTCCATGATGAGATGTGAAATTCCATGCATTTGTTCTTTTTTTTCGGCCCGACCTTCCGTTTTTCGATGTTTTGATTCTCTGAAGCCTTGCCTTCATTGCGTTACGGAGCAAACTTTGAGGTATTTGTCTTTTAAGAGCTATTCACTGCATTGTTAACTCCATCGGGAATTTACTGGTTTATGTCGCTTCACACTCCTGCCACTAGATAGAGAATGTGTTCATTCCGCGACGAGCCTTACTTCACAGGCTCTCGTCTCCGAACGAGAAGCGTGACAAGCAGATTCCTGAGGCCAGGGAGGGGAATCTCTCATCCCATTTAAATTGCAGTTCAGGGGGTGTGGTCGGGACGAACTCCCCTCGTCCCGCAATAGATGTGCGGTTAGATTACTTCGTACCGGTCCCAAGCAGGACCACGAACAGTGATGAGATGGACGTGAAGTATCAGCCTAAGAGGGTTTTGAGAGCTACATGAGGAGGGGAAAGCCATTGTCTTCCAGTTTCTGATGGGCTTCTTCTATGGTTGAAGAACAGGCAACAGACAGAAGGTGGAATAAAAGTTAAATGAGAGTAGACACAATGAAACAAATTTCACACATATCCTTGAGTACTCCCCTCCATTTATCTCCATAAAGCATTGTAGAATAAATGAACCATAATCTCCATCTCCTGGAACCAACTCCTCTTGGTATTTCTGCATTCTGGTTGTGCATTAAAAAGGCATAGGACATTGTTATATGGATGCATCTTGATTGGGACAAAATTAGCCAAGTTAGAATATTGTTTGGGGGAATTTTTAAAAACCAGGAATGCTTCATTTATAATGGGGTGGAACCTTATGGATATGGTGGCTACCATCCAAAGTCATTATATACTTGGTGGCTGGTGACATTAGAATGGCACTGTAGCGTTCACCCTTTTACTGTGTATGTTACTGTACAGGAGGGGGGAAAGAGTTAATGCCTATGCCCAAATATGGATTGTGGAGGCAGAGCCCTGGTGCTTATATAGCTCCACCTGAGCGAGAAAGATTCAGTTAGGGAATATCCATCCTGAGAGATGGGGAAGAGATAAGCTAGAGATAGGGAAGCTGCACACTTTGTTAAGGCACTGTAGAAGAGACAGGGCAGGTGGGGAATTGTCAAGTTTGAGTGAGTGAATTACAGTGGAGCCTCGTATAACAAACGGTTTGTACAACAAAAAATCTACAACATAAAATGGATTACTCCATTTTCAATGCATTCCTATGGGAATTTGTATAAAGGAAAATTTGCTTAACATAATTTCATTTGGAATGAATTAATTCCTTTATACAAGGTACTACTGTACTGAGTTCCAGACCAGATGTAAGGTGGTAAAAATAAAATGTGTGTTTATTGAGTACAGAAAGATGTGGAAATCAGGTTCACTTGTATACAGGTACTTTAAAGTTACACAAAGCATTTCCCTCAAATACTGATATACAATGGTATCTTGCATAAAGGAATTAATTCGTTCCAAATGAGATTCTGTTAAGCAAATTTTCCTTTATACACATTTCCCATAGGAATGCATTGAAAACAGAGTAATCCCTAATTGTGACCATTTTATGTGGTATGAATTTGCCCCATAGGCGATTCTGTTAAGCAAATTTCCCCTATCTCTGGAATTTTTTATGTTGTACAAATTTTATGTTATACAAGCTGTTTGTTATACAAGGGTCCACTCTAGTTCAACTGGGATACCCTGAATGGTGGCAGCGATACCCAAGAAAAAAGGGGTACAGGTCAATGGTCCATGAGATGACTGGGGGCCTCTGCTAGAGTGAGCCAGTACTGAGCGGAGTGTGGTACTTTGGCCGCACCCCCAAAAGTCCTGACCTCCACAGGCACCATTGTAAGCATATTCCTCTCTGTGTTTGCATGAAAAAGTGCATCTGGGGATATGAAAGTGCCCCTTCCTAGTGCCCGAAGATTAACTTCTTTGAACCATGTTTTCCACTGCATTTACAAAACCTTAGGAGACCCTTATGCAATTTCCATTGCTGTGTTGCATCATATATGTTGTCTCCTTCTTAGAGGTCAAACAGACACGGTGTGAGTGCCAAGCGAAGTTGATAATTTGTGGATGAACTGGCTTGAAGGTGTGCCTGCCTGCACGGACCTGGTTTGACCAGTGGACTTTGGGATATTTGTCCAGTTTCAGTAACATATTTACTTGCTAGGTCATGAACTGTGATCAACAACCCAATTGCTTGATCCTTGTTATTATTATTTTTATGCCTCAGAGTATCAGAGATGGACTGAGTATGAAAAAGTTTTTTTTTTTCATTTTAGCTCCACAACCTCAATTAATTCCAGAAAGCACACAACACTGATCCTTAAGGCAACAATTTGGATTGACTCTGGTTCTTGATCTGGGAGATATACAGACAGGAGTTTCCTATTTCTTCACTCAGAAATGTTCCACTTTGCTTACCAGATAACATTGTGTGGGTTTCTGAGCAGAAGATAAATAGTTCATTAAAACATGGCGGCAGCAGTTCACTACTGCAAAAAGATAAATTGCTGTGCGTGTGTGTGTTCTGATTAGTCTATTGATTGTTTTTGAGGGGGGGAACCCCCACAAAAATGATCATGCTGTTCAGCTTGAGGAGACATTACCAGGCACTTTTAAGTATTTAAAAATAGTTAATTAATGCATTGTTACTGCATTAATAGTCATCCTACGAGCTTATAGGAAAGTCATTCTCTGTGCGTGGATTTCTGTGCACCCAAAATGTAGCCAGCACAAATTATTCATGGTTAAATGGGAGATACCAGGAGTCCCAAGGCTGAAAAAGTATATGCACACATTTCTATAAACCTTGAATATAAACATCTCATGGGTATCGGGGGACAGAACATCTCACCAAGTAGGCATGAAATACTGACTGCTGGGACAGAGATAAAAAAGAGAGGTTGAATGGCATGAGGTAATGTAGAAAGGAAACAGAGGGATGTTGGGATGGACGCCATAGATTAGGGGTGCCCAAACTTCAGCTCTCCAGATGTTTTGGACCACAACTCCCAGAATTCCAAGCCTGTATTGCCAATGACAAAGGACTGTGGGAGTTGTTTGGACACAACTGCCATTAGAGATGGGCACGTTTCCGTTTTTGTTTTTTTGTTTCATTACGCAACAAAACGACAAATGAATTTTGTCTCTAAAATGAAACGAAACGAACAGAAACACCGGAAATTTTGTCGTGTGTTTCGTTTCCGTTACTGCAATATGAGTGAATTGCTTAAAATCCTAAAAAAAAAATCACAAAAAAATAAATAAATGGTAACAAAATGGTAATGAAACGAATGAAAATGAAATAATTTTTTTTGCAAAATTTCACGAAAAACGGAAACGAACCGAAACGGACCCTCCAAACGACAAACGACAAACGAAATGCCATTTTTTTGATTCGTGCCCATCTCTAACTGCCATAGATGATTACTCCATGCTGGGACATTTTCTTAAAGTCCCCCCCCCTTGTACATTTTATAGAACCACCAAATGAGAACACCCCCCCCATCTAATGCAGTGTGTTTTGCAGTTTGAGAAGCTTCTCTGAGGCTCCTTCTTGGCTAATACTGACGTTAACTGAGGAATAATGCAAGGTACTTAAGATAAGAGACTTTATGATGATGCAAAGAGAGGGCCAAAGGTTCTTTATGCTGTCCAGATGGCCAGGGTATTTGTACACGACCCCTAAACTCCGCCGCAAATGGCTGCCAGCTCCGGAGCGTACAATTGTTTCCCCACCAGCTCCGGACTTTGCAGGAAATTAAGTGCGACCACGCCCACCTAAGCGCGTCCCAGCGCACTTTTCTTGTACCTGCTCTCAGAGGGTGAAAATCCCCAGGTCCGGATGTAATCTGGTGAGTGCGGGCTCTCCTCGCTTCTGTTTTTTTTTTGCCTCCCGCCCCTTTAAGAGAAGGGGTGGGAGGCAAAAAAAAAAAACCAGAAGAGAAGGAATCAGGACGACGACGGGGCTCTGGGTGGCTTCGGAGGTGAGCCTGTATTTTTTCCTCTCTTTTTTTCTCCCTCCCCTCACGCAGACAGGAGCAAGGAAGTGCGGAGGGGTGGGGATGCAGGAAGAGCAACGAACCCCTAAGATCTCTGGTCCGAGTTTAAGTGGCCAGCGGATCTTAGGGGTCGTGTGAAAAGGCCCTTAGGGAATTGGCTGCAGAGCCATAGTTTGAGAGTCTGATTCCCTGCTGTCTCTCTTTGGGGGAAGATTGAGCCGGCGTAACCCTGGGCAGGCTGCATAGTCCCAGGGCACCCAAGCATTCCCATGAAAAAGAAACTGGTAATAACACTCTGTTTCTAGAAACCTTGGAAAAGACCTCCTTCTGTTGGAATTATTTTGATCGTAGGCAATTGTTATTATATATCAGCAAAAAACAGGTATATATCGATGTGATAATGGACCTCTATGTCTTCTTAACACATTATAATGGCAATTATTGTTTAAGGGTGAAGTCCAACATGCACCTACGCTATCTGAGAATAATTCCAGCTGTGCCATCAGTCTGTCGTGAACAGAACATGCAGCTTTTGCATATCCATTTCTTTTATAAAAAAAGATAGGAACTTAGGAAACAATAACAATGAGCTTTACCACTTAATCCTTCATGACTGCCTTTCAAAGTCCTCTCATCCAGAAGCAATGAGTTAGAAAGTTTTATTTGCCTCCGAGGGCATAAATAGTGGTGAATTAAGATTGTTTCCACGCATAAATAAGCAAAGCACACCTCAGTGACTTCTTTCACGCAACCTGGTTGACAGGTGAACTCACCCAGTGAGTGAAAATGCGGGCCATCGCTGTATGAAAAGCAGAAATGAATGCTCAGCCCCAGGCTGTCACTATGTTATGACAATCAAGCCTTAAACTATGACAGAAAGTCTTTTCAATGTGCAGGTGACCTCGCTTTTTATGACTGGACTAAATTGTGCAATTTAGATACATGGATAATTATGCAAACAAGCCATTGACATTTAGAAATAAACAGTCTCATGTCGTCCTCCCCTGATGGGACACCAGAGTCCCTTTTTCCCAAGCTTTGTGGTATGTTTAAGCATTACATATTCATAAATCCTGGTATAATAGTGATGCACTGACACATTAACCTGTGTAGATGACATGTCAGAGCATCACTGCCTGGAAGAAGTCTCAGGATGGTGCCTTCTTGGGTTCATTAAACTCTTTTTAGAGGTAAAAGGTACCAGGCTCATGGTTGACTCCTGTCCATCCTTCTGAGGTTGGTAAAATGAGTACCCAGCTTGCTGGGGGAGGGGCAATGTGTAGCCTGCACACTGTAATTAAAATTGTAAACTGCCAGAGACTACTTGAAGTGGCATGGGGCGGTATATAAGCAGAACACTTTGCTTTGCTTTAAAAAAGGGTAAAATATTTTAAAAAAACCAGTGGAACTCCAGCCAGTTCAACCATAATACTCCATGCAATTTCCCTCACCATTATTTCCACCATCATCCTTAAAAGGCAATCAGCATTCCCTGGGGGCTGAACATGAACAGTCTTCCATGCATTGCTTTTTATGGGATGGGTGGCTCAGTGGACTAAGGCCTCTGAAAACTGTCAGCTGCAAAGTCGGCAGCTTGGTGGTTTGAATCCCGGGTGCCACACAGTGGAGCAAGCTCCCACTGATAAACCCAGCTCCTGCCAACCTAGCAGTTCGAAAGCATGTCAATGCCAGTAGATAAATAGGTACCACCGTAAAAAGCGGGAAGGTAAAAACAGTGTTTCCTTGCAGCCACGCCGGCCACGTGGCCATGGACTTGCACAACACTAGCTCTTTCGGCTTGAATATGGAGATGAGCACCGCCCCTAGAGTCAGACACGACTAGCAAGCATGTGCGGGGGGAAACCTTTACCTTTACCTTTTATGGACATTTTTATTCTATTGTTCTTCCTAATCAGCTAAACTTACACACACAACCCCTTGTGGCCTGCTGACACTTCTCTTTCTTATAGATGAGAGATTTTGTGGTGACCACCTAAAGTTCAGTTGATAACTTTTTATCATGTCAAGATTTCAAATGAGGTTTTGACCTCAAAGCAAATCTGCGTGTTGCCATGTAGACTTGCTGGCTTGTCTCTGTTGAATAAATAAAATAAAATCAATAAAACAGTCAGAGATGGGAAAATTTAATTTGGTGGAGCTCCCAGAACTGCCCAGCTAGCATCGCAAAGTTCAAAAGACTGCCCAACTAGCATGCTAGCTATCCATGGCTAACAGCTAACTAGGAAAAGAAGAAAAACGGAGCAATCAAAATAATTAAAACAATTTCGCTCCCCCACCACAACTGAAAAGAGATAATTAATAATAACACAGCAGACTGAGGATTAAAAATACAGAGACTAATTAAAAACCTTGCATAACAGGATTATCTTCATCATATAGCAGAAGCCAAAAGGAGGATTGGCACAGTAATTTTGTCAAAGCGCTGTGTATTCTGTCCTGCACCAGGATTGCTGACTAGGGCTAGGTCAAAGCTTTGTAACAGGACAGCAGCAGTGAAGGCCCTACGATGTCTTGTGGAGGGGGGGGGGCAGAAGAGACTCTCCATTAGGAGGATGAAGCAAGATTTTGAACTGGCCCCAAACCAGAACAAAATCTGAAGGCTTTAAAAAAAAATACGCTGTTTTGTTTTGTTTCTTTAACAGTAATTGGACCTCATTCTACAGTGATCAGCAAATGACTGTGTTTATTTCCAGGCCAGGGAAAGCTTCAGATGTTTGTTTCTGCATTGCATTAAACTTCTGTCAACAGGCCAGGAGAATGACAGGCAGTAAAAGATTTTATTTTTGAGGGGGTGGGGGAGAGGTTGCCACATCCACTTTCAGTGTTTCTGATATGCAATTCTTAATTGCATCGGTCTTTTGGGAACATTTGCCCTTCTGGAAAATAACACATTTGTCTCAAGATGGGGTTGACTAGGACCACTGGCTTTGGTGAGACCATCCCTTCTTCGCTAAAACAGAGCAGGATTTCACTTTCAGGAGGATAGTGAAGAATTTTAATCTTACCCCAAATTTGTCTTGCAAACCTGGACACATTTGGTGTCCAGTTGGTGAATAGAACAGAACACCACTGTTTCTTCTGCACTTGTCATGGCGATTTCTTCCAGACAACTTCCTCTAAAGGAGCTGAGCCCTCCTTGTGGCATTGTTTGGTTCCTTCCTTCATCGTCCCCAAGAGACAGACGGACAACCCATTCTCAGAGTTGGTGGTCCTTTGTGCCTCTTCCTCAAAACAGCTACTGTACCATTCTTGTCTTTGAACCCAGCTTGCATCCCCGGGTGGAGTGTAGACCATGAAAGTAGCCTTCTTCCCAGGGGTCTGTGCAGCTTTTGGACAAGCGTGCAAAAATAGACCGAACCAGGGATCTTTGTTTGATTTCAGGGTTACTACATGGTCGAGCCATTCAGCAGGGTGGAATGGACAGGTTGTAGACATTTGGATTAGGGCAGTGGTTCGCAAACTGTGGGTCCCCAGATGTTCCTGGACTGCAACTCCCCGACGTCTTCATGACTAGCTGAGCTGGCCAGGATTTCTGGGGGTTGCAGTCCATGAACATCTGGGGACCCACAGGTTGAGAACCACTGGATTAGGGGGATAAATTATGGCTCAAGAGAACAGGGTTCAAATCCCCATTCGGCCATGGGAACTCATGGAGCACTGGGGACTGTGTTGGCCTCTTGAAGTCACTCCTTACTTTTTCATTTACATTGAAAACTCTATCAGGGTTGCCGTAATTTGGATATGACTTCATTAAACCTAACAAGATTTTCCATTCCCAGAATGGAACAGTACTTTTCAAGAGTTGCCACACTCAGCTTAGTTTAAAAAGATGGATTCTGTGACCACTAAGGTGCTAGAGAAGGCTGTGGCTTAGGTCACGTGGTATGCGCCTGTATCACTGCCAGCCACACTTCCATAGGCAGATGGAAACACAGAACAAGCAGGCATCTCAAGAGACCAAATATGACCCCCATGGACTCAGATCCAGGCTTTCTTAGCCAATAGGGCAGTGAAGGCACGGATGCCAAAATGGCTAGTTACATCTCTGTTAGATGGGTTACGACTAGGATTTTCTATGTCAGGTCTTCTCAGTGCATTGTCGTTTCTCCTCTCCTGCCTGCTTCTTGAGTAAGCCACCACGCCGGCTTCTCTGTAAACATATTTGCAGCAGAAGCAAGGGGTGTCTCTGCCAGGAAACTGACGCTTCTTCAGCAGAAAGCAGATGGAAAAGCATGGCAGCCATCAGGCTGAAAAGGCAAAACCGACCCACGCACTAAACCGAGGACTCTTCCACCAATAATCACATGAGCAGTTACATGCATACAGATGCCTGCACACGCTCACATGCGTGCCATTTCATTTTTTAATAGCAGGCCATTTTATGCTAGTTATGCTTCACACAACATGTAGCTGTCAAGGTGTGAAATAAGACTTTGTGGAAGGCTCTTATTGGAAGCTGCCGCATGTGGAAACAAACAGACAAGGAACCCTTGCTTTTCAAAAGGAGTCCATGTAAGGATTGCGATGTTGCTTTTTTCTCTCCCTCCACAGAGAGAAAAATGTGCATGTGAGTATTACTCAGGAATCCCTATCCATTTATTCAGCTTCCTGGTCTTACAGACTGGATACCGAACCAGCAATGACCTCTTGTTTTGTTTTGACACAGGCGCTCGTGTCCATGAATGAGCACATTACTGTATTATATGAAGAAACTTTCAGCTTTAACACTTCATAATCATGTTTAAGAACTTTGCCTATAATTTAACTACGATTCAGTGGGGCAGGGGGAGAGGTGATTCAAAACAGGTTTTGTTCTTCTGCTTATTTTTCTTGCAGTTTTTTGAGAATATTCAATTAGTTTTTTCCTAGGTGATATTCATAAAAAATGGACTGAAGGAAAGGGTTCAAAGAGGAGAAAGGAAGGGAAGAAGGACCGGGCTACGTTGGCTTTAGAGTCCACATTTGTGATACTATTTCACTATTGTGCTTCCCAAGGCTACGATCAGAGCATTCCAACATTATAGCTGTAGGGCTCTCTAGTGTTAGAGATCTGAGGTCCTCCTGGGAATGTTATCATTCTAGGCCTAGCTAGGCCACAGTGTATTCCAACTTAGGCCCTTTCTCCAGCGAACCACAGGTAGGTGTCTGTATGCCCGATGGAAATCCTAGAATGGAAAACTGTGAAATCAATAATTCCAAAAAATGCAGGAGTGTTCTGCAGTACTGCCCATTGTGCTTCAAGCACTCTCTGGGCGGTTTACAGTTTAATTATGCAGGCTACACATTGCCCCCCACCTCACCCCCAGCAAGCTGGGTACTCATTTAACTGACCTTGGAAGGATGGAAGGCTGAGTCAATCATGAGCCTGCTACCAGGGATTGAATCCCAGATCATGAGCACAGTTTTAGCTGCAGTCCGGCAGTTTAACCACTGCGCCACAAGGCTCCTCCTTGTGACATCCAGAATGTCCCATCCTCAACAATTCTGCTCAGCTGTTATAAACTCAAGGTTTTGGCTTTCTTTATGGGGTCCATCCCTCTAATGTTTGGTCTTCCTCTTCCTGCTGTCATTATGCTTCTGTAGAAAGTTCAGGCTTGATTCTACGTGGCACCCACGTGTTCATTTTTCTGGTGCTCCACGGAATATGTTAAACTCTCCTCCAGCACCACATGTCAAACTAATCCATTCTCCTCCTGCCAGTTTTCTTCACTGTTCAGCTTTCACATCTAGAGATGGGCACAACTCAAAAAAATTGTTTTTCATTTTTCGTTTGGTCGTTTAGGGGTCTGTTTTGGTTCGTTTTCGTTTTCGTTGGGTTTTTCCGCAAATTTTTCATTTTTGCTTCGTTACCTAACAAAACGAAAAATGAAAACGAAAACGAAAAATTTCTGTTTCATTAGTATTCTTTTCAGTTCAATGTGTTTGCCGCAACGAAAATGAAAAAAACGGCAAAATTTTTCATTTTCGTTTTCGTTTTCATTTTGTTTTTGAAAAATTTTCGTTTTCGTTTCGTTACCTAACAAAAACAAAAAAACGGAAATGGAAATGAAAATTTCGCTGAGTCGTGCCCATCTCTATTCACATCTATACATGATGAGTACAATAATGTGGTTGACCTTCTGACACATCATCGCTTTCCATACAAGCACCCAGTGTTGCGGTGTTGGTGCACATGAAGGTTGAGCATGGGTTATTTGACCTGTCCCGCAATCACTTCAAGACTTAAGAATTACTCCAAATTTGATCTGGTTTTGCAGGTTTGTTTGCAACTGCCTGTTTTTGTTTCCTATTTGTTTCTTTGCCATATTTCCTTGCAAACGACTTCAGGGATAAGATGATTCATCTTCTGCTTGGAATCACTGAATGCAGGAAAGTTGAAAGCAACAGAGATGTTAAGTAAAGGGAGCAAACGCACTATTTATGTATCCTTTAAAATAATGTTTTACTTTTACTTTTGTGGGATCGTTCTCCTTCAAAACAGGAAATGTCAACACTGCTTGAACAACCCAAGAGTTTACACCAATGTGCTAGCACTCGAATCTTCTTCTTTCCTCTGTGTCCCACAAGTGGGAGATTTGCCATTACTATTTTTAACCAGCTTTGGCAGCACATCAGGATTCCACGTAAAGTTCACCAGAAGTCCCAGCAAAGTTGAATATATCACAAGAGTGTGTAGCTTAATGGGTTGTTTCCAGATCAACTTTTTACTTGCCATCCACATAACCAGAATGAAGAAGAAATTCAGAAAAAGGTTAACAACAGATGGGTTGTTCAATTTGTCTCGAAGCAACAGCTCTGCAGGTGTCATCTTTCGGAAATCCAACAAACTAGGACAGTGGTTCTCAACCTTCCTAATGCCACGACCCTTTAATACAGTTCCTCCTGTTGTGGGGACCCCTTGCCCTGCTTGGAAGAGGCCACAAGCCCCCTTTGGCAGGCCACTGCCGCAGGTGCCATAGAGAACTTCCCTCTATAGGCACCCTCAGCCAACTGCGGCCTCCGGTACCATTGACTGACATCCCCCCTCCAACCTATCAAGCTGTAAGTCACTCTTTCCTCCCTTCCTCCCCCTCCTCCTCCAGACCCAAGCTGTTTGTGCCTTTTTCTTCACTGGCTCATGACGACCCCTGTGAAATGGTCGTTCGACGCCCCCCCCCAAGGGGTCCCGACCCCCAGGTTGGGAACCACTGAGCTAGGAGAATGAGCATCCATGAATGGTGAGATGCTATTTATTAAGACACAGGTGAGCAAGAGATACTCAAGGCAATGACCACAGAAAAAGTGCATAGCGCTACATGCATAGCAAAAGGTAGAGAAAAGAATTAATGGCTCAGCTACTGAATGGGGGTGGGAAAATGACAGCAGGTGACAAACAGGGGAAAGAAATCCCCTATCCCTGCTTTACCTTGGTCTGTCTATTGACCCCTCCTCGGGCAAATGTGAAGCACAAATGGAGGGGAGTGTTTTGCAGGTTGAGGCTGATAAATAAATAGTCAAGGAATAGCTTATTGCTTTGAACAAGCTCAGGTCTCCAGGGCCCCATGAACTACACCCAACAGTACTAAAGGAACTGGCTAAAGAACCCTTAGAAATATTGTCTCTTCTTTTCATGAAATCATGGAGGATGAGTGGGGTGCTGCTTGATTGCTGAAATATATTTGGGGGGAAGGAGGACTTGATCTTGCTCTAGGTTAATTAATTAATTAATCATTACATCATCATTTTAATGCTATTACCATTATTATTGATTTCAGCATCAGGCTCAGAGACTAAATGTAGAATCCATGTATTGTTTATGTTCTGAATATGATTTCAATCCCGAGGGCTCAGTATGAATCCTTTCAGATTGCTCTGTAATGAAATTCCCATAATAACTGTATTGAATGCTCCTTGCAGGAGGCAGTTATGGCATGGAAACATCCAAAATGCTGCCAGAGAGAGATAAAGAGATGAAGCCTTGCATCTTTGGCTTCCCAAAGTAAAAAAAGTGGTTACTAGACAATGAAATAAAATAAAAATAAATGAAGGCAATATAGGCCTATTCAGCAGATCAGATTCCATAGATAATTAGTGTGAATGGAAAAAACAGACATGGTGATCTCCAGCAGACAAATGACACTCATTAATCTGCACCCGAGTCCATGTGTACAGACTGTACAAACAACCACGTGTGAGTTCACAAGCGAGGGCAAACCTTCCCCCTTCTAGGAAAAGCTGTACCTCTTGAATTTGGCAGCTGCAAACGGAGGAGTATTTGGCTACTGCAAACAGAGGAATTTGTTCTGAACGTGTTTTTAACCCAACACCATCTTCATACTGGAGAGAGGAAAGTCGTGAGTTTTGAGATATGAATCTCGTGAAATGTGAAACTACTTGATCTATCCACCTGTAAATGTCAAATCGATAGGAAGAGTAATGTGGAAATAATACATCCCTGTGCTAAAATCCAGGATTAGAAATGTGAAGCGGTTTCATGTTAGCCCCTAGATTCATATTTTTTATAATGCTGGCTGCATAGCTCATTGCTTTATTTATTTATTTATTTATTTATTTATTTATTTATTTATTTATTTAAGAGTATTTTTACCCCACCTTTCTCCTTGCAAAAGCACCCAAGGCGGCTTATAGTAATGAGGGATAATATACAGTACAGTCCAATACAATTAAGACATGAAAATATACAGTCCAATACAATTAAGACATGTTCAAGTATTGAGAACAAGGGACATCTTACAGTGTTAATAGACAACTTTGCATTAAGGCTACAAGGTTATGCGTAGTTATAAACACAAAGTCTATGTGAACCCATAGATTCATATGAAATACACATGGTAGTCCCTCATTCAGGGAAAGCTTGCCTGAAGAGAAAGGTCTTTGCCCGTTTCTGGAAGGACAACAGAGATAAGGCAGTCCTGGCCTCCCCCATCCCAGTCAGCAGTCTGGTATCTCCATTACATCCAGTCAACCAGCATTTCATGACTTGGTTGCCCAATCCTGTTGTGACTGACTGAATTGAAAGTTTGTCCCACTGCAATTTTCACTCCTGGTTTGGCAACATCATGTTGCAAATGTGAAACAATGGTCCAATTCCCAGGACACCAATACTGAGGTAACGTTATGTGCATCTTTGCTAGGTAATGTATCCTCATATTCTTATTCTGCACACTACCAGATGGAAAAGCCGTCACCACCACCTTGTGCAAGAAAACAGCACTTCTGTTTAATATGGAAACGGAATCAACCATCCTGACTGCAGTCTTGGACCAGCACTTCTCAACAAGTGGGCAGAGTAGAGTTCAGATGAGTTTTTTCACAAATCAAACTCATTGAATTGAATTGAATCAAACTCAAAAAGACCCTGTTCAGCTCCATCTTGCTCTCTTTACATCTTGGCCCATGGAATTTAACCATGAGGTAACTGTTGACTGCCAAATTTCAGGAAGTGTATAAACAAATTAGCCAGGATGTCATATTTAGGCCAGCCCATAAATGAATTGTTTTCTCACAAACCAAGGCAACACAGAAATTACTAAAACATGTAGAAATTACATGATGTCTGCATAGCTGGTCTTGAGCTGCTATAATGGCAAAGGGCATTGACAAGTATGGAAAATTTTCCTTCTGTGTAGCCATAAAGATGGAAGTTAGTCTTCCAAAATGGGGTTTGAATGAAAAGGAGCGGAACAGTGTTATTTTGACAGAAACTTGTTTTGTTTAGGGTTGGCACACCATGATTCAGAGTGAGGTAACTGCCTCCGATGTTAAACGATTGGGCAGAAATGGAAGCTCTTTAGCCATTCTTGTTGAATTCATTCTCTCTTCTTTTTATTTATTTATTTATTTATTTATTTATTTACAGAATTTTTTGGCCACCCCATTACCAAGCGGTATCTTGGCTTTCTTTCTTTCTTTCTTTCTTTCTTTCTTTCTTTCTTTCTTTCTTAATACATTACTACACGTTGAATAAAACCTGTTCTGAATCCCTTATGTGATCCTTTAACTTAGCCTCATAGATGCCAAGGGACCTAATATCACTGCTGATGCTGAAGATTCACCTGCCAACCCAGGGTCATGGGAGGCTATACATTTCAGCATATATTTATAGCCAGTCCTCCCTCGAGTGGTGAAAGCCCTCTGTTTGGCATAGCTTACGCTTGCTTCATGTCCACATCTTGCATTGGTCCTTGAAAGGTATATAAACTATACCTCGGAACAACCATATATTTCATTCTGCATCTGGTAGGACCCTTCACTAGACTTTATATGCAGATGTAGCTGCCTAGATACCCTGAGCACACCCAATATCGCCTGATTTCGGAAGCTAAGCAGGGTCAGGCCTGGTTAGTACTTGGATGGGAGACCACCAGGGAACACCAGGTGCTGTAGACGCCTGGAGTAGGAACTGGCAAAACCACTCCAGTATTCCTGCCAAGAAAACTCCATGGACATGGCGTCACAAAGAGTCGGTCCCGACTGTAACGACACAACACACACACACGTTGCTGTGTTGTCTTTTGCTTCAGGGGGCAAAATGCCTTGGCCAAGCTTTGCTCCTCTTTCTTACGTGTCCAAAAGGAATCACTTTTTAAAATTATTGAATCATTCCCTCACTTGGGATCAGCAGCTCATCTCCAAAGCTAAATCCAGGTCTCTCAAGAGCGGCATCTTCTGAATAGCAGCTTACCCCTGTACTGTCTTGCAATGATAGGTAACAATCAACTGGAGCTCACCTTCTCTGAAGTCAAGCATCAAAGTGGAGATCATTCACACGGGGACACCGAAGCATTCTAAAAATCCAGGTCCCTTCAAGATGTACTCTATGGGTTTGGAAGAAATTGCACGAGAACCCGGCCTCATATTATCCTTGCTAGAATTTTACTTGGGCTTAAAATGAACAAAAGCAGCATGGGCACAACTAAAAAACATTCAGAATTATGTCACAAAGATCTTCCCCTTTATTTCTCGGAAACTTGTCCATTCCAGGTAACGCGTCATGTTCTTGGAACTGTTCTGTACCAGCTGCATTCAACTTCACACATGGATTTCAGTAGTTATATTTGAAAGGCTGCTTGTCTGAAAGAAGAAACAATACATGGGGGGGGGAGGGGGCTGCTCTCAAGGCTTCCTAACTTGATCCACAGGTCAACCTGTGTCCAAAAGGTGCAAGTTGTCCAGGGTCATACCCCTCTTTCTAAAGTTCTAAGGGAGACTCTTGATTTATGAGTCCGCCTGGCCATGCATATGGCCACCAGAGCTTGAAAAGTTGATTTTTTTTTTTATGCTGTAATCACAGAATCATCCAGTCAGGGTTTTTACCGGCTAATCTTATCCAGTCATTATCTTGATATATAGAGATGGGCACGGCTCAAAAAAATAATTTTTCGTTTTTTGTTTGTCGTTTTGGGGTCCGTTTCAGTTCGTTTTCGTTTTTCGGGGGGGTCGCACATTTTTCATTTTCGTTTTCGTTACGAAACAAAACAAAAAACAAAACGAAAACAAAAAATTTTCATTTTCGTTAGCATTCTTTTCGTTGGAATGTGTCTGCCATAACGAAAACGAAAAACAGGGCAACATTTTTCGTTTTGTTTTCGTTTTCATTTTGTTTTCTGGAAAGTTTTCGTTTTCGTTTTCGTTGCATAACGGAAATGAAAAACGAAAACGAAAACGAAAATTTCGCTGAGTTGTGCCCATCTCTATTGATATATTCAATTTAAGTTCCCCTGTTATTAAGCGAGGAGGAGGAGGAGGAGGAAGAGGAAGAGATGGAAGTGTTTGCAAATTTTGTATGTCGTCGTGATCCTTCTGAAAGAGGGTTTTTTCACTGATGTTCTTTTTACCTCCAAAACGATCCTTCTTTTGTGCCTGGGTGGAGAGAAGAGACGTCAGATGTCTTTTTTGGGGGGGTTGAGCCACTTCTGCTCTCCTCATTTTAATTACGCTGGTGGGAGAGAAAGCCGTTGCGTTTCAATCACAGCTGAAGCCCTAAAGCTCCCTCGGAGCACTGAACCACTGAGTCAGGCATGGACCGTGACTGTGTTGAAGCATGCTGTGGGTGGGCTGGGGGACGGGGCATTATGGCAGGTATGTTCAAAGAGTAGTTGACCCGGCTCTGTCGGGCTTGAGCAGCCCATGAAGAAATGCCTTTTCTTAATGGCTGGCTTCTTTCTTTTCTTTCCTGAGCGCATTTCTTCATGGGCTGCTTAAGCCTGACAGAGCCTGATCCTGCAAAAAACAAACACACCAAAGCCGAGAGGAGTGTTTAGAATGGAGAAATGAAAGTAAACAGTGGGGGTGGGGGTGGAGAACTCAAGGAAAGACGGAGCACGATCCTGCAAAAAACAAACCATGGAGGGGAAAAAGCAAGGTGAGTTTGGGTTCTCCTCCACCCACCTGCCCCAAAAGGCTTATTTCAGTATATACCACACCCCTTAATTTTTGGTGTTATGAATCCCTTCCCGAATCCAACTCTATTGAAACCCCATTCCTGTATTTTAGGGCTGTCTAACTTTGAACAGGCAGAGGTCTACTTTTTCCAGCCCAAAGTGCCTGAGGGCTACTACACTAAAACCTCTACTCACAAATTTTATCTGTTCCGAGCACGTGCTCTTAAGTTAAAAAATTGTAAGTAGAGCAACAGTTTTCCATAGGGATGCATTGAAAATCAATTAATCCCTTCTGGAGGGAACAGATTTCAATGCATTCCTATGAGAAGGCTGACCATGCACATGCTTCCCTTGCACCCACTCAAACTGGTGTGGGCAGGTGCAAGAGAGGTACATGCATGCTTGAGCATATCGTCACTTCCAAGGGGCAACCCACATGACATGCACATGCCTCCCTTGCACCTGGCTCAAGCAGGGGACTGCACCATGGCCCTTGAACTGCCCTGCTCAGCTGAGACACTGGGCTGGCAGGCTGAGAACTTTGCTGGGGCAGTGGTGGTCCTTGGGATGGGGGAGGGAGGGTGGAGAACTTATCCCCTCACTTTTTTATTGATGGCTGGCGGGCTACTTTTGAACCCTTCACAGGCTACCGGTAGCCCGTGGTCTACCTGTTGTACAGGCCTGCTATATTTCATTCATATAGGCATGTTGTCTTAGAAATAAGTAACTTGCACTCGGAAATAGGTACACATTGGGCTGTGTTGCTCTTAAATTCTTGGCTGCCTGGATTGGGGTGGCTGTGTCCTTTGTAGTAGGCTTATTATGAGTAATACTTGAGAGCTCCCTGGGTACAATCCAGCCATAGATAACTACTTTAAAATCCTACTAGTTTCAGAACGTTTATCTTTCCCAGTGGAAAAAGGGGGACTTAAAAGTAAAGGACTTAGGCTGGGTTTTGTCAATACAGTCTTAAATAATCATATTTCCCCAGATTTGTGAGGCGCTGTCTCATTTGAAGAAGGAAAAAAATGGAATATTTTCCTTCACACTTTGTTCTTACTGCTTAATCACCTGAAATTGTACTTGCTTGTTCTTCAGAACTAGTAACATTTGCTACATCTTCCATTTCAGGTTCTTTCTTTCCCGAAAGCAAGCCCTCAGAGACCATCTTTAAAATTGCTTTCTGGCTCGGCTATCTCAACAGCTGCATCAACCCCATCATCTACCCTTGTTCGAGTCAAGAGTTCAAAAAGGCGTTCCAAAATGTCTTAAAGGGCCAGTGCCTCCCGCGGAAGTACGCGGCCAACAAATCCTCGCTCAGCTTCAACCTCCATCCCCCGAGCAACCACCTCGCCGAAGCTCCGAAAGACATTGTCCGCATTCCCGTCAGTTCGGGAGAGAACTTTTACAAGATCTCGAAATCGGACGGCGTCTGCGAGTGGAAGCTTTTTTCAGCCGCGCAAAGCGGGTCAAATAAGAGGACCGCCTCTCATAAGGACAGGTCTGGCTGCGCTACGGCCAAAGTAAAGAGCAAAGGCTTCCTAAGGGTGTGCTGTTGTGCTGGTGACTCAGGAACCGACGCCCCAACGGACCAGAAAGTGCCCACCATTAAAATACATACTGTCTCTGTCAGTGATAACGGGGAGGACGTCTGAAGGCATCCACCGGGCAGGTCGGACAGAGAAGGGTTTTACATGCTACACTTCCACTGTGGTGACCTGAGGAAGAGACGGAACTATTATTACTTTTTTTTTTTACCCACATGGTAATACAGAAAGATGACAGGAACCAGTAGAGGATTCTGAAACTGTCTGAAAAACATAAGTTTTGGTTGAATCCTGAATGGATCGAAATCTGAGGAAGAATTTCATCCAAGGTGATTTAAATCCCACTGGGATGTGTGGGCTTTTGAAACAGGCCCAAACTGGGGCTGGACTCCTTCACTTATTCTGATAATATTTCCTTTCTATTTTAAAGGTTCTGTGATTCATTTTGTTTTATTTCAAATTGTCTCCATTTTTATTCTTAATGATCAACAGTGAGGGGGAGAAAGAGAGAGAGAGAGAGAGAGAGAGAGAGAGTAACAAACAGTATTATAATATATCCTAGAACAGAGAACCATTAATATATACTTTTTGTTTCCATCACAGTTACTTTATTTTTATGACACTTACAAAGTAATTGTGAATTAGTAAAAAGTGAGTATGTCAGATGAGGCGAAAGGGGAAGGTTTTGGCAGATCTGAACCAGAGTCCTCAAGGTGTAACTCACTTCTTTTGTTGACAGTATCATTTGGATCCTGTGAAATGATGAGTATCATCAGAGCTTGCATGATGCGATTGGGAACATACGACTGAGCCCCAGACCCCATTCCAAGCTTTTGAACTCCTTTTAGGTTTTGGGAGCTATAGTTTAGAATCTGTTCTCCATGATGACCTATGATCCCATGTGAGGGGCAGTGAACACTGTGATTACATTGAGTTGCTCATTGTGCTCTTACACATCTACTGGGTGGCAATCAAGTGGACATGATCTACATCCGTGGGTCCCAATATTGCATCCCCAGCGGTCCCTGGACTAAAGTTCCCAGAAGCCTTCTTGCTGTGCTGGCCACAGTTTCTGGGAATTGTTGTCCAAGAACATTTGGCATCAAGGTTGGGAATCGCTGATTTACATGATCACTTCTATGCATGTGGTTAGAATATTTATATCCATGACATCAAGGACAAATAACTCCCATATTTTTTTTACTGTACATATGCCCAGATCATGATTCTCTTATTTCATCTCTCTCTGTACTTTTTAGGGACCATTTCCTTAAACAAACAAGAATTTGAAAAATCCCTACAGTGGGGTTTAAGGCTTCACCTTACTCTATGTTCCTTCGTGTCATATGTTGTGCAGTAAATTCATTCTTCAAGTGCAATGTATATGATGGAAAATATGCAACAGCAAAACAACTGAATAATAATGATGTTATAAAACTGCCTTCTGAGTCTTTGGGATGTTTCACAGTCCATTGATCCATACCTATTGCAGAATATATTTGTCCACTAAGAAGTTGATCATTTGCATCAGGTGTCAAGAAATGGAGCATACTTAGGGAATTTAACTACACTAGGAACATCTAATAAAATAACACCAAAATTTCCTGCAAAACATTCTCCTATATACTGTCCGTTGCAACCTTCTGCACTCTAGCTTTCATGGTGTTCCCGGGGAAAAGGCAATTGCTGCTGAACCGGTGTTAAGTGTGTAATCTTGCTATGTCTGCAGAGATTTATATCAACTGATTTGGGATAAATTAAATTGCTCTACTTGGGATTACCAGAACATAAATCAATCCCCTAGAAAATGAATGAAACAACTGGTCTTTCGGCTGTTGACGTCAATAAGAGTGTTTTCCATTAATGCCTACATTCTTAAAACCAATAGAGTCCTCACTCATTAAACCAGATTATCTACGTCTGCATGATCAAAAATAAAAAAAAGGAAGGGGGCACTGCTAGGTAGAGCTCTGAATTATTGCAAAAGATAGTCCAGCCAAGAGAAGAGAAAAATGCTTTTACAGTATATATTTTCTCAGTGGAAAACTCGATTCACACAAATAGGAGTATGTATTTGGAGTACCCCCAAAAAAACAGGGTGAATCCTCTGCTAATCTGATACAGTGGTACCTTGTATAAAGGAATTAATTCATTCCAAATGAAATTCTGTTAAGCAAATTTTCCTTTATACAAATTTCCCCATAGGAATGCATTGAAAACAGAGTAATCCCTAATCGTGACCATTTTTATGTTGTACGGATTCAAGCAAATTTCCCCTATCTCCGGATTTTTTATGTTGTACAGATTTTATGTTATACAAACCGGTCCACGGTATGTGTGCAATTATTATTTGATGCTGAGAAAATCATGTAATATCCAACTGGGTGAAGAGGACATAATTATATATCAAATACTACCGAAAAGGACCCCCATCTCATTTGAAAATTGGGTGGATTGGATTCTAATTAATTGGGGGAAATGTTAGTAGGCCCTAAGTGAATTCAACAGGACTTGAGTAGGACTTCACTCTTGGTTTTGGTTTGGTTTCATCCTCCTTCCGTCAAAACCAGTGGTGCTCGATCCACTTTTATTCTGTTTGGACAAAACAAAACCTTGCTGAGCTACGTTCTGATCCACATTGCTCACTGAAACCAGTTCATACATTCAGCGAACTGAATCAGCATCGTGAAACCAAGGAGTGTACAGCCACACCTGCATAATCCTCTTGAGGAGCTCATCAGACATCTCTTTGTTCTTAGATAGAGCTGTGTCACGTCTCTCTAAAAACCTATAGCCCTGGACTCACCAACAGTTTCTTCCTTGGGAAACAATCACTGAAAGATGCACCGGTTGACCTCCATTTGCAAAACATCACTGTCCGTTAATGACTTCACAGAGCCAGAGGGCTTAACAAGAGTCAATCCCCTGTTTCCATTAATATTGTCAAGAGCCTTGGCTTTAGCGAGACCTGTCATTTCCTTCTCTATTGCTGTAGCCTCCGAGGGGTTATGCTGAACAGGTTCTATAGTTGGGGGAACCAAAAGGAGTGCCAGCGTGAGACTGAGGGCACTTTTACACGACCCCTAAGATCCGCTGGCAACTTAAATTCGGACCAGAGATCTTGGGGGTTTGCTCCTCTTGCTGTGTTCCCACCCCTCCGCACGCCATTGCTCCTGTCTGCGGTGAGGGGGGGGGAGAAAAAAAAGGGAGAAAAGAATGCAGGCTCACCTAAATTCTGCCCTCCGGAGCAGGCCCGGAAGCATTCCAGTCTCTTAAAGGGGCAGGAGCTAAAAAAAACAAACAGAAGGCAAGGACAGCCCAGCACTCACTGCTTTACAATCCGCATCAAAAAAAAATTTTACCTCCGGAGACCAGGTACGTTTAAAATGCGCTGGGGCATGCTTAGGTGGGCGTGGTCATACTTAATTTTTTTTTAAGTCCGGAGCTGGTGGGAAAACAATTTTAAGCTCCACATCTGGGAGCCCTATGCCTCGGATTTTAGGGGTCGTGTAAAAGCGCCCTAAGAAAGTAGACGCGGACCTTTAAGACAGATGGAAATGATTCCCTCCACGGCATCCTGTCTAGAGATTCCTTTCCCTTTTCCAACAGGGCAAAGGGGAAATACAGTTTTCTTTGTATTCTAGTTCTTCCTTCTGTGCATGGAGCCAAATCCATGGATGTCGTCCAGACTGTGCAATAGGGAGAAAAGAAATGTGCAGTATTTCATCATTCTGTTGAGGGTTTTACCTACCAAAATGCCTCCACAGATCTAGTACGATTTCTCATGAGCCGCGATGAAGCTGAGCCCTGCCGTGTGCTCCATCTGAGGTAATCCTAAACTAAATACTCTGTTCTTGAAGTGAAATGTTATCAGGAAGATGTCAGTATGTTTTTGGCCCAGCTAAAAATAGAAAAGTCACACTCCCCGACTGCTTCGTTCCATGAGGTAGGTGTGAAAGTCAGGGTCAGTTTGATTTGGGGTTCTGCTCATGGAGAGGTGTTTTCATTACATGACAAGCTTGCCGAAGGGACTTCACAATCAAACCTACAACTCAAAAGTTTGGAAATCATTACTTAAGCCACATGTAATCCAAAGTATTGTTGCATAGCCTGTACCAGTTCTGCCCCGGACCATGCAGAAAAGGGTGAAGAGATACAAAGAAAAAATAAGATGTACCTGTATGTGTTGAAGTCCAGCCTTAGGAGAATGAATAGTAGAGACGGAATTTTTTGATTATTATTTTTTTCGGACTACAAACACCATAATTCTCCATGTTCTGTTCCAGTCCCAATGTTAGCTAGAAGGTTTCCTTCCGAGCAGGGATGCTTGGCTTGAGCTTGGCCTAGCAATGCCTTCAGGTCTTCTCGTTTGGTTTGTCTCCCAGGTTTTGTTCCATCCAGGTATTATTCTGGAAAAAAGGTTCCTGAGGGGGGATATGATTGAGATGTACAAAATAATGCAGGGCATGAGTAAAGTGGATAGAGGGACGCTCTTCACCCTCTCACAAAATACCAGAACTAAGGGACATCCACTCAAATAGAGGGTTGGGAACAGACAAAAGGATTTTTTTTTTACCCAGCGTGTTGTTAGTCTGCAGAATTCCCTGCCACAAGATGTGGTGATGGCATCTGGCCTGGATGCCTTCAGAAGGGGATTGGACAGATTCCTGGAGGAAAAGTCCATCACAGGTGACAAACCATGATGGAGATGTGTCATCTCCAGGCTTAAAACCGGGGTAATTCAAGGGCCAGATGCAGGCGAGTAGTATCAGGAGACAGAGATCTAGTCTCATGTGCTCCCAGATGCATCTGGTGGGGCCACTGTGAGATACAGGAAACTGGACTAGATGGGCCTTTGGCCTGATCCAGCATGGCTCTTCTTATGTTCTTATGTTCTTATGTGTTTGCCACGTGCCTGTAACACTGTTTGAACTGCCAGAATGTAAAATTCTGGTACTTGTAGTCCGGAAAGTCCCTAATGTAGAGTAGAGACGGACACAAATCTGTTCAGACTCCAGATTTCCCCTGGAATCTGCGCAGTTGGGCTGACGTTTTTCTCTAAAAATGCACAAATCACATCAGAGAATCACAGTGCAAAATGGGGGAAAGTGCCCAGTCTGAGCAGTTAAGTGCTTTCCAAATCTTGTTATTTGTCTGGGTAGCTTGAATTAATTTCACAATTTAAAAATAATAATACCACCTCTCAGAAGGTTGAAAGCAGCAAAAAGCAGCTTTATGCCGTTTATTTTTTAACAGCTGTGAAATGGTGGACCGTTTTACCTTTCCAGAGAAAAATAAGCCTTATACTTAGCTTGGCCAAAAGAAGACCACAAAGAACCTTCCTGCTACCTGAAGCTTTCTTTGCCTTTTCAGACTTGTTGGGGAACACACACACACACACACACACACACACACACACACACAGAGAGAGAGAGAGAGAGAGAGAGAGAGAGAGAGAGAGAGAATTGCTAATTGTTTTGTTCCCTCTACGGAGGAGGCTCGGAGGAGGCTCAGCGTGTGAGCGATTCTGTTCCTTCCCTGCATGCAGTGGACAAAAGGTGCTCGTCAGATTGATAGACATCTGGATCAATGTTTACGAAAGCTATTTGAGGAACTGTGTGAGAAAAACAAAAGTGGGGGAGAGAAAAAGAGAGAAAAAGCCACTTTGGTTAGCAGATTTAAAGAGGCTGATTTTTCCTCCCTTCCCCTGAAATCGGTGCTTGCTAGGTAAATGAGGAGCAAGTCTGGGGAGGGAAAGTTTCAGTAGAGGAAAGCTAAGATTGGATGTGTTTCTTTGAAAGATTCAGGAATTATGGAGTCAGGTGTGAATAGTTAAAGAGAGATGTGCTCTGTCTGCAATTAGTTAAGCAAACCAAACAGCTAAGCACAGTAAGGCAACAAGTTAAGATTTCCACAAAAATCTGACATTTGTTTTTATGTATAAGATCTGTGAGCAAATAGAAATAATTTATTCTTTCTAATTTACTAGAGTCTCTGAGTGTGGGTATTGAAAGAAACAAGTGCCAGTTGAGATAAACTAACAAAGAAGAGGTAGTCTAATATTTGAACACAACCTTTATAGAAATGGATGGAACCATGTACCATTCTCCTAAGACAGGCATGTCCAAACGTTGGCCCTCCAGATGTTTTGGACCACAACTCCCACAGTCCTTTGCCATTAGAAATACAGGCTTGGAATTCTGGGAGTTGTGGTCCAAAACATCAGGAGGGCCAAAGTTTGGTCATGCCTGCCCTAAGAAGCTATGAAAGGAATCTTTGTTTCTACCTTGGGCCAAATAAATAAAAATATATTAAAAAAATCATTTCTATTTTCTTGACAAAAGAAAAAAGTGAATCAATCAGGCAATGGGTTCTTGAAGCAGGGCAGGGCAAATTAGGTTCCATTTCTAATTTCTGATCACCTTTGCTGAACCCCTAGATGCTTTTGGTGAATAAATGAAAGGGTGCTCCTGGCCTTTTCACACTTGCCATTAACTCATTTTTTTCCCAGCCACTGCATCCGTAGATAACTGAATCACTGCATTACTTCCAAGATAAAGCATTTGCATTATAAGTTCAAGGAGAAGGTCAGGAATTGCACGCAGGAGGGCATCGCCAAGTGCTCTGTGATGCAGGGAGACAAAGGGATAAGCAGACAGTTTCCAACAAGGTCAGCCTAACCAGTGGCATCATGTAGTAGACTGGGTGACAGCCTAGGACCCAGGAAGCTTTGGTTCAAACTCCCACTCAGCCCTGGAAACTCGCTGGAAGTGGGGGGACTGGTAGTCACTCCCTCAATATCTCATTTACTGTGACATCCCTGTTGCGCGGTCTCTGTAAGTTGGTTCCTGTTTCGACAGCACATAGCAATAAAAATGATGCACGCTTAGGTGCCTTCAGAACTCGGCACAGTTGTTGCTAGTAATAGGCAGCAGCCACAATCCTGTTTACTTGGATTCTGGTTTAAACAATCACATAATTGGGTGTGAGCAGTTTCCCCCTCCCCATCATTAAAGAAGGACTCGTGGTCACCCTACTCCCCACTGCCTCTCAGGCTGAAGATCTCGAATTAGTTTTTCTTTTACTTGCACATTCTCATCAAATTCTGCCTAAACTGGGAGTGCTTCACTCAGTATTGTCTATAGAAACTGTCAAGCCTTAAAGACAGTGATATTTTCCCAAGCCCAACAGTTTGTTGATACTGAGCAACACTCCAGACTGTACTCTTCCTCGCAGAGTAGTTAATGGCATAATCTGACATAATAAATACCTGCACATCAACAGTTACCATTAACGGTTCTTCAGCAAAGCAAAGCAAAGTTTGGTGCTTATATATACAAACTTGTAGCACTGAATCGGTCTCTGGATGGTCTATAGCTGAATTATTCAAGCTACACATCCCTCCCCCTCCAGCAAGCTGGGTACTCAGTTTACTGATCTCATACGGATAACTTTGAACCTGGATGAAGAAACTCCCATTATATAGGTGGGAAGACACCTGAGCAACACACAAGGGGGACTGGGCCAAAACTTTGTACCAGTGCAAGAATTATGGGCACCTAAAAAAATCCACATTTCATGCCAAAAATATTTGTCTGTGTAGCTTTTGGAACTGCTGTTGAATTCCACGACGAACATTAATTTGAATAATACTACCAATGTGCATTGTGGCTACATGCACGGACAGCCATAAGCAGATCCTTTCTGAGACTGCTTTTAACTACATAACTCAACCGCCTTCCGAATCCCTGGCTGAGAGGACACTCTTCGTAAAGACTGTGCATACATGTGCAAGTCCTCCTTGTTTGGGTTCTATTTTTATACATTCCTGATCATGTTACTCTGGAGTCAATCAAGCTATGACCCCGTGGGAATTTGGTCCCTCCTCCCGTCGAAAATGGGGGTTTATTTTTGCACACGGAGAAAAACCGAAGAGTTCCACATTTAAATATTACGTTCTGCAGGCTGGCTTGACCTTTGATGCAGAAATCAAGCGAATGCGGCCTGTAACGAAAGCAACCAATCATTCACTGAAATGAGACTTAGCAATATTTAGATCCCTTGTCAAATCAAGAGGATTAGAGATATTTTTATAAGTAGTGGGAACTGTGCTTTAATGGGCTTTTTGGACTAATTGTACAATGAGAGTAGGCCATGGCACAAACTCCAGCATGTTCCCTCAGGCCAGATATAAAGCATAGAAACCCATGGTTGTGGTTGTTCCCCACTTGTTTGGTTCCGGAAACAAATCTCTACAGACTCCCCTCCCCATTTCTTTCTTTTTTGAGGCGGGGTGGGCAAAAATTTATTTATTTATTTATTTATTTATTTATTTATTTATTTATTTGTGTGCCACACCAATTTCCCAAGAGGGAACTCTGGGCGCTTCACATAAAAGACACAAGAAATCCAAGAAATAATAATGATAAATAAAATAATAATAATGTAGCAGGTAGGATAACAGACTAGCGCAGGGGTGTCCAAACTTCGGCCCTCCTGATGTTTTGGACCACAACTCCCAGAATTCCAAGCCTGTACTGCCAATGACAAAGGACTGTGGGAGTTGTGGTCTAAAACATCTGGAGGGCCGAAGTTTGGCCACCACTGGACTAGGGCTTAGAAAACTAGGGTTCATATAGGCCTAGTCAGTCATGGAAGCCTACTGAAGGACGGCATTGAAAAACCAACCGAACGACCAACCAACAAACACTCTTTACCACCGGCCATCAAGTCAATTCCGGCTTATGGCAGCCTGTTCTAGGATTTTCCAAGTAGAGAATAGTCAGAATTGGTGTCTTCATTTCCCTTCTCCTGGGAGGTGTTGGGATTTGTATAGATTCCCCAAGGCCACGAAAGCTGGGTCTACTCCAAGAGTGTCCAAACATTAGCCCTCCCAGATGTTTTAGACCACAACTCCCAGAATTCCAAGCCTGTATTGCCAATGACAAAGGACTGAGGGAGTTGTGGTCCAAAACATCGGGAGGGCCAACGTTTGGACACCAGTGGTCTACTTGCTTGAGGTGGAGAATCAAACACCACCTCCAGCTCTGCAGCTATCCAGACAGCACTGCTCTTTAAACATCTCACGTCTCTTCGAAACCTTTTAAGGGTAGTCATAAATCAAATGGGACTTGACATCGCATCACAACAACAGAACAAAGGATTACTTAATGTGTTCTGTGGCTGTTCCCATGCAACCTGGGTCTTCAATGCTGCATAGCCTCACAGAGACTAGATCACCAACTGACAGGATGCTGGCTAAAGTGAATGCTATAAAAAAGAGGCATTTGTTGCAGGATTGGGTCTCCTCCCATCCACCTAGTTCACACCTGAACAAAGCCCAAGGAACAGCATGGACGTAACTATCAAAGTAATGGGGGGAAAAATTACAGCTGTGCCATAAAAAGGGGAGAAGCCCTCCCTCCTTGAATTACAGTGGAAATATATTCTGGTTGCACATCCTAATCGAAAAGGAATTACTATATATACTCGAGTATAAGTCGACCCGAGTATAAGTCAAGGCCCCTAATTTAACCCCTCAAAAAACTGGGGGAACTTATTGACTCGAGTAGAAGTCTAGTCTAAGGTGGGAAATGCAGCAGGGTCCTGTAGCTCCTCCTTTGTGAGCTGGGGGAGCGGTATGTGATGTTTAAAATGACTTTTAGCCACTGCTTCAAGCACTTGCCTCAGTGGCTGAAAGCCATTTTAAACATTGCACACCACTCCCCCGCAGTGTGTGGGGGGGGGTGTCAGGAGAAGCATTGACCCCTAAGTACTGACCCGAATATAAGTCGAGGGCCCCCTTTTTCAGCCCAAAATTAGGGCTAAAAAAACTAGACTGATATTTGAGTATATACAGTAATGAATTGCAATCAATGCAGTAATGGTTTGCATTTTCAAGTTCTACCCCACCAGTGCTAACCAAGGGGGCTGAAAATGAAAAACTTTTCAGCATGGCCTCTTGCATATTATGGACATGTGCCAGGTCTGCTCAGGCCATGGTCCGCCAGTACTTATTCCAGCTCAGACAGATTGTTTATTTGCTTGTTGGTTTCTCCCTCACTCTCCCTGCAGAGGGGTGCATGGTGGATTTACAAATCAATCAAAGATGCAAATACGAAATCATTTACAAATATAATGCATGATGTATTTGAGATGCAAAGTAAAATCCCTTTAAAATAATTGGGGGGGGGAATGGACCCCGATGGGAGTTCCACAGCCTGGGAGCAGCCACCCAAAAAGGCCACATCTGCTCCAGCAGTCCCGGTGAAGGCTGTGGAACAAAGCTAAAGGCTCCTCTTAATTTGCCACCCAAGATCAAAACACCCTAGAATTCTTTGCATTAATTACAATCGGGATGCACATGTGGACAGATGATAGTAAGGTGTGTGTGTAGAGGCAGTGGGCTGAGCAGCACTGGCAGAGGCCTCTTGTTGCCACTGCCCAGGTAGGGTCACCTTCACAAAGCCAAAAGAACAAACCAAAAGCAGCTCATTTGGGGGGTTGTGATTGTTGGTGATTTGTGGGTAGCCACAAACCATCACAAGCCACTGGTTCTCTGGTCCCTGCCCATCCCATGCCCCTTTCATGGCTTAAATCCAGACTTCATCATGCCGAGAGGAGTCCCGCTGATTTTGATGCGACATCAGTGAGTCATGATTTACTCATCCCACTGGTTTTACAGCTTCTTCTGTAAGCATTTCTCTGTAAGCATTTTTTAACTGAAAATGCTATACAAATACGAATACTTTTGCTATAGATTCATTTCAGAGCTGAATTGCAGATCGTTTCCCAAAGTCAGCAGACATGCAGTAAAGATATACTGGTTTAAGTGAGAGGCAGAAATCTTCCGTTTTGCCAGAGAATTAATTCCGCCTTTTCCCTTATGTATCTCCTTTTCTGCCAACAATTCTAGCTGATCTTTTGTTTCTAAGATGACTAGCTAAATTGCAGTTTGCTTTAGCATAAATCGCAAGCACTTGTCACTCACCGTTCTTCCTTCTATTAGTTTTAAAGTGCATTGGAAAGCTTTAATAAAGCTCTCTTGCTAAGTAAATAGCAAGTGTGTTTTCATTTGAAAATCTCTGAGGCGTATAATAAATTTGTTGGTGTTTGTTGGTGTTTGTGGCAATCTTTGCATGCTTTAAGAGGTTTGGGCTGGAAGGGAGCTTTCTGGACTGAGGCAACTGTTAATCAAGTCAGCAGTAGCCAGTTTTCCCCTCTCAGCCTCATTTTATGAAGAGAGACACACCTCTCAACTTAGATGGTTACTTCACGTCCACTCTCGTCCCTGGAGGAAGTTCGTTGTGTGTTGATGTTAGTCGCGGTCACATGGTCTTCTTGCGGTTCTGTCCCTGTTCCTGTGTACCCATGGGTGTGATTGATGATACTGGCATGACTGTTTCTGCACGTCCTCGTTCCGTGATGAGATGTGAAATTCCATGCCTTTGTTCTCCTTTTTTTTTTTTTTTTTGACCTGACCTTCCATTTTTTGATGTTTCGATTCTCCGAAACCTTGTCTTCAATGCATTACGGAGCTAAGTTTGAGGCATTTGTCTTTTAACCTCTCTGCACTGTGTTGCTGACTCCATAGGGAATGTACTGGCGAATGGCACTTTGCACACCTGCCACTAGATGGAGAATGGTGCGTTGTGTGATGAGCCTTACCTCACAGGCATTCGTCTCAGAAGAAGAAGCAAGATGAGATTCCTGAGGCCAGGGAGGGGAATCTCTCATCCCGCTTAGATCGCAGTTCAGGGGGCGTGGTCAGGACAAACTCCCTTCATCCCGCAATGGATGTGCAGTTAGATTTCTTCATATCAGTCCCCACGAACAGCAATGAGATGGACATGAAGTATCAGTATTAAAGAGTATTTCCTTGCTTTTCGGATGGCACTGGTCATCCAGTCTGTATTAGATTCTGTCATGTCATAATGTACCTATGAATCCGTTGAGGCATGTTTTTGTAACCAGTCACTGTTTTTCTACAATATGCTGTTTTGATTTATTAAGAACTGTGAGTAAATGGAGCATTTTTATTCTTTCTTTTACCAAATGTCTCAGAGTGAGTTATTGCGATGGCAAGAGTCTTGGTAAGTGAGAATAAGCAACAAAAAGGGTGGTCTACTCTGAGTAGACCTGAAGCCATTTCTGCTCTGTGGGTTAGGGTTAGGGGTAGGGTTCTACTGAGTGGCTAGAGATTTTTAGCCCCCCCCCCGCCAATAAATAAATATATAAATCAAACTCAGCCAACACTATTCCTCTTTAAAGATTTCCAAGCCAAACAGCCGATGTTGTGCAAGTTTGTGGCCATATGGCCGGCTGGGCTAAATGCATTTCTGTGCATGGAAAACTGTTTACCTTCCCACTTTTTATGGCAGTACGTATTTATCTACCTGCATTGACATGCTTTCAAACTGCTAGGTTGGCAGGAGCTGGGGTTAACAGCAGGAGCTCACTCCGCTGTGTGGCACCCAGGATTCGAACTGCCAAGCTGCCGACTTTGCCGCCGACCGTTTCAGCGCTTGCAGGTTACATTGCTCAGCCACGTACCTTTAAGGAAATGCCCCTCTGTGAGGTCAAGTGAGCGAACCTCCGGGAATATGCAGTCTTTGCATATCTTTGACCCACAGCTACTTAACAAAGCAATAACAACGAGTAATTTTGAGAGTGTTCCTTCCCTTCTCTTGTTAAATTAAATGGTTGTCTGTGCTCTGCATCTTTATAGGGTTTTAATGCAGCTGAAATGCTTTTACAGCAGCAAAAAACAAATCTACATTTATAGCTGCCTGAGCAGTGAGCGTTAAGTGAAATGGACATTTATATTGGACAGATGATATTGCATTTGGCCATGGCTACAGGAGTCTTCTCTTATTTATTAAAATGACACTGTAATCCAAACTTTATATAGTTCTGGAACTGCCCATTCCAAGTAGCACAATGTGTCTTATTTACTGCATTGTTCTAGTCTGCAAAGGCTGATTGGATAGCCTAGTGGGTTAGAGCACCAGGGTCCTGGGTTCATGTGATTCCTCAGCAGCCGGATCTAGTGTTTCCAAATCCCTTTCAACCACCCATGCCACCTTCTTTGTCACAGTCTTATGAACATGTCTTAGAGGAGTCATTGTATCATAAATCTGACTGTTCCTAAGGTTTCGTTTGCTTTTGCTTTCTTTTATTTATAAAGGCCCTCTGAGTGGCTCACTTAACAAGATAAAGTCAGAAACCATTAAGCAATAAAAACAAAGGGAAGTCCTTCCGTTCTAAAGTAAAAGGGTCAGAAATAATAGTTTTTTTAAAAATTGCAATCATGTTGTTAAATAAATCCATTAAAAGCCCTTTCAGATATGAACACCACTGTCTGTCTAAGTGGGAGGAGAAGAAAGAAAGAAAGAAAGAAAGAAAGAAAGAAAGAAAGAAAGAAAGAAAGAAAGAAAGAAAGAAAGAAAGAAAGAAAGAAAGAAAGAAAGAGAAATCTCTTTTGGTTGTGGGATATATATCAAGGCTTCTTCTGAACGGGATTTCAGGTTTGTGGAGGAAGTTGGCAGTTTTCAGATCTAGATTAAACATCAGAACATAAGAGCATAAGAAGAGCCATACTGCATCAGGCCAAGGGCCCATCTAGTCCAGCTTCCTGTATCTCACAGTGGCCCCACCAAATGCCTCTGGGAGTGCACAAGACTAGATATCTGTCTCCTGATACCACTCCCCTGCATCTGGTTCTTGAAGTACCCTGGGTTTAAGTCTAGAGATTACACATCTCCATCATGGTTTGTAACCTGTGATGGACTTTTCCTCCAGGAATCTACCAATCCCCTTTTGAAGGCATCCAAGCCAGAGGCCATCACCACCTCCTGTGGCAGGGAGTTCCAAATTATTTCATGAAAGATGGAAACAACTTGGCTTAAACAAAACCCAGATGTGAAAAGTCCTACTTCTCTCAATACCTTCAAGAATGTATCCCATATAATAAAACCTCTCAGGCCCAACAAGACTGCTCAGGTCACCACAGTGAGATTGCCTCTGTGGGAGGTCTGACCAATATCTTATCTCCACTGTATACACATTCATGGAAAACTCACTATGTCAGCACTTCTCCGCCTTGGTTCCCCAGATGTTCCAGGACTAAAATTCCCAGAAGCCTTCACCATTAGCTCTGCTGGCTAGAATTTTCTAGAAAGTGTAGTCCAAGAACATCTGGGTTGCCAAGTTTGGGAACCGCTGCACTATGTAATGTAATCACTATCCTGTTTAGGTTGCAGTGTGTTCTTGGCATGGGGTCCATTCCTAATTTGCACCACCGAAAAACAGTCAGCAACAGGCCAGCGAATCTGTGCAGTGTCAAGATAATAAAGTGGAGGCAGGCATATCCAACAAATTCACAAGAGTGTTGGGACCCGTACATTCAAATTAAAGCCCAGAAAACATGACTCGGGGAAATTAAGATTCCTTCCCACACTCACTCGTGTTTACAGAGTTGTTTCAAAGACTGGAACAATGCATTTCAGCTTGGTAATGTTTGTTTTGATCCCTGCCTTGGGAAGTCTTGGCTGCAATTTTCTGGCTGCTTTTGTTTGAGCAACTTTTCCGTGCCATAATCACAGCCCAAATAAGAACAGAAATGGGAATGAGACGCTCGCTGAAGTAGGGAAGATATTATCAAGCAGTTGCCTCCTCCCACCATGTCCTGCAAAGCCCATCATGCTAAACCTCTTCTCCTTTCTCTCATCAAAGATGGAAGACGTCCTAAGCACATCTGATCTTGCCAGATTTTGGAAGCTAAGCAGGGTCAGCCCTGGTTAGTACTTGGATGGGAGACCACCAGGGAATACCAGATGCTGTAGGCACCTGGAGTATGAACTGGCAAACCACTCCAGTATTCCTGCCAAGAAAACTCCATGGACATGGGGTCACAAAGAGTCAGTCACGACTGTAACGACTCAACACACACATGATTTATCTGATAGCCTCCATTTTGCTTATCTTCTAATAGCCCAAGTGGGGGCTAGAACCAAAGGCATAAACTAGATACAAAGAAGAATGTGCATTCCCATAAACCAGAGGTGATTGGATGGCACATAACATCAACTAAAGTAGCTATATTGCCATCACGTTACCTACTCTGCTGCCAAGCCAAGCAGGGTGTAGTTTGTCATACTTACCCAAGTGTTACACGGATTCTGAAGATTTGTCTAGATTCCACCATCAGCTGCTCTAAAGCAGGCATGTCCAAACTTTGGCCCTCCTGATGTTCTGGACCACAACTCCAGAGTTCTAAGTTTTGAATGCCAATGACAAAAGACTGTGGGAGTTGTGGTCCAAAACTTCTGGAAGGCCAATGCTTGGACATGCCTGCTCTAAAGGAAATTCCTCCCTACCTTCTTAGCAGTTACTCACCTGTGGCACCATCAATATCTCCTGGGACATCACATGGGTTTGCTTTTCGACCTGGAGTCTCTGAAAAATCTTCACCAGCACCTAGACGACAAGGAGCCCGGAGTCACACCATGTGCGGTCCATTTTACCAATCATCATGGAATCTCGTGGCAGTGTCACTGTCCCATGTTTACTGGCTCTGAGCCTCCTTGGCCAAAAGTTTCAGAAGCTGTCATTTTGCATGATTTACTCCTTGTGAGAAAGCTACCATGATGTGTTCCAGCTCAGGAACCCCAGAATGCAACTCCAGTGATCAAGAATGTTCCAAGTTTCCCAGGAGAGTCATAATTTTTTATATATACTAGCCAAGACTACTATGCAGAAGTCTGAGAAAGAGAATAGGGATTTTTAAAAGAGATAGTGTGAGGTGGCAGGGGCACATGAATGTGTGAAGATGCACAGAAATTTCACAAATTATTATTTTTTCCCAACTACAACAGTCCAGGATTCCCAGCCAGATACAATTTCTGGGAGCTAAAATGTAATTTTTCCAACCTGCTGAGAAAGTGCTGGATAGCCCACTGGTTGATACTGGGCCACAGAGGCAAACACTGGGCCCATCAAATGCATTCTTGTTGATGTGATGGTCGCTCTACAACAGGCATGTCCAAACTTCGGCTCTGCAGATGTTTTGGACAGCAACTCCCACAGTCCTTTGTCATTGGCAATATAAGCTTAGAATTCTGGGAGATGTGGTCCAAAACATCAGAAAGGCCGAAGTTTGGACATGCCTGCTCTACAAGGTGTGAGGCATAAACATTGAATTGGCAGAATGTTTTGGTGATGTAGGTCTCTGGCTGTTGGGAGATTTCTCACTACATGTCCTTGACACAGGATTCACTCGATGATCCATAGGGTGCACTTAGGGCCTTTTCACACGACCCCTAAGATCTGCTGGCCACTTAAATTCGGACCAGAGATCTTGGGGGTTCGTTGGTCTTCCTGCGTCCCCACCCCTCTGCACTTCCTTGCTCCTGTCTGCGTGAGGGAAGGGAGAAAAAAAGAGAGGAAAAAATGCAGGCTCACCTCCGAAGCCGCCCGAAAAGCCCCGTCGTCATCCTGATTCCTTCTCTTAGTGGGGTGCACCTCTGGGTGCCTCTCTGACCCACTAAAGGGGCGGGAGGCAAAAAAAACAAACAGAAGTGAGGAGAGCCAGGCACTCACCAGATTTACATCCGGATCTGGGGATTTTCACCCTCCTAGAGCAGGTACAAGAAAAGTGTGCTGGGACGTGCTTAGGTGGGCGTGGTCGCCCTTAATTTCCTGCAAACTCCGGAGCTGGTGGGGAAACAATTGTAAGCTCTGGAGTTGGCAGCCATTTGCGGCGGAGTTTAGGGGTCGTGTACAAATACCCTTAATCACTGGAGCCCTAGGGCACCTCAGCCCCCCCCCAAATAAAAAAATGTTGGACCTCCTAGTCCCTGTGGGGCCCGTAGCCTTCAACCTAGCCATCCTTACGAATAATATGGCCTTCGTCACAACCATGCCCAGGGTGGAGTGGGTGGAAGCTGGAAGCTGCTTGTTCTAAGTGGTGACTTTGCTAATCACAGCCCTCTCTTCCCTTTTGTCACAAACCAATGATCATTCTCATGGCATCGCAAGATTCGCAAGTGGTTCCATCCATCAACTTGGGTAGCTTCAAATGGGAACTAAAGACACATTCATACTGAAGAAGGCTGTTGGCCCATCCCAACCGTGGTGGCCGTACATTCCTTCTAGTGTCAGCATAGCCATAACTGTTTCCTCCTTGAAGAGTTTTCCTAAGAGAAGAAACGGTTCCAATAATCAGTATTCATGTGTACTGGGAAGCAATCAACAGGGTTACTTAAGAGCTCGTAAAGTGTATGGGAAGACTCTGAAACGCCTGAATGTGCCAACTAAAAACAAACATGAGAAAAACTGTGCATCACTTGAATATTAAATCCAGCTGTGTGGATGGCCTTTGCCGGAAGCCAATATTTATCAAGTTTATTGTAATGCTATCTTTACTGTTTGCTGTGGTTTCATACTCACTTTTTACTACCCGGTTGTATTCTAGATCATATTTACATGACATGTATATGACAAATATGTGGAGTTAAATTTAAGTATAAGGCCTTTGAGCCTGTTGCTTCATTTATAGCATGCTTGGAGTGCCTTCAGCCATCATGGGGGAAGTTTTGGGCTATAAATCTCCTTGCAATCTGTTGCTATATGTGGACTAGGGAAGAGGAACTGGGTTCCAAGGGACTCATAAAACCCACGATGCTTTCTGGGATTGAGCAAGCGGGCTGTTCCTTAATCCCACCACCCTGTGTGCCTTTTGCTAGTTCATATTCCTCAAAGAGCATCCCAAGCAGAAGATCCAACCCTCCAGATAATGTACTTTCAAGCTCCTTTCCCACCATTGCTACACAGTGTTGACATGTTAAGTCCTCGTCTTCAGATCTGTGCCATGACTGCCCCCATGGCCATACCCTCGGGGGACTTCTAAAACTGAAGGAAGTTGCATCTATCTGGATCAATAGACCACTTCTATCTTTGCCAGGAGCAGATCTATTATAAATACTTTATATTTGGTCAAGATGTTCCTCCCTGGGATGGATTCCCACTCCCTGTAAGGGTGTATGCGTGTTGTGTCATTACAGTTGTGACCGACTCTTTGTGACCCCATGTCCATGGAGTTTTCTTGGCAGGAGTACTGGAGTGGTTTGCCAGTTCCTACTCCAGGTGCTTACAGCACCTGGTATTCCCTGGTGGTCTCCTATCCAAGTACTAACCAGGGCCGACCCTGCTTAGCTTCCGAAATCAGGCGAGATCGGATGTGCTTAGGGCATCTAGGCAGCTCCCTGTAAGGGTAGTGTAGCTAAATCCTGCTTCTAGAAGCTGTCATACCCAAGGCAAGATATGTTCTGCACTTGGAGGAACACACCAATGTTTATTTTCTGGACCCCAATTCCCACAATTCCCCAGGCAGATAGGGAATAGCTGTGTAGGGGTTTCTGGAAGTTGAAGTCCAAAAGATATAAATCTTCACACCTGTCATCTCTGCCTCCCACAAGCTTTTTACATATCCATATCTAGGCTCTTGACTGTGCTACCTCAGTGAAGACATATGTGTTTCATTGTACCTTGTCTTGTCTTCCTATATTCCACAGCGTAGGGTTACCATAATGGCAAAGGACATTGTAATCTCAGAACTATTTGGCTTTCTGTTAATTTGCTACTTGGTGGGTCATTGTGATGTAATGGATAGAGAGATTAGAACTCAGGATACCTGCACCCAAGTCTCCAGCGGGCCATAGGATCTCACTAGGGGGTTGCACTGGTTGAACCCCACCTTATATAACTCACATAGCTTGAAAACACTATGAGGGTCACTTTACGTCTAATGAAGCTTGACTGTACATCACATAACCATTTGCAGGTAGCAGCACCTAAGAGGCAGCTCATTAACATTTCAAGAGTTGCCCTGCCAAGCTTTTCCTTTGATGTATGTTCTGTTTTATTAGAAGGAGTCTCTGCCTTCCAGTCAATGTTCTAATTAGCAACCTAGGACACTGTTTGATCCTCTGTCTCCTGGTGCTAGGGGACAGTGAGAATAAAATAGGTCAGACCTCTTCCCAAGACCGTGGTCATACCTGCGTTTTCTGTGCAGTTTCCTGTCAGCGAACTACGCAGTAAAAGATTGCGTGCTAACCAGGAAGAGAAGCAAATTCTGCTCCCGGCCGACTGCACCCCTCAAACAGCAGTTTCAGCAAAGTTTCCTAAACCACCGCCAGGGGCTGGATTTAGAAACTTGGCTCGGAAATGCTTACTTGTTTGCTTCTGTTGCAACCACAGGACACTGAAAATACGCAGTAAATTCAGTTTCTCCCCTTTCTCCCCGGCTTAAAAGACGGAGCCTTGGAAACTGGAACCGGAAAGTAGGACAAGATGCGCAGTACACAGATTAGGACAGAACCAGAATAGGAAGGTATGATGCAGAGGAGAGGACACCAACTGCGCATTAAAAACCACATGACCACTCCTGAAAAAAATACGCAGGAAATTTAAATACGAAGGGAACCCAGGTATGACCGTGGTCCAAGTGACTTGCAAGTGAAAATGTCCCTTTCGTCAAGGTTGGGTGGGTGGGTGGAAGCCACAATTTGACTAAAAGTTCTGATGCCGATCACACCCATTTCAGAGTGCAAAAGAGTTGATGAAGGGCCTTCTGGAGCTCACGCCATAGTCCACAGGAGCCCCTCTGAACATATTTCTGAGGGGCGTGAACTAGGGAAATACTCCGTCGCAATCCATCTGAGCAAATTCCTCAGATATTCCCACGAATAATGTCCAAGCTTGGGGCCACCAAGATGTCCTTCTGTGGCATTTTGAGTTTTCCTTATTTCTTAGTCAAACCCAGGCAGGAGGCCAACTTACTCTTCTCAAAATAGGAGTTCCCATTCCTTAGCATTAAGCACTAACCTTCCATTCCAAACTGGGAGACACTGCTAATATTATCGTCAGATGTTCTTCTCCTTAATTCAATGAGTCGTTTTGTTATCTTACTATATTTTTAGAGTCAGCAGACAAGTGGAGTGAATTGAATGGACGTGGCAAATACAGGTGTGTGCGCACACATACACCTCACAAAAATGTGGTGCATCCAACAGTTTTCCCTTACTGTCTTGTGAAATGAATCCAAGAGCAACTCATAATTTGGTTCGACCATCATTTGCGGTTGGGTGAATGCCAGAGATATGGCATTTGGCAGAAAAAGTTAGTTAACTGTTCTTTAACAGCTAATGAGCCCTTATTAAGGATGCAGTGAGCTCATTAAGAATGCATCAAGCTGTTACTCTTTCCCTACCATTTCTTATCAATGCCATAAATAACTAACGGAGTCAAATGGATGTATTTTTATAGGTCCATTTGTCACTCATTTGTGATGTGAAAATTCACTTTCCCAGCACCACCACCAGCAGGGCCTAGATCCAATCCAGTTAAAGTACTTCCATTGAATCAACTGCTTCATGCTAACAGGCATGTCCAAACTTCGGCCCTCCAGATGTTTTGGAGCACAACTCCCACAGTCCTTTGTCATTGGCAATCTAAGCTTAGAATTCTGGGAGTTATGGTCCAAAACATTGGGAGGGCCAAAGTATTGACATGCCTGCTAAGCCGACTCTTACACAGATCCCCAATCAACTCTACCAGGTACCAGCAGTTGGATTTAAACTGGTGTTTGTCTTCTCTGGACTAATAATTCTGTTTTCCCTGATTGCTTCAGATGCAGCATCATTTTAAGGCATGCCAAAAAGGGAGCGGTGGGGGATTTTTGTTCCCAGAATGCCTCAAATTGGAAGACCATCTAGGGCAGTGAGAGGAAATCTGGTGGAAGGCAGGCAGGCGGCTGAGTGCAATTTTAATGACTAAGAAAATGAATCACTTGCTTAAGAATATGAACCCATGAAATACTGGAGCACTAGAGCATTTCTTGAACACCACTGACATGTAAATTGCAATGACACCACCATTGTGCTATATATATCCAACAGCATCATATTGTGGCTCTGTATGACACAGTAACCCTTGCCCTTATTTGGTCTTCTTCTCTGCATGAAATTACAGACGACAATGCTAAAGCATATCCCTTCTGCTGGCCTATAACTGACCAGGTGCATCACAGCCCGGATAGGCCTAATTCCAGGGACATCTGTGTGGGGCATGCCTAATGTTCTCTTTCTTTCGCCCTCATGAATACCTGTCATGTTTGGGTTTGAAAATAAGGGAAAGTGTCCGATACCCAATGCAAGGGGGAGGAGGGGAGGTGGCATCGAGCCACCCAGCCAACATTCCCCTGGCATGAGGGGAGGCCCTGTGCTGTCTTGCCTTAGAAGCAGCATGAGGGCAGGCGGTGGAGGAGGGAGAGATAGCACAAAGCTGGGAAGGCCCATTCTGCAGCCAGTGGGGCAGGCAGTGGGTGGGAGGACGAGGATCACCACAGCCCTCCCGTTCGCCGCTGCTGCACCAGCTCACCCCCTCTTCTTCACCCTTAGTCCCCCCCCCTTCAGTTTGGTGTAGTGCGGTGTAGTGGATAGAGTGATGGATTAGAACTCAGGAGAACTGGTTTGAATCCTCTCTTGGGAACAGAAACTCCCCTATGTAGGGGGTGAAAATGGTAAAGTTACTCCATAAATACCTCACCTCAAAAGCCCAATTAGAATGGCCATGAATTGGATCCAACGTGAGGAGGGATAACTATAAAACAGGCAGACTCTAACGATCCAGTTGTCATTCTTATGCACTCAGCCTTTTCATGGAGTTACATAGGGCTTCTGAACGAAAGCAGATGTCACCCGACCAGATGGTCCATACTGTTCTTGTGTTTTGTTGTGCTTCTAAAGCATATTATATAGTTTTTAAAAAGCAAATGCTTTGCTAAAAATCAGAAGCTTCTTGTCTTATTGCCCTCTAAAGGCACATTTCTCTCATTTAAAAACAAAACACTTGGAGTGATTATTTTTTATTTTTTGGCCACAACATGTCGACCTCACAATTCCTTGCACTTAATCATTGCCAGCATCTCCTCCTCCAACCCAAAGAGAAATCATAATAACATGAGGTACCTGAAGAGGCTAACTGATATAAACTCTGATCTAACATAGGCCATTGTTGATATACTATACACTGCTAGTGGGGGAAATCAGACCCTAATCTTAACTTGATTATGGAACTGGAAGACGCAGAGATAAAATGCACATTAGAAATGCACATTAGAAAAGTTTTCTCCATATGAGGAAGCCTGATACGCATTCATACGTTTATGCCTTTGGAACAGTTCCAGCCTCAGAGCTAAATAGATGCGGCTGCCATTAGGAAAAATCGGAGAGAAGTTCATTTTATTGTGTGTGTGTGTGTTTACTGTCGCATTCATGTTACTTGTGTTTTGTGTCTGCTTAGAGAGAAAATTGAATGTAATGGGGAAGAATTTAAGTGCCTTGGAGTGATGGTGGATCCAAAGCACTACAGAATCTTGCCATTTTCGTCTCGACGCAGGCATGTCCAAACTTTGGCCCTCCTGATGTTTTGGACCACAACTCCCAGAATTCCAAGCCTATATTTCCAATGGCAAAGGACTTTGGGAGTTGTGGTCCAAAACATCTGGAGGGGCTAAATTTGGACCTACCTATGGCATTGCTTGGAAGGGAATAGTGACAACTCAAGCCCTTGCTCTAATGGCAAAGGTCTAGTTAAATTCCATTCTGATTGTAACTTTAAAAGATATCATAGCTACAACTGTGTTAGTTAATTTTATAATTAAAGAGATTTAGCTTCAGGGGGATGGATGCATTGTTTTGACGTTGGTTAAAGCTGCCTCCTTCTAGGCAATGAGGTGAATAAAAAGGGAACAGAACAATGTATTTTGTACTCTAGGCCCAGGGGCATTCCATATTTTGAAAAAGTAACTAAAAAGCACCAAGTCAATATTTTGGGAAACAAGCAAGAAAACAGTCATTTTTTTAAAAAAATGAAACTATAATGTTTTAACTATTTTTGCAGACGTGCATTAATTAACTCTAGCTAGTCTTTTGCAGGCACCTTTTATAGCTCTGGTGCACTAGAATTACCCTGCGTTATTTATCTGCCTCCATTCAATGAGGTCATATTTACAACTCTCCGTTCCGAATCTTTTAATACTGTCATGACCTGCAGCCATTCAGTCAATCAGTCAATTAATGTGATTGTCATAAAGCAGAAAGTCCTTAGGAAACAAAAATAGAAGGCAGGTCAGCTTTCCCACTGGCAAGCAGGCTATTCATAATCCCTTCTAATTTAAAATACAGCTGTTTCAGATAAAGCATCCTGGGGCTTGGTTACATTGGGAAAATAAACTGAGATATGTATCAGGGTCTTTGAAATCAGGTTAAAGTCATGTGGTAATCCAATGGTATTTGGGTCAGTGTGTACATCCTCTTTGGGAATGTTTTAATCTTTGTAAAGATATCCTGTATATTGGTTGAGAGGAGCTATTCGGACTTTAAGCATCATTGACCTTGAAGCTTTGTCCTCTGACTGTCCATTCTTTCACTGACCACTCGCTGCTACTGCTGTGGTGTTATTTTTAATATTTATTGTAGTCATGTCAATATACAGCGGACCCTCGTATAACAAACAGTTTGTATAACATAAAATCTGTACAGCATAACAAATTCCGGAGATAGGGGGAATTCGCTTAACAGAATCGCCTATGGGGCGAATCCATACAACATAAAAATTGTCACGATTAGGGATTACTCTATTTTCAATGCATTCCTATGGGAAATTTGTATAAAGGAAAATTTGCTGAACAGAATTTCATTTGGAACAACGAATTAATTCCTTTCTACAAGGTACCACTGTACCGGTATTACAGATAGGAATTCTGCACCAGCCCTTCTCTGCCCTTTGGTCAACAGGAGGTTAGTTATTGACCTCAAGGTGCCACATAGAGGAAGTGGGTGGTTAAGTGGGGACATGATCTGATGCATGCTGTTTGAAGGACTGAGAGAGAGAAACACCCACCCCAAATCCTGAATGCAGTTTCATTCCATCCCAGCTCCGAGCCTCTCACACAAGGAACTACCTGACATCTTTTTCCACCATAAGAACTGGAGCATCCAAAGGAACCGACGAGTCAAAAGAGACAAAGTCTCAGGATGCTAAGCAAAAAGGAGCTTTTTGGAACAAAAGCCCAACGCGTTTCAGCTTGGGAAGCCTTCTTCAGGAGCTATGTTAAACTGTATTAAAACAAAGGGACAAACAATGAATATCTATTATTCTTATACAGCAAATACTATAAAATAAGTAGTGTATATTCTGGTAAAAGGCTTATAGACACTAAAAGTATTGGATAAGTGATAATTAGGTTGGATAGATATTTTGACTTTTTACAAACCCAGTAGGACTAAGATATTCACAGTTTAAAATATAAGTAAGGTATTATAATCTAAGTACATACACAGAATATATTTTTTCTTTATACAGGCCCAGTAGGCTGGTTACTGAGATGTTTGTAATTTAGATTTTCAATAAAATATTATATTCTAACTACAAACAATAAACAGATATTTAAAACATTACATGCATAATCTATAAAATGGGTTCGTAATACTGCTGACTAAATGCAGGCAAAGGCTATGGTGATTATATAGCTAGGTTACCCAGCTGATAACAATGGTGAAGAAGGTATGTAAAGTTTAGAGGGCTGATTGCTTTAATCTCAGAGACTGTAAGAAAATACATGATACATTACAAAAGTGGTAGGAAATTTATCTCTTCATTGAGACCCATAGGAGCTAATGAGTTAAGTTTAATTATCCAGTCTATTTTTTAAGCATAGTTTTTTTCTTTGTTTTTAGAGACAATTTGTAAGGCCTAGCATTTTAAATCTTTTTCTGAGTGGTTATGTTGTTGAAAATAGAGATGGGCACGAATCAAAAAATGGCATTTTGTTTGTCGTTTGTCGTTTGGAGGGTCCGTTTCGGTTCGTTTCCGTTTTTCGTGAATTTTTGCAAAAAATTCATTTTTGTTTTCATTCGTTTGTTACTATTTCGTTACCATTTATTTCATTTTTAGTGATTTCTTTTTAGGATTTTAAGCAATTCACTCATATTGCAGTAACGGAAACGAAACGCACGACATAATTTCCGGTGTTTCTGTTCGTTTCATTTCATTTTAGAGACAAAATTTGTTTGTCATTTTGTTACATAACGAAATGAAAAAATGAAAATGGAAATAAAAATTGTTCGTTTTGTGCCCATCTCTAGTTGAAAATGTTTAACTGAGTTCCTAATTTGTTATTCCTGATATTACTAATTTGTTCTCCTATGCATGTTTCATTAAATATATTAATCTTTAACAATAATGAATAAATAATAATAAGCCTGTTTCTTAATAAATGCCATATACTTTGATTTGAGCCCGGAAGCAACTTGCAAATGATATGCATCTACACCAAAAAGAAAACCTGATGTGAATTATATTGCGAATATTTCACTTAGAATCTTTCTGGAACATCTCAGCCTATCTCCAGTGTGATTCTGGTGGAAGTACTGGGGTGTTCATTTGCCTCTCTTTTCCCACTCCTCAAACCCTCAAAATTAATCAGAAACCTGTTTGGCAGCCAAACAGAGCAGGGACGTTCACTAATTCTAGGGGAAGGGGCCATTAAATCACCCCACTACCCACTCTTGTCAAACAGAGCACTACCACTATAACTGAGCCCCTAACTCTTCATCTATTTTCTTCATGTCCCCAAAATCAGGTATTCCCTAATTTATCAGAAGGATGACTATATTTATTTATTTATTTATTTATTTATTTATTTATTTATTTATTTATTTATTTATTTATCTATCTTATTTCGAATATTTTTACCCCACCTTTCTCCTTGGCAAAGGACCCAAGTTGGCTTACAATAATGAGGGGCAAGATACAGCCCGGAATATTTAAGACACAATTGAAGTTGCAAACAGGGAATTAGAAGAGGCATCTTAAAACATTAAAAGGTAGGATTGCATTAAAGCTACAAAGAGATACCCCTGAAACAGTGCTGGGTTTTTCTCTTGGAAGGTTCTGGGCGCTGTAACATCAGCAGTCTTTATTCAGAAATGCATAAATAATAATTGGAAACATTTCATGCTTTAAGCATTTTCTTCTCAGGTGGATAGGAGAGATTCCATATATTTCACTCCCCCACTGTGCTTATTAAGGAAAATCCAAACTTCTAAATTTGGATGAAGCAAGGTACGTTCTCCTCCCCACTCCCACCACTTCACTAAAAAAACTTTTAAAATAAATGAATCCCATTTGGTACAGAGGTTACTGCAAGTCTTAAGATATATCAAGGATAACCGTTTTAAGGGTAGATATTCACTGCAACACATGACACTGCATAGATGAACTGGGGAGCTCTGACCTCTTATGGCTGCTTCTGAGTATTGCAAGGCACATTTGCGGTAAGGAAGAGAAACAATTCAAATAATCAGCTTCTTTAAAAAAACAACTCAACTTGAAGGAGGAATCGTGCATAAAATACTGCCCTTCCAGCCATAATGGATTCATGTCCTGGGCACCTATAGGGTCAACCTGTCCTGGGACTGGACAATGCTTAAGGGGGTTGCAACACCTCCCACCCTTGAACACTCTGGTGGCGTTAACGAGAATGCCACATCTGGAGTGGACAGTTTTCCCACCCCTTTCATAGTCCAACGGTCAGCCTGGGAATAATCTCATTTAAAAACACATTAACCAATGAAAGGATTTATAGTCTCTTCTTCTCAATGGGATTTTGGTGGGCATCAAAAGAATGTTTTGAAAAAGAACATCGTAAAATTTAATTTAAAACAGCAGCTTAAAACAAGATTCACTTAGACACAAACACCAGCACAACTTCAACGGAAAAGAAGAAAGTCTAAAAATCAGCAAAGCCTGGCTCCCAGTACTGAAAACTACAGCCTGCAAAAGATCAAAGTTCAATGATCCCCATCCAGCCACAAGCACCAGTGATCACTTCGCTCAATAGAACAGTTAATGACACCCATCAACCACATAGACAGATCAACCCACCCTTATCGCAGTAGAACTCATTTTATTGAGCAGGAGTATGTTACCTCTGTGACTCAAGCTGGGGTACACGTACCCTCAGGGTTGCGAACTAGAACCTCTTTTTTGTAGAAAATGAATAAAATATTTTAAAAGAATATTTATGAATAGCATGGCATTAAGTCTACATCATTGGTTCTGAACCTGTGGGCCCCCAGATGTTCCTGGACTGCATCTCCCAGAAATCCTGGTCAGCTCAGCTAGTGATGAAGACTTCTGGGAGTTGCAGTCCAGGAACATCTGGGAACCCACAGGTTCAAAACCACTGGACACTAATTGAAATTATTAAAACCTTCTCTGAGGAATGTGATACTTTGCCACAGAGGCAGATAATGAGCCCATTGAGTTCATTCTTGTTGACATGACTTGTAAGCTTTGCAAGGTGTCAGGCAGAAGGATTTCCTAGCTCAGCTCCACCACTTCTGACTTCTCCAGCTGCAAACGGAAGCTGCCTCTAAGCCAGTGGTGGCCAAACTTTGGTACTGGAGATGTTTTGGACCAGAACTCACACAATCCTTTGTCATTGGCAATACAGGCTTGGAATTCTGGGAGTTCTGGTCCAAAACATCTCCAGTACCAAAGTTTGGCCACCACTGCTCTAAGCCCTGTAGGAGGTAGAACAATTACCATTTCCCTTTTCAGTATCTCAGCTGTTTATCAGCTGTGTCCCCCCCCCCCCATATGCTACTATTCCCAGTGCTCAGATACAGGAAGGAATCTGTGGAAGAGCGTGAGGTGTCATTGCCATAGCTACCACCAATCCACTGACAGCACTCTGAGAGGAAAAGTCTTTTTCACCGAAGCACAGCTGTCATTAACATTCTTCATGGCAGATCAGAAGCCTTACTCCTGAAGACTAGGATGGCAACCGAGGATGTGCGCACATATTTGGCTCACAAGCGAACATTGCTTTGTCATCAAAGAAACTACGAATTTGCTGGGATGACTCAGCGTGCTGTTTGTTCACCCCAAAATGATACGGCAGGCATTGTTCCACAGCATGAAGAAATGTGATGAGAAATCCTTTCTAGGGTTTTGTGATAAGAATCCAAACTTCAGTGCAACCACTTCTAGGGACTACTGGAGAATTTGGAGGATTTGTTTAATAGTCTACAGAACAACAGGGGCAAATAACAACTGCATGGGGAAAGCGTGAATCAAGAACTTTAGTTTTGCAGTTGTCAACACATTTGTTGTTCAGTCGTTAACTCGTGTCTGACTCTTTGTGATCCCATGGATGAGTTTGGTCAAATCCATGTTGGTTGCATAGATGACACCGTCCAACCTTTTCGCTCTCTGCCGTCCCCTTTTCCGCTTGCCTTCAATCTTTCAACACATGCAAGAGAACAAATCTGAATGTGCAAAAGAGGAATCAAACTGCTATGCCCCGTCTGGTTTGGAAAGGAAGTGTTTGGAAGCATTTCCATTTTTCTTTGAGGTGCCACTGATTTATTGTGGTGAGCTATTTTAATCAAACCGGCGTGGCTTGGAAGCGTGGTTAAGTTATAGCCCACAGAAACAGAGGGGACTGCTCCTTGAAGGACTTGCTGACATGCGTAATTTTCAACATCATCCATCAAAGTGCTTCCTCCCTCCCTAGACAGCTAAATTGCCCAATAATCTCAGGAACAAAAGAACAATGCAAAAGCCAGAGATCTCTATAAATAATATGCCCATAAATGTGTCACTGAAATTACTAAGAATGCCAACAGACAACATTTTTGACATGAAATAATGTGTCTTTCAAAGTGAATTCAACTTGTACGGCAAAGAAATAACAGTCACACCTCATTCTTTCATCTGCTCTGTAGGCTTCATGCTTTCCCTGATTGCACCCCGTACATTAAAATGTCTGCCATTTTAATGAATATTATTTGTTTTTGTGAGGTTGGCTTTGCCCTGGAAGCATAAGGGAGATTCTGTAAGCTTTTTCCTGCCTCAGCAGACAGCCTCAATTGACCTGCTGGCAGTGAAGAACTGTCTTCAAGGTCCTTGATTTCCATTGTTGTTGTTGTTGTTGTTGTTGTTCTTCTTCTTCTTCTTCTTCTTCTTCTTCTTCTTCTTCTTCTTCTT
>JAHTLZ010000327.1:16716349-16738907 GCA_023846285.1 Phrynocephalus versicolor
TCTTCTTCTTCTTCTTCTTCTTCTTCTTCTTCTTCTTCTTCTTCTTCAGCCTGTCAAATGAAGTCTTATCATCTCCGAAAGGCTAACTCTTTTCCATGTCATCACCCAGTGATATATGTATATGTTTAAATAGAATATAAATAAATACATGGAATAGAATAGCATTATGCCCACATACTGTCCTACTACCATCCACCATTGCTTTCAATTAATTTGTTGATCAAATTCAATCTGTATTTCAGTCACTCGCTCTCACTCTTACACAGACACACACAGACTCTATGCTGAAGTTGATCCAAGTGTTCTGAACTGAGTTAAACTGTGGCTCTAATAAAGAAATAGGCTCCATTAAAGAGTGTATCTCTGATGCCCTCTTGTGAGAGAACCTTACATCTCAGTTTCTTTATAACCAGATTGGTTTTTTGTAGGTTTGTTGCTGTTTTGTTGTCTTCATATGCAGCATTTTTGCCACTAAGCATTATGCAAACTGTATTATTTCAGAGAACAAAACTAATTGGATCCAGGTCAATGAATATATTAGTTTCAGATTAATTTTGGACAGGGGATCACTTCAAACAGAGGACAGCTCTAAAGGGAGACCTAACTTCTGGCAGTCCTTCATGTATAGTAGTGATTCCTAATATAGGTTCCCCAGATGTTCTTGGACTGCAACACCAAGCAAGCTGGGTACTCATTTTACTGACCTCGGAAGGATGGAAGGCTGAGTGAACCTTGAGCCTGCTACCTGGGATTGAACCCCAGGTCGTGAGCACAGTTTTAGCTGCAGTCCAAGCATTTAACCACTGCGCTACGAAGTAGGTCAGAGTACACGTTGTCATCTTTGGCAGCTTTGCCATTTATGATTGCTTTCCAAAGCACGCTAAACATTTTACTAAGCATCCCAGATTTTGTTCTTTGATTCTTGGAAAAGCAGGATATTTGTAGTAGGAAAAGAAAAGAAAAATGTCTCTGGTCGTGGAATGCTTTTACAGCTACTTTTAATCCTTCCTTGTAAACCGTACCCGTAAAACATTTTTTTGGTCTCTCACCCTCTTGTATCTTAACATAGATTTTATTTAAGTTGGGCTGGGTTTGCACCCTTATTTAATGTTTATTGAGTCTTTGCTGTTGATCTTATTGTAAATCACACAAGGTAGTGGCCTAGCCACTAGACAGGCATGATAAAATTTGAAATGGATAGATAGATGAATATTTTATTGATGCAAGCTGGTTGGACATGCTGAGAAGCCAAGAAATAGGGTTAAAATATTTACCTGGCTAGACAGCCTGTGTTTGGGAGTTCAATTCCCCACTGTGTCTACTTAAAAATCCATACAGCCCCTTCAAGCTCTAAAGTTTTAAGATGATAATGATGATTAAATATTGGGATAACCAAGAATACACCTGCTTTGCACTTAGTGTATTTTATTCTGTTGATGTTGCTGCCACCTAGCGTTTTTAGTGGGTGAGGTTAGATTTGGTCTACTGTTTACTTCAGGCCTGTCCAAATTTTGGCCCTCCTGATGTTTTGGGCCACAACTCCCAGAATCCCAAGCCTATATTTCCCATGCCAAAGGACTGTGGCAGTTGTGGTCCAAAATATCTGGAGGGCTGAAGTTTGGACATGCCTGGTTTACTTGATTCGGACTCTATTTCCTTCCAAATTGATTGCTCCACCACTGTGTGGCAAGCCGCTGACACTGGTGTTGTATTGCTCCAGCCATTTGAGCAGGGAAGAAGCTGCCACTGGACAGAAAAGGATGGAGAGGCCTTGAGATGTTTGAGGGGTGATATGTTCCTGCCCTGCATCCTTTGCAATGAACAACCCTCAGCTCACGCTATCACACTGATGCAAACTGGAATGGGAGAAGGGTCCCCTTTTCACAGATGCTGAAGACGAGCCAACTGCTTGGTTTCTGTATGCGTTAGAGGACCGCTTTTGTTCACCTGGCCATTGGCAACTATTTCAGTTGCCTTTGACTTCTTCACTCTTCTTGTAGTCTGAAAATTTGGTTTATTTATTTATTTATTTATTTATTGGGCTTATATACTGCCCATCTTCCCAGAGGAACTCCGGGCGGTTTACAACAAAACCAATATAAACAATAACCAACCATTAAATAAAACAATTAAAGCAAATAACAAAACTAAACAATTGAAAATAGCAAATTCCGTTCAGGTGGAGAACTCCTTACCCATACCCATATGTGGTCCAAGTTCTAACACTTGAAGGGGAGAGAACCAACCCCCACCCAAAATTTCACTTCTGTCTCTTATCATCTGCTTCAATTGTCTTCTCTCTTCTGTGAGCTGACCGAAACATCTCATCTCCGTAAATCCACACTGATCATCAAACAAGAGTGAGAAATCTCCCACTTGTATTCCAAATTAGAAGGATGTAGCAATTTTCTTCCTTTTTATATATGAGCATTCTGCCCAGTCCTTGCAAGGACAGAATCTTGTCACTCTACACCAGTGGTTCCCAACCTTCCTAATGTCACGACCCTTTAATGGCATCTGTTTGTTCTCCTTTGGTCAGACCTCACCTGGAATACTGGTGTTTCTTGTTGTTTGTAGAACTTCAGTTAATTGATGAGGTCCTTGAGCATGTGCACAGAGATATGACAAACCAGATCACCTACACGAGCTCAATCACTAATAAGCTACTAGTCGCCACAGGAAGTTGTGTATCAGTGTCCACCCACTGCTTTAAATCATTATATGTGAGTCTTAGTTCCTTTGTTTTATTGTGGTTAATTTTGATTGATATATTTTACTTTGTTGATTGCCCTATTATTGTACTGTTATAATATTGCTTGTAAACTACCTGGAGGGGCCTTGCTGCCAGATGGGTGGTATAAAAATCCAACCAGACAATCAATAAAATGCAATCCATCTGCAAACACCAGCAGGATTCCAGCTGGTCTGCTCAGATCTTAACTAGGACATTTCCAGGGAAATGCATCCAAAATGGCGGAGAGTCTAGAACCCAAGTCCTAGTAGATACAGTTGAGAGATTTGAGTACTGTATGTTGGTCTGGAGAGGACTGAGGGGGTTGCATGGTACCTATCTTCAAGTATCTGAAAGGATATTCCACACAAAATGGATTGATCGTGGAAGGTTTCGGTGATCCAGGGGAGTCGGCCAATTACAGGTGAGATGAAAAACCAACAAGGTCTTCATAGTAAGAGCATTTTGACACTGGAATGGACTTACTTGAACACGATGGACTCCTTCCACTGGAGGTTTTGAAACAGACCCTGGATAGATATCTCTCATGGATGCTTCCGTGAATGCCTGTACAGGTATGGTGCTGGGCCAAGTTCCCATTTGTTTATTAAGAATTTTAAAAACTGGTTTAATTAAACCACACTACAGTGATTGGTTTTTTTTTATAACATTAGACAGGACCTGGTGTACAATATATTTAGATTAACTACTAGAGCGTCAGAACATGGGGAGACTAATGGTGTGTTGGTGGACAGCTCAATGAAGGTGTCTACCCAATGTGTGAAGAAGCGGTGAAGAAGGCCAACCCCTTTGTGGGGATCATCAAAAAGGGGATTGAAAATAAAACAGCCAACATTATAATGCCATTATACAAATTGATAGTAGGGCCACACCTGGAGTATTGTGTACAATTCTGGTCAACGCATCTCAAAAAGGACACCGTGGTACTGGAAAAGGTGCAGAAGAGAGCAACTAAAATGATTACTGGGCTGGAGGACCTCCCTTATGAGGAAAGACTAAAACATTTGGGGCTCTTTAGTCTGGAAAAAAGGTGCCTCAGGGAGGATATGAATGAGACGTACGGAATAATGCAGGGCATTAGTCAAGTGGATAGAGGGACGCTCTTCTCCCTCTCACAAAATACCAGAACTAGGGGACATCCACTCAAATTGAGGGCTGGGAGAGTAAGAAGAGACAAAAGAAAGTATTTTTCACCCAGCGCGTTGTTAGTCTGTGGAGCTCCCTGCCACAGGATGTGATGATGGCATCCTGGCCTGGGTGCCTTCAAAAGGGGATTAGACAGATTCCTGGAGGAAAAGTCCATCACAGGTGACAAGTCATGATGGAGATGTGTAATCTCCAGGCTTAAAATCAGGGTACTTTGAGGGCCAGATGCAGGGGAGTGGTGTCAGGAGACAGATATCTAGTGTCGTGCACTCCCGGACGCCTTTGGTGGGGCCACTGTGAGATACAGGAAGCTGGACTAGATGGGCCTTTGGCCTGATCCAGCAGGGCTCTTCTTATGTGCTTATGTTCTTATGAGACTCGGCCATTATGCATGCCCAAGCAGAGGTCACACACAAGCTGGTAGCTTATTTTTCCACCCTTACCTGGTACCGTAGGTAGTCTTAATTATGATTAGTTTAAAAAATTATCTTGATAGATTTATGCCTGCTTATGTGAGGGGAACCCAAGTTGACGTTGAACTACACTGAAAACGTACAAGCTCCCTTCCCACTGAAGAGGAGGACAAGGAGGAATTTTTCCAGACAAAAGCCGCCACACGTTAACACCAAACAGGCAGGCGCACAAACACATCAACTGAAACAACAACATTTTTTTTTCTTTATTAGGAGTTCCCATGGTAAGATAACACAGAGTTTGTAAGGAAGGAAAAAACACAAGACTCGTTTTATGCCATTATTTGCACCATCGAGAGAATAGTCAGATATCAGTTACTTCTTTTTGTCTACACACATGGTCAGTTTAGCACTTACAGCTCCTTCACTCATGTTCACAAGCACAAATCCAAGGGTTAAAATCCAGCTAGTAGTAAATTCTACATGATTTACGTTTTTTAAAAAAAAATCTTATTTTTCCTTTAGAGCATCAAGTCACTGTGGCAAATTAATCCCATGTTCAATGTCATTTCTTTTTCAGCATTTACATATGACATTCATTAAAACAGACAGACAAAAGACAGCAAGCTCCCACACGAATAAAAGAAACATGCTTACGTAGCCTGCAAACATTTTTTTTTGAATTTTTTTTCTCTTTCTCCTCCTCCCCAAAGACCAAAATGACAAAAATAACAACGGACACAAGGGGGGAAAGGAAGACTTCAGTGAATAGCAAAGAGCTATGCGTGTTGTAGAACTGAAACAAACATAGTTTGTGTGGATAATTGCTTTTTTTATATATAAAAATGTCCTCTCCCCTCTCAAAAAAAACCAAACAAAAAAACCAAAACAAAAACAAAATAGCCTTGCTTAAATTCTCCAATAAAGCACAAATGGGGGGGGAGCAAAAAGGGGATAAAAGGGGTAACGCTGCAAATATAGATATATATTACACTTACTCAATCCTTGCCCCCCCCCTTTAATAAAAAGTGCAATCTCTCAAGCCAACAAAAAGAACCAAAATCAAATCAAAACAGTGTGGAATGTTAGAACTGTTAATCTGCCCATACTAAATATGAAAGAGCAAAAAAGAAAAGAAAAAGAAAAAAAAGAGGAATTTTCAATGCAAAACTGATCAAAAGCTCTTGTTACATTTTAGCACCTAATTAGCAAATATCCGTGGTCTTTTGGCCACCTTGGATGAAGGAAGAATGGTTATGAACAACATTGTTATAGCTTATAGCAGTTTGCTCACGCTTTAACTGCAGGGGCTTCACCCTTAGAAACTGTAGCTTGGAGAAGTACAGTGGTACCTTGTATAAAGGAATTATTTTGTTCCAAATGAAATTCTGTGAAGCAAAATTTCATTTGTACAAATCTCCCACAGGACTGCATTGAAAACCGATTAATCCCTAATGGCGACAGTTTTTCTGTAGTACGGATTCTCCCCATAGACAATTCTGTTGAGCGATTTCCCCCTATCTCCAGGAATTTTTTCCCCCTTTAAGTGGATTTTCTATTAAACAAACCGTTTATTATACGAGGGTCCACTGTACTTTGATTTCCACACACACTCACACTCACACACCACACACCCTCAATGCAGAAAACTATAACGTTCTGTCTTGAATCACAGCACGGAATTTCAGGGACTTCCCCCAAGTATAAACTCCAGAACGTCATACAGGTATCTGCAGTTGGTTCTTCCATGCTGGGGTCCCCAGAGCTACCTCAGGCCCAACTGTTTTCTGGAAGTTGGCACTGGGGAACTTCTTCATGTTTATAGCCATATACATCTCTGCTTCCTTCTACAGGAGTTCTGGAGAACGTGCAGAATTTAAGGAACATCTCGGGATGAGCCCAGTGGATAAAATGGACAAACGAGGCTCTTTGTGGTTCCCAGTGTCAGTCACATGGATTCAGAAGTAGAGATGGGCACGAGTCAAAAAAATGGCATTTCGTTTGTCGTTTGTAGGGTCCGTTTTGCTTCGTTTCCGTTTTTTGTGAATTTTTGCAAAAAACTGGTTTTCATTTTCGTTCGTTTCGTTACCATTTGTTACCATTTATTTCATTTTTTGTGATTTTTTTTTTAGGATTTTAAGCAATTCACTCATACTGCAGTAACGGAAATGAAACGCACGACACAATTTCCGGTGTTTTTGTTCGTTTCGTTTCATTTTAAGAGACAAAATTCGTTTGTCGTTTTGTTACGTAACAAAATGAAAAAACGAAAACGGAAACAAAAAATTGTTCATTTCGTGCCCATCTCTATTCAGAAGAAAGCAGAGAGGTTACTGCATTCTGCACTTACCTAGCAGATAGGTGTGTAGCAAGTGTGCATGAAGTCTGGCCCATGAATAGACACAGGGACGAGTTTCAGCCAAGGAAAGCCTGGACTGGATAACTTTTGATTACAAACTATTGAAGACACAAAGAGAAATATTCCTCCCAATTCAGGAATGGAGGAGAAAATTACCACATTAGAGGGAGATTCTACCACTGGTCATGCAATACTCAGCCCGCTTTTTAACTTTCAAGGAAGCATTTTTTTTTCTTAATAGCGCTTTAATGATGTGAATGCCCTATCTACTCCCTCAAAGCTTACCAACACCTCTTTGTGTGTATGTGTGAAACAAACTATTAGAACAAGGCACACAAAACACATGTCCTGTTCTGACTGCAACTATCACCAACAAGTTCTAGTTAACAAGTGCTAGATTAACAACCTGATCCCCACCTTGGAGACATGGTTTGCAATCTCAGGTAACCCAGGTGTTCTTGGACTGCAATACCCAGAGGCCTTAACATTCGGCTGGGATTTCTGGGAACTGTAGTCCAAGAACACCTGGGTTAACCCAAGCTGGGAACCGTTGTCTCAGAGAGAACGCCGTCTCCAATGCACTTGGATCCTGCAATATTCTTTCCCCTGCTCCTTGGTGGCCCTGGTTTGGGTGGTACCTTGCCCCCCCCCTGCACACACACACTTTTCCCCCCACCATGTAAAGTGTATCACCAGAACTGGGCTTTAGTATAGGACATCTCTCGTGTAGAGATAACTGTATAGATCTCACTTTCCAAAGAACTAGCCAATGCCTGCCTGGATGCAAGGAATTGCTATCTATTTTATTTTAGTCAATATAAAACGAATTATATGGATATCATCTAAGCAGATAAGTCAAAAAAAGGAATGAGCAAAGCAAGGGAGCCATTAAACCTGACCTAATTTTTGACTTGCTAGTTGCAACGGTTTTAAATGAATTGATTTAATCAGAAGGGGTTTAGGGTAGTCCAATGTATATAATTTTTAGCTAAAATTTGACGTCACGTTTTTATTCTTTTGAAACAACGGTAAGCTGCCGTGAGTACTCTTTTTAATGGGAAGGTGGGGTAGAAATGTAATAAATTAAAATAAATAAAGCCATCCCATCATTAGATCCTATGTGGGTCATAAAATTCTACAACTCCAGGAGGGCGTATCTTGTAGTACCCATGTAATTCATGCTCACAAACAGGAGACTTATGGCTGCTCAACCTGGCACATATTCAGAAACTGGGGAGAAACATGTCAACAGCAACACATACAGCACAGGGCACACACCACCTCCTTTTGTAGCTCCGTTTGGTCAAATGAGACACCTCTGAAGAGCACAGGATTTGGAGAAAGAGGGATAATTTTGCAGCACATCAGCAGCATCGCAGGGTGAAATGCTGTCTACTGGAACCAATTGTTTAAGGATCAGTGCCCAGGCACTGCACTTGAGATTCTGTTCCAGGCAAACCCACTTAAGTTGCAGATGAGGGGCTTGCAGGGAGTGCCACTCAACGCCACGGAGCTGAGTTTTCCTCTACAGCAGTGGTTCTCAATCTGTGGGTCCCCAGATGTTCCTGGACTGCAACTCCCAGAAGCCTTCACCACTAGCTGAGCTGGCCAGGATTACTGGGAGTTGCAGTCCAGGAACATCTGGGGACCCACAGGTTGAGAACCACTGCTCTACAGACTCCTCCATGCAAGCCAAGACAGCCCAGCGTATGGGAGGTCAATGTAGCCCATCCATATTCCCATTCAGACTTCTTTCTTCAACAAGACATTTGCTGTTTAAAACTGCATCCCCTGATTAAGAAGGAAAAATGTCTTCTATGGGAGAAGAGGAGTCCAGACAAGGTCTCACTCAACATATACTCCTGATAACTGGACTTGTGCATAAGAGGGGACGTAGAGTCCACAATGATGTCCCTCAATGAGTCCTCTAACACTGCAACCACTGTTAGACTGGATTAAACTGCCCTGGGGGATAATCCCGCTGGAGAGCTACACGTGTGTGAGCGGCACTGCACAACAGAGTTAAAATGCCACAAAGGAATGAGAAACCCATTGCATTACTGGGCACACCAGTTGTTCAGTCAATCATATGCCTCAGAACATGAGCAGCATCTCAAATCTGCAATTTGCTGTATGGAGTAACAAAATTTAACTTTCATACCCATATATCGCCAACAGGATTCTGGCCTGTGCAACTTTAGATCATTTGTTTTCAGGTTTTCTAGAAGGCATGATTTTTTTAAATGGGGTCCTGTGCTCTACCCGGCTATCATGATTTTAGTCTCCTAAACCATCAAGCTTAATTGTTTAAGAAGACTCTCTCCCATTTAAGAAAAGTTAATGGGGCAAAAGAGAGACAACTTTGTCCTATTCATGCGCTACACATCGAAATCATGTGCGGTTTTGGGCTTCAGGAAGGTGCAGGGAGCGATCCAGATCTTTGCACATTCAAAGCACAGATCCATAAGTCCTAAGTGCCTGTTAAGTAAAGTAAAAGTAAAAAGTATAACGGTTCATAGGATCGGCAGCCTCGCAGGGTTCCGAATCACGTGGTTGCTAGAAGTGTGTCGAGGTGAACATGCCACTTACAGGAACCTGTTTAGACCTTGGTCCTCCATGTATTGCTTCTCGTGACAACATGGCTGTGCAAAAAAAAAATGCAGCCACCAGGACGAGCCAGTTTATGGGGCAGGAAAGATGAAGGGCGATTTCAATGTCAAAATAAGGCAACTGAAAAGATAGTACAACACAACACCTGGGCGCAAACACACTCGTGCACACAAGGATGGACACACACACACATACACAAAATAAACAGAAAAAGAAAACAAATGATCCTTCAATTCTAGAATGGGGGAAGACTATTACATAGAGCTTAAGGAATGATATACTTCTCACACATCTCAACTATGCCTTGGCCTGAGACCTTAGCAGCACAGATTCCACTGTCATTAAATGGAAAAGCGGGTGGCAATTGACTTGATCTTGAATAATTATTTTCCCCGCTCCCTTTCAAGTAGCATGGTCACAAGTCCAGTTTCTGAAACATCCAGTTAAAACCCTTTAATGCTTCCTTCAACAGTTCAACCCGAACCAACCTTTTATTTGAGAGAGAGAGAGGGAGAGAGAGAAATTGGAAAATTCACTTCATCTTTCCTTGAAAAGAAAAAACCCAAATAAAATCATGCCAACGGTAACACAAGGTCAAGTTCTACATTTCAGTGTTTGGCTTTCTCACACCTCCCGGGCCGTTAGAAACAGGGAACTGGTTCCCGCATGTGTTAAGGATGGGAAAGTGTGGATTTTGCTGGGAAGATGGTAGGGAAAGAAGGGTGACAACCAACGGGATGAAGGGAGTGGGGAAGGACAATGGAACTGCAGCCTCCACTAGGCCTTGCCCATAGGTTGCCCGCAGTAACCATCACAGGCTCTAAAAGAATAAAATAAAATAAAAAAGAATCTTCAAGTGTCCCACCCTCTACCGTGACCTGCTAAGCGGTCATGTTCTCCCCCCCCCTCCATTATTCTCTTAACCCAAGCTGGTGATATTGGCACGGCCACCAGGTGGCGCCACGATGCGCTGCGTAGTACGGCGAGGAATATTATCATCAATTTGCGCACCTAGAAAGAGGCAGGACAGGGAATCAGGAAGAAGAGAAAGAGAGAGAGAGAGAGAGAGAGAGAGAGAGAGAGAGAGAGAACAATATATAAGTCTAATGAACAAGGATATGCATATGCATAGAATTAATCAATCAGAATAATGAAGTAAGTTGGAAAGGGCTTGTAAGGGGTAGCTTCTCATTCAACCAGCTCAACATGTTTCCACCACACACCTGTTCCCTCCAGCACATTTTGGAGGTCTATCTGTGTTAAACATTAGTGCAGGCATGTCCAAACTTCGGCACTCCTGATGTTTTGGACCACCTCCCAGGATTCCAAGCCTGTAATTCCAATGACTGTGGGAGTTGTGGTCCAAAACATCTGGAAGGCCAAAGTTTGGACATGCCTGCATTAGTGTATTCTCAAAGGCTTTCACGGCCGGGATCCGACAGTAGTTGTGAGTTTTTCGGGCTGTTTGGCCGTGTTCTGGAAGTTTTTCTCCCTGACGTTTCGCCAGACTCTGTGGCTGGCATCTTCGGAGGGCAAGGAGCTCAGGGAACTAGGAGTTCTCTCTGTGCTCTCGTAGAACCCAGGGTGGTGAATGAAAATCACCTCTTAAGCAGCCCCTTTGCACATGTTCCTTAAACACAAATATCCCACTCAAGCTTAGAATTGGGGAGGGGAGCAATTTCTAGCCAGTTGTAGTCCAAGGGGGTGGCCCATGACCCCCCCCCCGGGGAAACAAATACTTTCTGCCATCACCTTAAATATTTAAGCAGCATAGCAGTTGCACTTTTTGGGGGGCGGGGAATAAGATATGCAGGAAATGTGCACCGTGTTTTCAAATAAATGCACAGGGCTTTGAGGGATGCCATGTCAGCAAACTTGGGTGACAATTGCAACTTCCTACTACTCATGGTTCAGGCCACCACTCCATCCTGGAGGTATCCCACATTTTACCTTACCAGTGAGACTGATATGTTTTTAACGGGACTCATACAGGGACAATAAACCAGGCCTCAACATAAAGACTGCCATATTTTTACCTGGTCTTAGAACAAAACAGAAATGCAGTGCTGAGGAACAGAAATGCAATACACCAGTGAAAGTTACTAGGCTGAATTTGGCCGGCCCTGTTGAAATCCACTAATTGGTCCTACCCTGCCCCAACCAACCAGTGGTAGAAAATATACCATGAAAACTGTCTTGTTCCCTGTGCTAAACATCATCAGGTGTGGGTGATGCAAAAGGAAAACCGCTATCAAAAACAAATATATATATATATATAAGGAAAAGATGTCACCATAATATTTTAGCCTCACATAGGTATGTACCAGACAAGCTAAATCCAGACTGGTGCAGGTTCCTCACAGGAGGCGCCTGTTGTTTTGCCGGAGACGTCTTGGCCGATGATGCTGGTGTCACCGTTTTGGGTGTCACCGACACTTCGCAGACGGGGCCATCGTACAGACCACGAGGAACACCCCTCAGCTCAGCCAGCTAGCAAAGAATAAGGGAAAGATAAGGAGAATAAAACACCTCAGGCCCACTTTTTCATTCTGATGAAATGGATTCTGATCCTTGACCGATTTTAGTGTTTGGGTTTCTTACAAGATCTCATCAACTGAGCTTTTGTGCACAAACGCTGCCTTTTTTATACAAATTTGGTCCAAGGCCAACGGGGTTAGGAGTTGGAAGGACCAAGATTCTAATCCACGCTTAGCCACGAAACTCGCCAGCTGACACCCTGCTGTTCAGCTACAGAAATGGCGTAATTTTAGAGACATATTGGAGAGGGGAAACCAGATGTCCCTCCAGATGTCTTGGACTACAACTCCCACAGGCCTTTATCATTGGTAATATAGGCTCAGGATTCTGGGAGCTGTAGTCCAAACCATTTGGAGGGCCAAAGGTTCCCCCTCCCCCTTTAAGGCATTTCCGTAGGTATTGTCTGAGGAACTCCGAGCCATGTGACACAATGCACACCAGAAGATGTCTATGGAGGTTTCCTAACTTACAGAATTTTTCCTCTAACAGATACACCACTTCTGTAACTGGGCAAAAGGATTTCAGCCAGTGAATGACACTGGGCTAGCCACATTGTCTCCCAGACTGACCTGCCTCACAATGCTGTTGTGATGATGCATCGGGGGAAGAAGGACCATGTAAGCAACCTTGAGCTCAAAGCAGGAAAGGTGGCATATAAAATGAATAAATTAAACCAATAAATAGAGGAGGGCAGTCATCTACCAGGAATAAATTGATCAAGGCCACATATTGGCAGCAGCCAAAATTGTCCTCTTGATCTACCTCCTCCTCCTCCTTTCCACTCTGTGGGTTGCTGCAGGAGAAACATTTAGCTTTTAGGGATGGGCATTTCGTTTTGGAACCAATAGGGTACGAAACGAACCACGCGAGCGCAGGTGGTCCTCGGAACCGGCTGATACACGCACATCCAATTGCTTTACCTTTCTCTGTCTCGCACAGGGTGAAAATCCAACAAGGAAGCATGCTGCGACGTCATCTGTGCTAGATCTGTGGTGCTGGCCAATCAGGAGCTGTGCAGTTACAGGCATCATCCCGCCTCTCTCTCTTGATTGGCCAGCAGCACGAAGCAGGAAAGATGACGGCACAGCGTGCTTCCTCATTGGATTTTAACCCTGCACGAGACTGAGACAGGTAAAGCAATTGGATCTGCGGGTATCAGCTGGTTCTGAGGACCACCTGGGATTGCATGGTTCATTTCGTAATGTGCTGGTTCCAAAACAAAATGCCCATCTCTAATAGTATTCCAAATTCAGTCAAGACCTGCATTAAACTAGTCCATTTAGGCCCACAATTTGCCTGCCCTCGCCGGAGAGATTTGCTCTGAACTAAATTCTGCATTTTTTAGGGGGCTTCATTTTATGACTGGATAACTCAATAGAGCCGGAACACCAGGGCCACAATGCTAGGGGGTTAGGAGTTCAATCCACACATACGATGCTTCCCAAGAGAAAAGCCAATTTGCGCAAGCTGCACAGCCCTAGAGCGCCAACCGAAGGAAGGACGTGTAAACTACTTTGGAACATTTTACTTCTAAGAAACCTTGAGAACTGCCTTAAGTCAGAACCACCTTCATATCCCATGATTAATTAATTAAAGGTGTGAAGTTTGAATCACATGCTCTTGGGAATTTTTAAAAAATAGAACATGCTATGGAACACTCATTTACGTTGTGTACTCACCCTGCTCCTTGCCTTGATGCGCTTGTAAACAAAGTCAGGGAAAGGTTTCCTGGCAATATAGCGCCCGGAGCCCTCGGTGGCATGAAGGTTGCCGTCCTCCAGCACTATCTTCCCTTGGCTGATGACCACCAGGGGTGACCCACGGCATTCCATGCCCTCAAAGATGTTGTACTCCACCGACTAGAAAGGGAAAGAGGAACGAGCACTCAGGCCCCGACTCTGAAGGTCTCACAAAGGTGACATGGTGCCATTAGCAGAAAGACCATCTTCTACTACTTCGAGAGAAGCCTCCCATTTTATTGCCAATTTTGTTTTAAATGCCAGGCAAAGAACTTTGACTTGCCTCGCCCTTTTTAGGATCGCTGCCCTTGGCCCTATCTCTTGGGCATGGATTTTAAAAAGCTCATTCTAGCACCCTTCAGAATTGCATGCAGAAAACCCAGCTGGGGCAAAAGGGCTTGTAAGTGAACCCAAAATGACAATCAGAAACCTGCAGGAGGAAAAAAGAACCATGGGATAATAATTCTGCAAGGGCTTTACACTATGGCAGGCTGTCTGTTTGGTGACCGCTTACACATCAGTTGCAAAATCAGTTGTGCGTTTGGTCACACGAGGAACACCCCATGTAGGAGCACAAAGCATGTGGCACAATACCAACACAACCACTTATTTTCTTCCAAAGGATTTTTTACATATAGTTCTATTTCTGCAACTCAAATTCACACCAGTCCTTCTTTTTAATTTCCCACTCAATGCTGGAGAGCTTTGCATTGGGATCTTCTGGCTTCCTCTTTGTTACTTTGGGGCAATTGATCCATTCTACAAAGGTCATGTGATCTGGCACCCATCCCTTCCAGTTTTGGGACACCCATTCATTGGATGAGCCATCATCATCCCCTCTAAGGGAAGGGCCATACCAGGCGGCCAAGGACAGCCAAAGACGCTGTCCCTCCAAATTTGGGGCAGCTCAAAATTTCCTTCTGAGTGTCAATCAGAACTTTACAGGAACTATCCAAGGTCTAAGAACCCATTTTCGGATTCAGGCTGAGCACCTCGGAATTTCAGCACCCTGGAAAGCTGCCGACAGTGGCATATGTGGTGGAAAGGTTGTGCCACGGCAGCAATGGGTTGTGGGAAAACCTCACTTCCGCATTCCACCAGAATGCATTTTCTTGGTAAAAGAAGCTGTGCAGAGAGCGTCCAATACTTTCTTTCACTTCTTTTAATTTCAGCTTTGGGGTTTGCCTGCAGAGACCACGTAATTGTCTCAGGATGCGTGCAGGGGGGGTCTGCCTGAGGGCTACCCCACCATCAACGTTATGGTAAACAAGTGAAAGAATACCAGGCTTCAAACCCAAGTGTTTTCATCCGGTTTGATACGTAGCCAGAAAGGAGAACTCTGAGTACTCCTTCTGCACCCAGTTGGGAATCCTCCTAACAAGATTAGTATCAACTCCCAGTTTTACGGTTGGATAATCAAAATAATTCCAGTGTCCCATCTGCACAGTGCAGAGGGATATGAGACTGAGTTGCAGGATGCACAATCAGTTCATATGAAAGCAAGAGGCCGCCTTAGCTTCACAAGGTGACTGTCATAGATCCAACAGTTCCTGTGGTTTAACTGCTCCCTTCTATTTGTTCTGTCATTTGAGCTATGTTGATTTATATTTTTATGTGCAGTAGGAATTTCATGTCCAAAGAAGAATGGTTCCAAGCCCCCCCCCCCGCCCCATGGATGCAGAAAAGTGTGAATAGGAAATGAAATACATAAAAAGGAAAAATCAATAAATATGTATTTTCACCCAGTATTGCCAGAACTAAGACTGTGTTATGTATTCATCAACAAAAAGAAGACATATAACATAGTCTCTGGCCCCCTCTTGTGGTCAGTTCTGCTAAAAATATCATGAAATATATACAGTGGTACCTTGTATAAAGGAATTAATTTGTTCCAAATGAAATTCTGTTAAACAACTTTTCCTTTATACAAATTTCCCATAGGAATGCATTGAAAACCGAGTAATCCCTAATCGCGGCCGTTTTTATGTTGTACAGATTCACCCCGTACGCGATTCTGTTAAGCAAATTTCCCCTATCTCTGGATTTTTTGTAGAGAATGTTGTACAGATTTTATGTTATACAAACTGTTTATTATACAAGGCTCCACTGTATTTCATGTTTTTTTCCTTTCAAATATTAATTTTCAGACCTTGGATAAATGAAACAGCAGATATTGATCCCATGGATAAGGAGGTCCTACTGTAATGGTAGGTAACTTTCTTATTTCAAGAAAGGCTGCCTATTAGTTTCTGTCACGCAAGTTTTTTTCACTCTCTAAGAAAAAGAGAGAAGTTTCCAAAGATTATGGAATCCAGTTTCCTCTCGAGGCCCTACTTTTCTTCAGAAAAATTTGATAACTGATATAAGGAAACTTTAGAGGAGCTTTACTAGTTTCCTTCAAAAGAGGACTTTTTGCCAAGGGGAAATCATTCCATCTTTTTCCTTCTGCATGAAAGCAAGCATTCATGACAGGATATTATATACAAGCAGAGACACAGAGGGAGCCCCTCCTCAACCCCCCTTCCGCATGGCGTCCGGCCAGTAGCTAGATGGAGATGTAAACAGGCCCACACAGTAGTTTTTCTCTCTTTCTTCCCGGGCCACAAGTTCAGAAAATGTTCCTTTCTAACTGTCTAAAAGTCATTTCCAACATTCCTTTCCAGACTGTACTCCCGCTATGGATATTCAAGGGAATACTGTACTTAGTCTGACTTATGGCCTTTTCACACAACCCCTAAAATCCGTGGCAAATAGCTCCCAGATCTGGAGTTTAAAATTGTTTCCCCACCAGCTCTGGAGTTTACAAAAAATTAAGTGCGACCACGCCCACCTAAGCGCGTCCCAGCGCACTTTTCAAGTACCTGCTCTCCGGGGGTGAAAAATTCCTGATGCGGATGTAACCTAGTGAGTGCCGGCTCTCCTCGCTTCTGTTTGTTGTTTTTTTGCCCCCTGCCCCTTTAAGAGATACTAAGAGACTGGAATGCTGCCGGGAGCAGAGCGAGACAGCAGAACGGAGGTGAGCCGGCATTCTTTTCTTCCTTTTTTTCTCCCTCCCCTCACGCAGACAGCAGCCAGGAGTGTGGAGGGGGTGGGAACACAGGAACAGTGACAAACCCCCAAGATCTCTGGTCCGAATTTAAGTGGCCAGCGGACCTTAGGGGTCGAGTGAAAAGGCTTACAGGCAGGATGCAAAAGAACCATGATTCAACCTCTCCGTGGATTTCTTCCTCTGCTTGGATTTGAAAGCACTCTAAAGTTCTGAGTTCAAGAGGAGAGGCAAGACAAAGAACAGGGCTTTGCAACCCATCTTCTTTTGCCGTTTCAAATGAGCCAGCCCTGGTTGTTTCTCAGTCCAAAACTGCCCTGAGGCAGCTGTTGATCCTGGAATCATTTGCTCTCCACAGCAGCCCAACAAAAGAAACCTACATTTCTTAGGGTGCATTTGTTTATTGTTTGACACTGGCCCAAAGAGTTTAAGTGTTCTTCATGGGGCGGAGGCTCTGATAAAATATTTTGTAGACTTCTGTCTTCTGAAACCCAGCAGGCATTGTCAAGCAATGTCCACGGGCACTTGAGAGAAATATGTTCCTGGTGTTATTGGTTTTTTACTACTATTTTTCAGTGCCTTTTTTCTTCCAAAAGAAAAGGAGCATGGTGAAAAATAGAAATATTTCAGAGGTTATCCAAAGTAGACAAGAAAAGGCTAGACAAAAACAAAATCTTATTCCAATGTGTTCCAAAATGTTAACTATAGCCATTCTTCATCGGGAAAATTACAAATAATAAAGTCATCCAATTCGATTAACTTGATTCAGGAGACACAAGAAGATCAGACGTTTCGTTCTTCAGAATTAAACGACTGGTGAACATGATTAATTATTTTAATTTGTACAGTAGGACCCCGGTATCCCCTGGGGATTGGTTCCAGACCTTCCCGTGGATAATGAAAACCGTGGATAAGAGAGAACACCAAAAATCCCCAAAACTGCTGTTTTGTGACAGTAGCTTGTTTTACAGTTATGGCTGCTGATTGTGACAGTAGCTTGCTTTACAGCTTCTGTTTTACAACAGTAGCTTGCTTTACAGCTGCTGTTTGTGACAGTAGCTTGCTTTGTGGCTGCTGTATTATTTGATTTTTTTCCTGAATCGGTGGATAATGAATCAGTGGATACAAGGGTTCTACTGTAATATAGTAGGACCCCTGTATCCTCTGAATCATTATGCACTGATTACAAAGGCTTGAAAGGGACCGGAAGTCATTCCTAGTCAAGGCAAGCGATGAGCGGAAACCATCCCACTGAGATCACTTACTATGTTATGAGTCTTGGCCGAGATAGTCTTGACGCAATCTGGGTCCCAGATAACCAGATCGGCATCAGAGCCCACAGCAATACGGCCTTTCCGGGGATAAAGGTTGAAGATCTTGGCCGCGGTGGTGCTGGTGACAGCGACAAACTGGTTCTCATCCATCTTACCAGTCACCTGTTCAGAAAAAGGTGGGAACAGAGGGTAAGGCCACCAAGAAAGCAATCTTGAAAGACAACTAGGTTGCTGCCATTGTTACAGGCCATCGAATCACCTCTGATCCATGATGACTCTATGTATTCGGCAGCCATGGTAAGATGCTAGAATGTGAAGTTATAACAGAAATGCAAGTATTCAAATGCTGCAGCCTTTTTAGGTGTTTTCAGATATTGCTGTCATTCCCCTGCTTGTAAGGAAGACCTCCTATTGCACTTGGCATGCAGTAAAGTTACTCTTGCAAAGGTTCTCTGGGAGTTACACCAAGAGAGTTGGCATTTTGCGCCTGATTGCACAACCAGCTGCACAGCCATACCTGTAGAACTGCTTGTTGGGCATGACCTTTGCCTTGCTGCAAACTGGAAATCTAAGCCATACAGGCACAGATACCAAACAGGATTATTTATTTATTTATTTATAAGAACGTAAGAAGAGCCCTGCTGGATCAGGCCAAAGGCCCATCTAGTCCAGCTTCCTGTATCTCACAGTGGCCCCACCAGATGCGTCTGGGAGCACATGAGAATAGATATCTGTCTCTCGATACCACTCCCCTGCCTCTGGCCTCATTTTAAGTACCCTCGTTTTAAGCCTGGAGATGACACCTCTCCATCATGGTTTGTAACCTGGGATGGACTTTTCCACCAGGAACCGGTCCAATTCCCTTTTGAAGGCATCCAGGCCAGAGGCCATCATCATCTCCTGTGGCAGGGAGTTCCACAGACTAACAACACACTGGGTGAAAGAATATTTTCTCAATCAAGGGAGAGAAAAAACCCTCTGAATGTTTAAATAGCATAACCTTCAGACTGATTCAGATACTCAGAGAATTGAGAATGTATCCCCCTCTCACCATAATAGCAGTTGGACATCACCGTCACTGGTCCACCTCCTTTCTACAGAAGCTGGGCTTTGTGGTCTAGTAGCGAGGTACTTAAAAATTCTCAGCTGCCATTTCTGTAGCAGAGAACTTTTAAGTACTTCTCAAGTTTCTGTAGGGCAGAACCAAGGTAACAGGAGAGAAATCAAACTCCAAGAACTTCTATGGTGTAAACATCTTCATCCTTTCTTGGTGGTGGTGGCTCAGTGGGTCCCAACCGTGGGTCCCCAGATGTTCTTGGCACACATCTCCCAGAAATCCTGGCCACCACAGCTAGTGGTGGAGACTTCTGGGAGTTGCAGCCCAAGCACAGCATCACATCCTCACTTAAATATTTGCTCCTGAGCGTTCTACTCTTTAGCAGACTGCTGGACAAGATTTCTATGAGCACCAGCAAGGGATTGTGCGGGCAAGCCGTACTTCTCTGCCCCTGAAGGAAACGTACCACAGCTTTATCCCAAATGATGGACATCCTTTCCTCAGTCCCATTGGTTCCTTCGGGGATGAGAGTAAAATTGTCCTTCCCCACAGCTTTCTGAGCAGTGTTGAAAGTGCAGTGGCCACTGCCAGTAACCTGGAGGTCACCACTAAAAGCAAAAAAGAAGTGGAGAATGATGACACGGCATGAATATTAAAAAAAATAAATAAATACCAATGCTCCTGTCTCCACATGTAATTGGAATCAACTGCATGCAACAAAGTTAAGTCTCCCCCTTTCTGCCTCTTCGTTTCCTCCTAGCCACAGAAGGAACTCACGCACACTAGAGATCAAGCTGAGACCTCAAATCTTTTAGAATTTGGCCGAGGGCCACCGTTTGCAGAGATGTGTTCTGTATTGAGCTAAAACTCATGTATTCTCCCTGTCCTCCACATGGAGGCGTTCAGAAGCTATCTCTACTCTTCTTTTCTCAGCCACAGCTCACGGTGTTGCCCAAATTCACAAGCTGTGGTCACGGGCAACTATGGTTTCCTTGATACAAATCTGCTTTGAAGCCATGGTCCCGGTCAAATCCAACTAAGAACCAAGAAGAGTTTTTAGCAGAAGAATCTCCCATAAATGTAAAATAACTTTTCTGTTCTTCTGGGTATTGATTGTGGGAATATGGAGAAAGACACAACCATTATCAAGTGTCCTTCAAGACAGCAGTGTGTTGTTGTCTGTTGTGGCTTCATTTGGCCATGCTGTTCCTGCAGATATAAAACTTATTGAGTGTAAATACGTGCACAAGAGATCTAAAACAGGGACTGCCCAGATAACCTATCCGACTTCATGCCACATTTAACATCTACTTGTGCTTGTCAGTCATGTATTCATTTCTTTGTTTTACGGGCATTCTTCCTGTTCTCCTGCGAATACAAGATACCATGGCACTGGCCTCTTTCCCTTCATTTGACTCCGATAAGAGTCTGAGCACTGTTTGGTTGCTGGATCTCATCTCCCATTTCAATTTCCCACAATGCTCGGTCAGGGGCATTATGGGAAATTACCATCCAAAACCCATCCCGCTGGTGCTACAGAATCATCTGCCGTTAGCCGCTGGAGGTGAGAAATATTTAATCTGCACCCCCTGTGTTGGTTCAGCCTTAATTATTCGTGCAGGTTGCTGGGTTTTGCACAGAATTTCCAAACTTTTGACATCTAAAGTAGATCCATACAAGAGAAGGTTCCACCTACTCACCAAGAGAGCAGAGAATTGAGGAAGTCCGGAGTGGTCGGGTCCGGGCTCAGTGGCGGCGAGGTGACAAAAGCTGCCGCTTTGGCCCAGTTTTTGCTCCAGTAGTGTGAGCCATCCGTACCCAAGCTTGCTGTGATTGGCTCACCATAGACCACAGTGCCTGCACAGAAGGGCAATATGCAACTATTACAACCTCTGCTCAACTCACAAAAGTGCTTTTCCTTTTCGAAGACTGGAAACATTCCAACAGATGGAAAAGATGGAGATTTTGATGGAAAGCACAATTTTAGAATTAGTTCTTAAACCCTATAAGAACATAAGAGCATAAGAAGAGCCATGATGGATCAGGCCAAAGACTCATCTAGTCCAGCTTCCTGGATCTCACAGTGGCCCCACCAAATGCCTCTGGGAGTGCACGAGACTAGATATCTGTCTCCTGATAACACTCCCCTGCATCTGGCCCTTGAAGTACCCCGGTTTTAAGCCTGGAGGTGACACACCTCCATCATGGTTTGTAACCTGTGGTGGACTTTTCCTCCAGGAATCTGACCAATCCCCTTTTGAAGGCACCCAGGCCAGATGCCATCACCACATCCTGTGGCAGGGAGTTCTGCAGACTAACAACACGCTGGGTGAAAAAATATTTTCTTTTGTCTGTGCTCACTCTCGCAAACCTCAATTTGAGTGGATTCCCCCTAGTTCTGGTATTTTGTGAGAGGGAGAGGAGCGTCCTTCTATCCACTTGACTCATGCCCTGCATAATTTGGTACGTCTCAATCATATCCCCCCCCATCTCAGGCGCCTTTTTTGCAGACTAAAGCTCCCCAAATGTTTTAGCCTTTCCTCATAAGGGAGGTCCTCCAGCCCAGTAATCATTTTAGTCACTCTCTTCTGCACCTTTTCCAGTTCCACTATTCCCCCCCCCTCCTGGAAATCCCTATGCTATTTCTGCCCTTCACTACTGCTACTAGAGATGGGCACGAATTAAAAAAAATGGCATTTCGTTTGTCGTTTGTCGTTTCGAGGGTCCGTTTCGGTTCGTTTCCGTTTTTCGCGAATTTTTGCAAAAAAATCATTTTCGTTTTCGTTTGTTTCGTTACCATTTAGTTACCATTTATTTCATTTTTTTGTGATTTTTTTTAGGATTTTAAGAAATTCACTCATATTGCAGTAACGGAAACAAAATGCACGACAAAATTTCCGGTGTTTCTGTTCGTTTCGTTTCATTTTTGAGACAAAATTCGTTTGTCGTTTCGTTACGTAACGAAACGAAAAAACGGAAACGGAAACGGAAAATTATTCATTTCGTGCCTATCTCTAATTGCTACGTGTCCCAGTGGATTGAGTGTCATTGATCCAGAGAAGAAGTGCTCGAGAGGCCACTAAAAATGTAAATGCCAGAGCTCAAGACTGCATCAATGCTTCCGAGCATGCGCAGAGTTCCTCTCCCTTCCCTGACCAGCTGTGACACAGCTTGCAGATGTGGCAGCCGTGTCTTTCGGGTCCCACCACCCAGAGCCACATCTGTGGGCTGCAGCTCAGGCACCGCACGCTGCCAAGTTGGGAACAAACATACTCCAGATGACAACGACAACAACTCCACCCGAGGCGGAAAAGTGATCTCATTAATCTGGGCTTGTTTAGGCTGTCTCACACTCAATCCAAGGGCTCCGTGCATCGGAGAGGGGCAGGGAGCCAGTGGGAGGAAATCTCTTCAGCTTAAAACACTCACACTCCAAGAGGCTTTAAATAGAAGCTAAGAAAGATTAAGACATAAAAAAGGGAGAGGAAAAGAGAGCTCCTGATGCCATTCAAGCATCCATTCCCTGAAGGGATGAATTCAAAAAGCAAAGTGTGCTGCTTATATACTGCCTTATACCACTTCAAGTAGTCTCTGGGCGGTTTACAGTATAAGTACAGTATGCAG
>JAHTLZ010000327.1:16747742-16778585 GCA_023846285.1 Phrynocephalus versicolor
AGGAAGGAAGGAAGGAAGGAAGGAAGGAAGGAAGGAAGGAAGGAAGGAAGGAAGGAAGGAAGGAAGGAAGGAAGGAAGGAAGGAGTTGATGATGGATGGACAGATGGAAGGAAGGAAGGAGGGGAGGAAGGAAGGAACGAAGATATCCTCCCCAGAAAACAATATAATTGTCCTTGTGCCTCTAAAATACACAACCACCATCTTTTGTTAAGAAAAAAAGGGGAGTGCTGATGTACATGCACACAGAAGACGCCGGGACAGAGAAAGGAACCCAATGAAGAGGATCTGGAAGAACCATTAAGGACAGACGATGTAGCAGCACATCACATGAGACAACATATTTTCACCGAGATCCTACACAGTTAAGTTGACGCTCATCATCCTGCTTCTGGAATTTAATGCTGATGCACAGGCCAAGGCATGGGCAGGAACTGGTGAACTGACGGCGAGCCCCACAATTGGCACCTGTACACCAAGGCATTGAAGGACAGATGCAGGTACTTGGACATCTGTGCAACCCGGAACCCCAATGGAACTGAGGTGTAGATGAGGTACAAATCTCCATACATTGAGATGAACGTGCAAAGGCCGTGTCCCTGATTCCCAGAGTTGGAGAACCCCTGGGCTTCCCGATGTAGCTGGACTCCCAATTCCCATCAAGTCTAAGGATGCAGATGCACAACACAGCAGAGCTGAGAGGCGCTCTCATGTACCACCACTTCCAAAGAGCCAAACAGCCGATCCAGGACACCAAATCTCACAGCTCACGCTTTAACAGAGAGCAGTGTTTTTCCAACCGCCAATTGGCGGCAAGAGATGTTCCAATTCTCCAGCTACAGACAGACTCGAGTAGTTAAACAGTCCCTAAACCAAGAGAAACAATGCTACTGTATTCACAACATGCACTGGTAACATTTGGCTCAATTTGTTCCTGGCACGAACTGGATCTGATGATAGAGCTCTGCAACTAAAACTAAAACTAAAACTGACTGGCCTTTTGCAGCTAAAGACACCGAGGTTCTATCAAGAAGTTATTTTGTTTAGAGGGTGATATCCCGGCCTTGAAAATTACGAAGAAAGGTCTTTTAGAGCAGAGAAAGTAGAGCTATCCAAACGCTTGACAATCACTGTGTCCAACATAGACAATAGAGGTACACTGGGGGTGGCAGTCATTCACATTTGGAAAGTCCAATGGACCACAGTCCTCTTTATACACCCAGGCTTTCTCCCAGCCAATCTGGTCCTTTACACCAAGGAACTGATGGTGGATTACAGGAGAAAAAAAGCAGACATTCAGCCCCTGTATATAGGTGGGGACTGAATTGAAGTCCCTGGGTGTTACCATCGAGCAGGGCCTGACCTGGAGCACTAACACCACTGCTCTGGTGAAGAAGACCCTGCCGTGGATATACTTCCTCAGACTCTTAAAGAAAAACAATCTGAGTGAGAGAGACTGCTGGTGTCCTTCTACTGATGCTCCATTGAGAGCGTTCTTTAGTACTGTGTCTGTGCTTGGTTCTCCAGTTGCACAATCACAGATAGGAAAGGGCTCCAGAGGGTCATAACCACAGCCCAGAAGCTCATGGGTCACCCTCTCCCATCTCTGGAAGAGCTATACAGTCCCCATAGCCTTACGATTCCCTGCAAATGGCATTGAGAGATGTCCTGCCTATTTCTCCAACCCCAGCATCCATAATGATAGCCATTGATACCCTTGCTCTCCATGACCTTGTCCAATCCTCTCTTAAAGCTGTCAAGGCTCACAGCTGTCACTGCTTCTTCTGGCAGCAAGTTTCACAGACCAGTGACCCTCTGGGTGAAAAAAAGTAATTTATCTTATTTGTTTGAGATCGAGCACCCAAAAGTTTCATGGCGTACCACCTAGTTCTAGTATTGTGCATTAGGGAAAACAGTTTTCCTTATCTACTTTGTTCATACCGTGTATGATTTTTTTTTAAACTTCAATCAGGTCACCTCTTAGGTGCCGTCATTCAAGAGTGAAGAGGCCCAACCATGCAGCCTCAGATGTGATGGTAAGGAATGTGTATCAAGCTTTTAGATGATGTGTATTTCCTCAGGCTCTAAACACACCCCCTTCATGAACAATGCAGAAAAACTGTCCAGAAACAGATATTACACATATTGGAAAGATGATCAGTCTTCTTGTGAAGCTTCTTTAGCAAATAACTCTGAAAACAGGTAAACTTTTATGTTGTCACGTAGAAATTTTAATTAGCATTTCTCCATAGCAACTGTGTCAAATTTTCTGCACACAAAAGGAAAAGAATATGCTTTGGTGCCCACAATCAACTGTGCCAGATCAAAGAGTGAACCAGCTCTGCAGAGATTGTGGAATTTTGAAACTTTTTTTTTTAAAAAGGAATATGCTAAATTCTCAGCCAACAGCTTCCTCACCCTCACAAGAATCACAAAAGATCAACTCTGTGTTTTAAGGCAGTTGGGTTTTAAGTCATTATAACGGGGCTCTGTCTCAGAAATATTCACTCTGTCAGCATTTGATGAAATGCTGGCCATTCTGGCAATACAAATTTCCCCCTACAAGTTGTTTCATTTTAGAACCTTAATTAAAGTCAGCAGTGGGAACTCTCTGGCTGGGTTCCTCCCTCCGTGCAAGACGCCGCGTCAGCAAATGCATGCCTGAATACTGAATAGCAAGGGGTTGACACAGCACTCAATGTTCAGAGTTAGTGGGATGGGGAAAGTTCATTCATGTTTCTTTATTTTCTCACACATTTTTTCTAATATTCTGATTTTTCTGTGGACTACTCAAGTGTAATTGCATTTCTTTTCCAAAGGTATATTTTTTCTCACTGCACACGTGTTTTTGCTTCTAAGTGTGGGCGTTGGCCAATGATGTCCTGAAAAATTCAGCAATGCCCTACATCAGATACAGTTCAAGGCTACGGGAGCATTAACTGTATTAGCACTAAATGGGTTCATTTCAACCAATCAGGATAGAAAGGAGAAACCATACTCCAGGTCACCCGGAGGCACAGTCTCCCCATAAAGCACTGCTGCGTTCTATGACACAGAAAAGATGCCTTGTTTTCCTATGATAAATAATAACAAGAGGAACATCTCTTTACAAATCAAGAGGGCAAGACATCCATAACATAGGACTTGCTTTCAACAAGATCTAGAAATGGATAGTCCTCCAAAGGTCATTGGAGTTCCCCAAACCATGGGCATTGCTAACTAAGGCTAAAGGAAATTTCCTACCAATGGCATACTTCTGATTAAGATTTTCTTATATTAAAGATGGTGGGACCATCTATGGCCAAATGTGGTGGCTCTCCGCTTTTTTAATTTACGTTTGCCCTCCAGATGTTTTGAACTTCGATTCCCAGAAACCCTGACCACTGGATATGCTGAAGACTGAGAACCACTCCTTTTATGGCATCATCTTCCTACTTGCAATGACACAGGAGAAAACCCCCATGAACAGTCTTTGGGGGGGAGAGAAAGTACAAAACTATCTTTCAAGGCTTGCTACTGGTGAACCTCACCTTTTGAAAAATGCCTGCAGAATTTCTCCTTTCTCTAAAGACATTTGGCAACTCCCCTCCCACAATCCTTTGTCACTGGCAGCACAGGCTTGGAATTCTGGGAGTTGTGGTCCAAAACATCTGGAGTGACAAAGGTTCACCACCATAGAAACGATTGTTGAAAAGATCACCAGTATTTCCTCGCCAATGAACCAAATACCGTATATACTCGAATATAAGTCGAGTATAATTTAACCCCCCAAAACTGGGGAAACTTATTGACTTGAGTATAAGTCTAGGGTGGGAAATGCAGCAGGGCCTGGCAGCTCCTCCTTTGTGAGCTGGGGGAGTGGTGTATGATGTTTAAAATGACTTTTAGCCACTGACCCAAGTACTTGCCTCAAAATTATGGCTGAAAAACTAGACTTATATTTGAGTATATACAGTAAATTAAAAAGGAGGTGTCGGCGTCAGCCTGGGCGCAATCTAGAACTGAAATTTCTTTTCCCAAGCTGAAATATCCCCCTCCTAGACTGCACTGTTCCAGGAGCCCTTTGAGAGTTAAGTCATCGGCCAAAAGGGTTGGAGCTGGATACTGATTCAGAAAACAACAATGACATGGAGTGCAATGACAACCATTAAACCAAGTCCAGATCCAGCCACGGACTGTTTATTTCCCCACTCTAGATGAATCCATGGAGACAAACAAAGTTACATGTTGTTTTCCATCTGCTGGCTTCCGTGCATCATCCTCTCTTTTAAAAAGGGGTTGGATGAGATTCAGAGAAAGGGATGTGGGAGGAGGAAGCAGCTGATACATCCAAGTTTTCTAAGAATGATGGCCAGAGTGCCAGGTGACTACCTCTGCCTCTGTTTCCGTTGAGCTGAGCCAATGGCATCCTGTTCCAAATATGGCATCAGTTCCAAATATGAATAACAGAAACTGGGTTCTGAAGCTGTAAACAAAAGAGAATGTTGCATCCAAAAAACAAAACCCAAGGAACCCCGACGTCCACCCAACCATTATGCTTTCCAGCTGCCAGAACAAGAAAAAATACAGCAAAAATACAGAATAGCCAAAATGTGGGTGACCCAGGAATGAAAACCACTTATCTAGCTCTTTTAGATTTCACTTCCCAGAAGTGTCAACCAAGCAAGGCTCGTAGTCATGGATATTGGAAGTCCAAAACATTGAAAGGGTTAAAAATTATGAACCACTGCTTCTTTCCAAGGCCATCTTACCTTGGACTGGTAAGAGGTCTTCTTATGCACCTAAAAATATCTGAACTGGCAGCTCTACATATCTTATAGCACAGAAACAAATAATGGAGAACCAAGCAAAGTATAGTGGTATAGTTTTGAATCATGATATTGGGCGATACGGGTCAAAAAGCAATTATTAGTCCCATCTAGAACAGATTCCCCAAATGAATGTGTGTGTGTTGTGTCGTTACAGTCGTGACCGACTCTTCGTGACTCCATGTCCATGGAGTTTTCTTGGCAGGAATACTGGAGTGGCTTGCCAATTCCTACTCCAGGCACCTACAGCACCTGGTATTCCCTGGTGGTCGCCCATCCAAGTACTAACCAGGGCCGACCCTGCTTAGCTTCCGAAACCAGGAGAGATCAGATGTGCTTAGGGGCCTGTTAAATCCACACTTCCGTATGCATTTCCAGTGAGCTTACCCTAGTAGAGACAATCAAGTCCCCACTTGAACGTGAAGCCTACCAGGATGCCTTGGTCTATTGTCTATCCCATAGCTTAACCTAACTCACAGGACTGTTGCTGCGTGGAAAACGAAGGCAGAAACCACATACACCCCATTTATACATCACTCGGTGGTTGAAACTGAACTAATATTTATTTATTTATTTATTTATTTATTTACTTACTTATTTATATACCGTGCCAATTTCCCAGAGGGAACGCTAGGCGGTTCACATAATAAGCACAGGAAATCCGCAATATAATAATAATAGAAATTAAAAGGACAATAATAATAAAATAAGGAGGAGAAATACTTCATGGCATTTTCTCCACCTTGCAAAGCCAACATCTATTAATCAAGTTCTGGACTTAAAAACATTGAGAAGGGCAGCACCCTCCTTTTTTTGTGACCCCTAGAATTATTCATCCACATCTGTGCAGGGCTATTTGTCTTCCTCTCCAACCACCTGGTTTGGACCAGACTTTATTTTTCTTGTTAATAATTTGCAGCCGGCTCGATAAGGGTTGCAGGTGGTGGCAAAGAAAACAATACATCCAGGGAAGTTCACCGAGGGACCGACAGTAGCCACAACGCACAGAAGGGAATAAAAGGGAGCCGAGAAGATCAAAGTCAATCATGTCCTCCATCAAAGTCTGCCCAAGAGTTTTGTGGACGACTGATCTGATACTGTTTGATAGCGCGTAACCTATCAAAGACATCAACCCCGAATGTTCACTGGAAGGACAGATTTTGAAGCTGAGGCTCCAGTACTCTGGCTACCTCATGAGGAGAGAGGACTTCTCTAGGCACGTCTATCTGAGGCAAGAGGCAGCAGGGCTTGTTGTCAACTTGCATGTGAAGACGAGGGTAGGGTTTCACAACCCCAGTCTTTCAAACCAAGGGGCAGAGTTCAGTAAAGCTTACTCCAGTGGTGTCCAAACTTTGGCCCTCCAGATGTTTTGGACCACGACTCCCACCGTCCTTTGTCATTGGCAATACAGGCTTGGAATTCTGGGAGTTCTAATCCAAAACATCTGGAGGGCCAAAGTTTGGACTCCCCTGGCTTACTCCATAGTAAGAACACAAAGAGTTGCAGCCCTGGTCAATACACGTTTGAGAGCAAAGCAGGCTACGAAAAGTTAAACAGGGGTGGGTTTTTTTTTTGGGGGGGGAGTCTAAACAATACATTTGTGTCAATCTTTACACGAGAAAACTGGAAATGGGACATCATATTTGAATTGCTGCTTTCAATGAAGCTGCCTGGAAAGAGACCTCAGATAGAAGTGACAAAGAATAAAGCATTGCAGGTAATTGACAAACTGCAAATTGATGACTCACCAAGGCCAGGAGGAATCCACCTGGGAGTACTTAAAGAGCGTGCATGTAAAATTGCTGATCCTTTGAAAGAAATCTACAATTTACTATATCATTAAACGTGGACTTTGTACAAGGAACAGGAGGCCAGCCAACGAAAGTCAAGAGATAAGAAGAGAGCTAGACGCCATCCTTTTTTGTGTTTCTGTCCATGGAATTTTCTTGGCAGGGATACTGGGGTGGCTTGCCAGTTCCTACCTACTCCAGTACTTTGGCCACCTCATGAGGAGAGAGGACTCCTTGGAAAAGTCCCTGATGTTGGGAAAGATTGAAGGCAAAAGGAAAAGAGGACGGCAGAGAATGAGATGGTTGGACGGTGTCATCAATGCAACCAACATGGATTTGACCAAACTCCGGGAGGCAGTGGAAGACAGGAAGGCCTGGCGAGCTCTGGCCCATGGGGTCACGAACAGTCGGACATGATTGAACAACAACAACAACCTATCTGACCTCACTGCCTGAAATAAAAGTGAGGCCCTTGAGGCCGATCCAGCTGTTTAACCCATTAAACCTATGCAACCCCCAACAGAGAGTGGGTTGTTCATCCCCCAAAGGGGTCCCGACCCCCCAGGTTGGGAACTACTGAGCTAGAGCCATAGCAAAAATGGCTAGTGCTTCTAATCACCAGGTCACCACAAGCACCAGGAAGAATCCCAGGCAGCGGACATCTCAAAGCCTTGGAAAACTTTTCCAAAGCATCTCCCCCGATGGCCACAACGTCCACACTTCACTCAGTCATGGGTCCCTTCTGTTGCTTTGGTGCACAACAGAGATCCGAGCAGGCACCAATGACAGAGGAAAAGATTTTTGGGGGAGGAACAACTCTGCAGGCCCTGCAATGAGGATGGCCATCTTCCAACTGCTGGAAGACTGGGAAGGTGTCCAGTTTGCCTCCAAAATGTTTTCCATACAAATATAGTACCGAAAGTAGACAATCACTGCCTTTGTTTCACCTCGAGTAGGAAAGACGACTGAGAAACCTGAGCTCTTTTCTGGAATCGGAGGTAGAGATGGGCACAACTCAAAAAAATGGTGTTTCGTTTGTCGTTTAGGGGGTCCATTTTGGTTCATTTTCGTTTTTCCTGAATTTTTGCAAAAAAAAATCATTTTCATTTCGTTATGTAACAAAACGAAGAAACGAAAACAAAAATGAAAAATTGCTCATTTCATTACCATTTATTACAGTTCAGTGTATTTGCCGTAACGAAAACGAAATGGACGACAAAATTTCTGGTGTTTCGGTTCGTTTCGTTTCATTTTGGAGTCAAAATTCGTTTTTCGTTTTGTTACATAACAAAACGAAAAAACAAAAACAAAAACAAAAAAATGCTCATTTCGTGCCCATCTCTAATCGGAGGGTTAATAAGGCATCAAACAGGGGCTGGTGCTCTAGGATAAAGATGGAGAAAATACTTCTTGTCACATTCAGAGGGGGTGGAGCAGTGAGGGGAGAGAAAAGAGAAATATTTAGGTCACCCATCCAGCAGGCAGAAAGAAGAGGCTGACAGCCGTGCTGTCGTTCCAGCGTTTCTCAGTGTGCAGTTTTCAGCAAAAGCCTGTCACTGCCATCAACTGAGGGAAATCTTCACTTCTGTTTTGGCGACAGGTAAATATGACAGGGTAGCAATCAAGGCTGAACCGGGCTCAGCTCTCCAAATGTCGACCACTGGCCCAACACTGTATCTCATCACACATCTGGATTGGATTCTTTGGCTCTGCTTCTGCGTTCATGTCCCTGGATGTCATCCATTTGACTTCTCGTCTCTCTTCCCCTTGGAAACCCAGATGCCTTCATGCTTATTTTTGTCCAGCCCACCTTGGCATTGGAGCTGAGAAGGACATGCACAGCGCTCAAGAATAATCCAAAGTATTTTGCCACCGGAGACAAAGCACAATATAGCGTTCCCTGGTGGTTGCCCATCCAAGTACTAACCAGGGCCGACCTTGCTTAGCTTCCGAAATCAAGCGAGATTGGATGTGCTTAGGGCATCTAGGCAGCAGTTGGGTGTACCGTCCCAACTCAGAGGCAATCCTCTGGTTTCCCTGTCCGCCACACATTGTCTTTAAGTCTTTCATCGACTGAACTGCCAAACCAGGCATCTCTATTCCGGAGTGGCTGTTCTACTGACAAGCCAAGCTTCAGCAGCCAGACTGGGGAAAGTGGGATGCTATCCTTCATCACAAGCCTAGCTGTACCTTCAAAATCTGTTCCAGGGAACCAGGGAAGCCCTTGGAGATGGGGGGATGTTTTGGGCTACAGGCCAGAGGGGAGCAGAAAAGGAACTCCAATCACACCAGCCCGATCCTGGAACAAGGCCATTACATACAACAGCAGCTGGCTCCCAAGGGGAACCTTATGAATGAGAGCTGCAATTTCTGGACACAGTAATTGCTTCGACGGATAATAATGAGGGGGTTGAGCACTCTTGAGACATGGTGACTACACTCCAAGACAGTGAAAAGAAGAAAGATGGCCAGCTTGAATTTTCAGCGCTGCAGAGATAAAAGCAGGCAAGGCAACCAGAATAAAGGCAGAGGGAAGAAAAAAAAACCTTCCAAAACTTACAACAAGAAACACACCAAAGAAACACACACGCAACCAAATATATTGAGAGGTGTGTATGTGTGTGTTAGAGAGAGAGAGAGAGAGAGAGAGAGAGAGAGAGAGAGAAGAGGAAATGGCAATTTTTTAAACCCAGCATGTTTTTAGTCTGTGGAACTCCCTGCCATAGAAGGTGGTAATGGCCTCTGGCCTGGATGCCTTCAAAAGGTGATTGGACAGATGTCTGGAGGAAAAGTCCATCACAGGTTATAAACCATGATGGAGATGTGTCATCTCCAGGCTTAAAACCAGGGTACTTGATTTTAACATGCAAGGGAGTGGTATCAGGAGACAAATATCTATTCTTGTGTGCTCCCAGATGCATTTGGCGGGGCCATTGTGAGATACAGGAAGCTGGACTAGATGGGCCTTTGGCCTGGTCCAGCATGGCTCTTCTTATGTTCTTATGAACCACACCTCTGAGTATTCTCTGTAAAACCCTGAAAAGTGTGGCCATAAATCAGAACTGACTTCTCCACACATGATGATGGTGGTTACAGAGACAGAGAGAGGGAAACAGAGATAATAAAAAAAGAAACACAGATAAATGACAATTTCCCCCCTTTCACACACACCACAAAAAAACAACCATGTCTGAATTCCCAAACAGGGCAGATGAAAATCAACGATTCTTTTTTAAAAGTGATTTACATTTATAAAAGTTGATTTTCCCCCCAATATTTTTTCATGATTTAAATTCGGGGGGGGGGAGGAATCAACTTTTATAACTGTAAATCACTTTTTAAATTGAATTCTTCCAGTTCCCCAATCCAAACTGGTAAAGTCCAGATGCAAGCTTAAGACTTAAGAGCATCAATCATCAACTTTGCCACTCCCAACCTGACTTCTTTCATATAAAGCCAATGCTCAACAACGGTGTTGTTTACACTTTTCCTTTTTACCTCATCTGCCCTAGGGCCTATATACTCTTTCCCATCCACCCCCTCCCCCACTCCACACCACAAACAATGATCTGTAATCCACTAACATTTAAATTAGATCAAGAGTTCTTACTGATCATTGTGGTGCCTCCAGCCAGGGCCGCTTTTGTGCCTTGAAAGAAGTCATCGACCGAGGTCATCCCTTGGTCGGGCATCTGGAAGCGAGTGTGGACATCAATTCCTCCAGGGATCACCATCCGTCCATGAGCTTCAATGGTCTTCACACCTCCTGGCACAATCAGGTTCTCTCCTATTTGCCTGAGATCATTTGATGGATAGTTAGACAAACATGTCAATACTGAACAGCCAAAGTCAATCGGGTGCCTGAAGAAATGCCTCACAGGATTCGTGAGATGTTCTACCCTGTGACATTTCATCAACACAACTGTCGATATCAGTGGTTCTCAGCCTGTGGGTCCCCAGATGTTCCTGGACTGCAACTCCCAGAAGTCTTCACCACCAGCTGAGCTGGCCAGGATTTCTGGGAGTTGCAGTCCAGGGACATCTGGGGACCCACAGGTTGAGAACCACTGGTCTATAGGGTCTCCTGAACAGCAGCTGTCTTGAAGCATTGACTGCATCCTCAAGAGAGAAGGGAAAAAGGAAACATAAAATTAACGGTTTTGCTCCCTTGCTTGAGCGGCTATCACTTCTATCCTCCAAAAGGCATGCTTGCATCCACGATGACATAAACCCAGAAAATATATATAGTATATGGGATATGCTTGGCTGCCAGCTATGAAAATTGCCATTGAACAACATATTACCAAATCACTGTGGGATCCAAGTTCTAAAAGTACATGTGCAGCTCATGACATCAAAGGACAAAATTATACCTTCAGACAAAATTCACTGCAAATTTCACTGGTCCCTGCTCACTTTGCCAGCCACATAAAATAGTGACAGCAATCTGTCTCTGTTTTTAATGCAGTGGATTTGGGCCAGAAAGACTTTATGATACAAGACATGCATCAGCCTTGAAAGCACAACACAACTTTTTGACTATTTTGGCTCCATCAAAGGCCACCTCTAAATCTTGTTCATTGGTCAGACACCCTAGAACTCAGTCAATCTGAGTCTCCCAGTCCGTCTTTTGTGATTGGCCACTGAGAGGTAAACACAGCCTTCATTTGCAAGCCCGACACGTGAGGCCCCCAACTTGGTGGATATATCAGCTTGACGGCACTCTGTTCTACGCAGGAGATACTCCACTGTGCTACTCCACTGTGCTTAGACTCAAATCAACATGAAAAGAATTGTATTCGAAGAGTGCATTCATTTGATGACAGATGTGGACAGGTTAAAAAGTTGGAAAGAATAATGGGCCCCTTACTCAGAATGCACCAAGGGCTGCACTCCGATTTAAACCCTGCTTCTGGAACCAGTGCATCACCTATAGCGATGGGCACGAAACACCAATTTGGCGGTTCGCACCTGTTTGTCGACACATGCTCCGAAGAGTCAGGGCAGGGGATTCTGGGATTCTGCCTCTGAGTGGGTGCCCGCCAAGGAGATGAGGCAGGGAAGGGCCAAACACCTGTTCAGCAGACAAACGAACAGGCACGAACTACCACATTGTTAGTAGTTCGTGCCCATCTCTAATCAGCTGTCATCCAATCTACTCCACCAAGATTCAGCGAACGGCTAGCATGTCCTCATATCCCCCAGCGAGGAAAGGAGAAAAAGGACTTCCTATCCTGAAGTGATCGGAAGGAAAGAAACAGAAAGAAGGGTAACAGAGCAGGAAAGACACAGGCAGCAATTGTTTAATGGGAAAAGAAGTACAATATAGGGGCACGGCAACACAACCTCATGTGCTGGCTGCAGCATGCACACCCTCTTCTAGAGTGACCCAGCCACCCAAAGCAATTCAGCATCAATATTTTGTTTTACTCAGTGTGTTGTTAGTCTGTGGAACTCCCTGCCACAGGATGTGGTCATGGCATCTGGCCTGGATGCCTTCAAAAGGGGATTGGACAGATTCCTGGAGGAAAAGTCCATCACAGTTGACAAACCATGATGGAGATGTGTCATCTCCAGGCTTAAAACCGGGGTACTTCAAGGACCAGATGCAGGGGAGTGGTCTCAGGAGACAGAGATCTAGTCTCATGCGCTCCCAAACGCATCTGGTGGGGCCACTGTGAGATACAGGAAGCTGGGCTAGATGGGCCTCCGGCCTGATCCAGCATGGCTCTTCTTATGTTCTTAATAGCTTCGTATTTCTCCCTGTTCCAAGTCAAAAACACAAGCCCCAGATTTCAAAAGTTGAAACTCAGGCAGGGACCCAAAACAGATAGCATCTTTTCTCACGTTAATTTGAATGAACGAGGAAGTGGCTCTGATGTTAAAAGCAATGTCCAGCTCATATGAGTGCATGAGGTAAAATACCAAGTGTCCTGTCCGTTAAAATTTAGTTCATGCATAAAACTGCTTTTTGGCCAGTAACTCCCATCTCATTACTCCCTAATGTTCCCAAGAGAACCGGCAAGCATTAACAAAAAGAATTGAGAGAGAGTGAGAGAGTGAGAGAAATTAAACTCGGAGTTGGCATAATTGCATGCCATTGTGTTTTCAGAGGGAAAGATGAGCATTTAAGAAAAGGGCACTCAGATACATCCCTTAGCAGTGGGGGAAATACTGCCATGTGAAAGGACATCACTATGTGACAGAACAAAGCTTTCCAACACAAATTTTTCAAGAGGCTGGAAGGAAAAGTCCTGCAAATGAGACTGAAGAGCTAATAACACTCAAGGTTGTTGATGGGCAAATAAGGGGTAACCCTCTCCCCTAGATGCTGCTTAACTCCAAATCCAATCACACGGACACCCAACATCTCTGCTGGCTGGAACATCTGAAGGACCAGATACCTGCTGCCTCAACCTTAGAGTAGATACAGCAAGGCCAGACAGAGCGCAACTCCCAACCATTCTGCCTGGGATACAATCTGGAATTGTAAGACGAGATGGGCACGCACCACTAATTCAGCAGTTCGTGCTAGGTTGTTGTTCTGGTGGTGGTGGTGGTATGGCAGGTACCCACTCAAATGGGCACGAGCCATGCTCTGGCTTCTCTGGCTTGCCTCCTCAGTGCATGGCCTCTGCATGGGTGCTTGTCAGAAGAGGCAAGACTAAGAACTGCTGTTCCTGTTTGGCCAGTAAACAAATTGGCATAATCCGACAAACTTGCAGTTCAACCGTATCTCTTGTTGCAATAAAATAAAACAAACAAAGCAAAAACCCCAACTTTCCAAAGATCTAAGATGGCCTCTGTATATCTTTTTAACCATTGATTGATTGGTTGGTTGGTTGGTTGGTTGGTTGGTTGATTGATTGAATGAGTGAGTGAGTGAGTGAGTGAGTGAGTGAGTGAGTGAGTGAGTGAGTGAGTGAGTGAGTGAGTGAGTGATTGACTGATCGATTGATTGACTGATCAATTGATTGATTTAAATCATGCCCAATTTTGAGGACTTTCGCCTACAGCTCCCACAACTGCCATGCTGTCTGAGGAATTCTGGGAGTTGTCATCCAAAAACACAGACCTATAGACTGCTTCATTCAACCAGTAGCTGAGGCATTTTTTCTGAACTCCAATGGTTTATTGTTCCTCTGGCCCTGCCACAGTTCCGACGCTGCATTTCATCAAGCCAGATCTGACAACAGAAGTTTAAAAACCACACCCCATTTCCTGTGCACTGCATGACTGCAACAATCAGTCATCGGTTCACTGGTTGAGTTGTAAATGGGAACGCAAACAGCATTCCATCAGATGCTGTAGAAGGACATCTTTCCTATCCTGCATCCTCCAGAGGTTTTGTACTATGTTCTGAGCAACCCACATGTTCAACAGACAGGAATCTGGGGGAGAAGATGGCAGAAGACAAAGCTGGGGAAAGGAACTTGTGACTGCCTAGATGTTGCCATACCACAACATCCAGGGAGTCTGGAGCAGTGGTTCTCAACCGGTGTGTCCCCAGATGTTCCTGGAGTGCAACTCCCAGAAGTCTTCATCGCTAGCTGAGCTGGCCAGGATTTCTGGGAGTTGTAGTTCAGGAACATCTGGGTTGAGAACCACTGGTCTAGAGATCATTGCTGATGGTGAGGGATTGTGGTGGTTAATGGTTTTGAGAATCGCTGGACAGCCAGATATTTCCCTCTTATGACTCAACACAAAAGGGTTTCTATTGTGTCACCAAGTCCTTCTCAACCATCCAACCACACAGTCCAACTTGAAATGGCACATCAGCCTCGACACATGTAAAGGACTACCCTGAGCAAGGCCGATGCTGTCTAATTTAGTGAGTCTGCTGATAAACAAGTCTAACATTTCTTTTCATTTTCCCCATGTTGGCTGACCAGCAATTTTCCCATTATGTCAAACCAGGAATGGAGAACATATAGCCCTCCTCAAGATCTCTGCAAACTGCATCTCCCATCATGCTATAAGCTGTTGTTGACAGCATCCCAGCATCAAATGTCCCCCCATAACCTCCAGCCCCATTCTAACCCTTGCCTGCGAATGGTCGAACAACTGTTGATTTTATACTTCCAGTGCACAGTTCTATGACAAAAAAAGAACAGGATACTTACTTTATTAAGCCATCTTCCATATAGATGTCTGCATAGAAGGACTGGTCGTCGTTAACTATTTTACCACCCTTGATCAAGAGACGATCACTCTGAAATAAAGAGAGATCAAACCATATGGGATTACTGGATGACAGCACACGGTGACAGATTTTTTAAAAAAACAGAGCCCGGGGAAATGAGACTCTGAATTATTCAAAGACTGTTTCATATAAACAAGTCAACTGCTGTACTTTCAACTGGAAAGATAAAATAACATTTCGGAAGCACAGACAGGAGCCTTTCATCAACACATCTCTCTGTTAAGGAAGCCGTTAAAAACCACGGTCTCGTAAAAAAAAAATCAATCACGGTTACTTTTTACAGGGTGTGTCGAGCAATTTTATTAAGCTACATCCAACGCTAATTAAAATATAATCTTTCCGAGGCTTGGCCACTAAGCAAGAACGGGGGTGGGGGGAAATTAACAGTTTTTCCATTTAGCCACAAGCTTCTGCTTCCTAAAAAGACACCCGCCAAAGTTAAAGTCATCGTTTGGTTTATTTGAAGTCCCTGGCAGTCAAGGAAACGGAGCAAAAGTCTGTTGCCATGGCACCCGCAAGACAAACACGGCCTTTCAGCTCCATTCTGGAAAGGCTTTTAACTCAGTCGAACGTTCTGCTCCCTGGTGTAGCTACAGTATAGGCCAATGAAAGCAAACTCGCCCACTGTGATTAATTGATTTGTTAATTAAACTGAGAAAGAAGGGGGCAGAAAATGTAAGTGATTGCATTCCACGTTGTTCTTCTCTTCTTGTAAGAAGACAGGTTTATATGGGGGGGGGGGATACCTTTCCACTAGGAAGTTTATAAGAAGGAGTTCTGCCATACTAGGGGCCCCCACTGAAAAGGCCCTGCCTTTCAGGCAGGACAATTGAAAGCAAATGGCAAAGAGCACTGCTTATATGCCCCCCATAGCTCTTAAAGTCCTCTCTGGGGACATTAGCAAAGTGAAGAGCCAAGGGGCTGATTTTAATTGTGTGTGATAAAAAATAATCTGTTGAGAACTTGGTGCATGTTGTGCTTTGTGTGTGTGTGTTGTGTTGTTACAGTTGTGACCGGCTCTCCGTGACTCCATGTCCATGGAGTTTTCTTGGCAGGAATGCTGGAGTGGTTTGCCAGTTCCTACTCCAGGCTCCTACAGCACCTGGTATTCCCTGGTCTCCCATCCAAGTACTAACCAGGGCCGGCCCTGCTTAGCTTCCGAAATCAGGCGAGATTGGATGTGCTTAGGGCATCTAGGCAGCTATGGTGTGCTTTATTGCCCACTATTTGCAATCCATCGTAAAAGACTTTTGAACTCCATTTTAGAAAAATATCCTGGTAGATCTGACCAAGAAATGCTCAAAATCCTACTCTGTGATAGATAAATTTGTCACGTTTCGAATGGCAAGGTTCTGTTCCTAACTTATAAAAATGAAATCTGCCTTTCCTACTTCTAATAGTCACCAGACCAAGCTCACCCACCAAGTTCCATCGCTCAGTGGAGATAACTGTACAATGGCTCCCAACTAGGGATGGGCACAAAATGAAAAACAAAATGTTGTTTCGTCGTTTCGTTACATAACAAAACAAAACAAAACAAATGAAGCAGTATTTTGTTACAGACGAAGCGGTCTTTTTTTCGTTAAAATGAACCGTTTCATTCCCTCCGTAAAACGGCTCACCGATAAGGATAAAAAAAAAAGTGCCGACCCAGCCCGTGCGCCAGCTGGTCAGCACTAGGGTAAAAAAAAAAAAGCACCAACTGGCCTCCCTGCAGGCCAGCTGTTCAGAGAGGGGGGAAAACCGCGACCAAAGCCCCAACAGTGTACAAAAAATAAAAAATTAAACACAAAATGAAACAAAACAAAATACAATTTTTTAAAAAAAAATTTTTTGTAATAAACGAAATGGAGAAGAAAGGAAAAACTAAACGAAACACCATTTTGGCGTTTCATGCCCATCCCTACTCCCAACCTTGGATCCTCAGATGTTCTTGGACTGCAAACCCCAGAAGTCTTCACCACTAGCGGTACTGGCCAGGATTTCTGGGAGTTGCCGTCCATGAACACCTGGAGACCCAGGGAAGGGAACCACTGTGCCAGATGTGAGATCCTGGACTCCCTGCGTCAACAGCAACCAAAACATGAGGCTAAGGACCCTTCTGTTACATCTCACACCCACTGAAGGAATCAAATAGGCATAGCCCTGTGAGAAATAGGAACAGGTGGTGCATCCGTGCCCCCCCCCCTTAGGTATACACTGCATACATTTGCTTGCTTTCATGTCTGAACTGTACAAGGGGAAGGATGTAAGGGGGAACTCTAATAACAGCCTCTGATCATTGTTTGCACCGGGCCTTTATTGCCAGTGGCGTGGTTAAATTTTATCCAGCCTGTACTACTCCAGGCAGTTTCACACAACGGAATCGTCTGCTTACAAAAAGAGGGAAGAAATCAACAATGTCCATTTCAGACCCTTCAAAGAAAAGGCATTCCAGGTCCAGCAGTAAGGAAACCAGCCAACTCATTTAACCCAATTTGAGAGTGGTTATGCTTTTTTTTTTTTTTTGGTTAGATAACGATATGTACAATATAAAGGACAATAATGCATTCTGTGTTTCCATACTACGTGGAGCAACACAACAAAGCCTTTTGGGACACAGCAACACATTGCCTGTACATTTTCCCATGGCCTTGTCCTTCCCCCCCCCCCATTGCACAGTTCTATCGGGACACAATATGAGCATCACAATAATGGATCATCCCCAACAACAACAACAACAAAAATATTATGCCACCCACACAGGAGAAAATGGGTTTTAGTTTCTAGCTTTCCTCATTATGGGCCACCAATGTAAAGAAAGATCAGTGTGCAACCCCATCATTCATACATTTTTTTTAAATTGTTGTTATTGCTGCTGCTGCTGCTGCTTGTTATTACTGTTGATGTTGTAAACCGCCCAGAGTTCCTTCGGAAAATAAATAAATGAATGAATAAATAAATGAATGAATGAATAAATAAATAAAAACATACACACACACACACACACACACACACACACACACACACACACACACACACACACACAAAAGACCTCACTACCTTCACAGGTGTGTTGGGAGCGGAAACAGGCTCTCCCCATTTTTGCTGTTTTCCCACAAGCAAGCAAAGACCTTTCTCTTCAGGCGGGCTTTCCCTGAGAGACTGGTTGTCTCAGAGGAATTTTTAAAAGGAGTGTTGTACTTTCGTTACTTTGAATCTGGTGACGGTGCTGATTTTGTTTACAAAATTTCATGTGCTCGATTCTTTTTTAAAATAAAATTGTTTACTTATTGTATCTAGCTTTTAAATGTTGCCTTTCAATGATGTAACCTGCCTCAGGTCCTTTTTTTAAAGAGAAAGGCGGGGTAAACGTATTTTAAATAAATAATAAACAAAAGTTTATTTCCCCGGTGATTTGAAAAGGACAGGAATCTCTTCTCTGCTTAAGCAGAAATAGGGAAGCAGACATGTTAATCTCAATGCCAGTTACTGATAGCCATAGAGCCATAGTTGTGTATGATGCACAACTTCAGGTCATGTTTGCAACACGCACCATAAAACAGCGCAACCAGCAACACATTCTCATGTTAAATGTAAACAGCTTTCAAGCCCATTGTTGTATGTGTTTGCCAGGCCTCTCCCTGCATCTTCTGTCAGGCTCAGGTTCAAGCCAGCGTGCCTGACACTATGGGTTTGAAAGAGGATAACAAGGCTCTCATGACGGCATAATTGTCACAGACCCCTCCTTCCTCAACAACTCCCTGATGCTGTCCCTACCAAAATGCATGCTCCGTTGCAATTAGCTTGATATTACTATCATAAGAACATCAGGCCAAAGGCCCATCTAGTCCAGCTTCCTGTATCTCGCAGTGGCCCCACCAAATGTATCCGGGAGTGCACAAGACTAGATCTCTGTCTCCTGATACCACTCCCCTGCACCTGGCCCTTGAGGTACCCTAGTTTTAAGCCTGGAGATGACACATCTCCATCATGGTTTAGAACTTGAGATGGACTTTTCCTCCAGGAATCTGTCCAGTCCCCTTTTGAAGGCATCCAGGCCAGATGCCGTCACCACATCTTGTGGCAGGGAGTTCCACAGACTAACAACATGCTGGGTGAGAAAATATTTTCTTTTGTCTGTTCTCACTAATAGGTCCTGAACAAGAAAGAACCCCGATTCCTTTGCACTGACTTATACCATTTGGCAGCCTTTGAGAGGGAAGTATGTAACACACAAGCAGTCCATCTAGGTCCACAAGGGATCTCCTTGCCATTTGCCATCGCACAAAGCCACTCTGTTGCACTAATGCCAGACAATTGCATTCTCAAGGTGTCCAGGAACCCCAAATGTTCATTGTCATGTTTTTTAAAACCAACTTTGGATGCAAATGAGGTCCCTCCCCCTCCCAAAATAAAGTGTGTTGGGGTTTTTGCCCCCAAATGGGGAGGTGGATATTATTATTATTATTAAATGGGGATAATCTCCAAATCTTCTACAGCTGTTCAACCATCTTATGACTGTAGGACCTTGGCTACCTAACCAGGCACATCAACATATGATGGGGGGGGGGTGCACAGCCATTAAAATATGTGCTTGCCATGGGCCAACTGGCCAGCTAATTTGTGGCTTTTTCCCCAAGGGTCAGCTAGACATTCCCCAACACGTGGGGTTTTAAGGCAAGATATTTTTGTGTGATGATGCAATGTTTGCTTACAGAGCTAAAGGCCTCAATCACAGAACCTGTAAATCTACTTCTGAGGACCTCTAATTCTGCCAACTGGGACATTCTGAGAGGTGTCATCTCAAATTTTAAGTTTTGCAACTAATATCCAAGTTTGGAGAGGTTTGGACACACGAGTAACGGGGGACATGGGCTGAGTTCAGCAAACATCTAGGCACAAACTCCCTCCTTTCTTTCCAGCTGTTCTGGGACTTGTGAATTGTGCTTTAAGCAGAATCATAACAGCCCTCTCAAAAATGTGAAAGGAGAGTTCATGAGCTCAGTAGGTACTATTAGCTTCCACCCCTTTTACCAAAAACTGACTGTTTATTAGTACCGTACAGGGTCATATCATTCATCAGTGTGAATGACTTAGACCAGTGATGGCAAACCTATGGCACGGGTGCCAAAGGTGGCACTCGCAGCCCTTTATGTGGGGACCCGACATTGCCCCTTCATAGCCACCTGTATACAGGTCAAATTACTGTACTGCCACTTTGCAAAAAAAAATAGTGGGTTTTGAATTGCAGTTTGGGTATTCGGTCTCTAAAAGGTTCGCCATCACTGACTTAGACCTGGTTTTCTAAGGCACAAACCCTACAGCACACTTATAATGATGGGGATAATGATGGCCATTAATTAGATCTAGCAATCCAACTCTATGCAAGAAATGTTAAACACTACCATTCTCTATAGGCTGTTGTAGTACATCTCTGAGGATAACAAGTAAAGAAATGTATGGCTCCTTTCCATACACCCCAAGTAGCAGGTGGTACTTGCCGAACAATCTTATCTTTCATGCTTCCTCTTATTATCAACAAAAATCTGGTAGAACTGGTATATTTTATATCCACCAGATCTGGTATAATCTTTAACCTTTTTCAATAAGGCAGGTCTTCTGGTACTTGAACACTGTTCACAAATCATCTATACATAACGATCAACTTTAATAGTTGGCCTTCCCAGATGTTTTGGCCATACATCTCCCACCAGTGTGGGGATTATAGGAGTTGCAGTCAAAAACATCTGAATTATACAACAGCATCCATATGCAATGGGAGATAAAGGGTTGTTTTGCTGTAATGCCTGAGCACCGTTCAGTGTGGCACGTCGACAGCGCTGCATACACACACGGTTAATCTGGATTATACAGGATTGTCTCTTAAGTGTGCCGCGTTCCACAGAATGTGCCATGTCTCAGAGGATGGAGCCAGACCCAAGGTCCACAAGCCCCCAACTCCATCATGTCTCTAAAGTCATGTGGGCTGCCCCCCCCCCCAGTTGTGCCACAATGGATGGGGAAGAAGGGCAGAGAAAGGAAGAGCTAGATAAACACACAGAAAGCAGAACAAAGAGAGAAAGAATACACAACCAGAGTTTACATAAAGGCCCATCTCCCTCTAGAACTGGATTCTAGAACTGGAAGGTTGATGGTCACTGGGCAGAATGAATTTCAAACTGTACCCAGGCCGTGCAGTTCCATGCTTCTGTTAATTGTTGGACAGGGTATTGTTGCTTCTGGCAAAATTACGCTCTGTGCTGAGCGAGTCACATGCTCTGTTCTTTTCCATTGTTGTCACACCATTTACCCTGCAGTTTATCTGAGGCTTGCACACCAAACTGAACCAGAGCCTATCTATTTACTCAGAACGTGACTACTCAGCGATCGATATTTGTGGTGCATCAATGAAAGGCAACAATACCACACACCGCAGCAGCACCTGCCTAGCCGTCAATCAAACCAGCCCTTTGCAAACCTATTTTCTAAAAAGCTTGGGATTCTAATACGCCAAGTCTCAGCACACATTCACCACCCAGCCAGCTACCAATCCACTGTCTGCACTGATTCACCAAAGGAGATTTTTGTTGTTGTTGTTCTTTTTGCAACTGCTGTGCATCTCAAAACCCCTATAAATGCCAGCCTCGGCTTTAATTCTGGGGAAGGCAGGCTTGGCAGGACAACGCCTGCCCGTCAATATCTGGCTCTCACATCCTTAATGCTAAGGAGATGGGGGTGGGTGGGATTCAGGTTATGGTTGCTGCCACTTAAGAGTGCCAGAGGAGAGGCATCGGCAGATCAAGCCGCATCTCCTTCGGAAATCTGTCAGGCTCACACCCAGTGGTGTTGTGCCTGCTTACGTCTGCCTGGCCTGCCAATTCAGAACCCCACCATCGGGAGCGACAACAACCTTTTTATGTAACTGTTCCTATTCTTCTTCTCTCACCCCCCACCCCAGTCCACCCCCACCCCCAGAGCGGAGGGTGGATCTTCTGCGCTGAAACGTCTTCCAGGCGAGACCCAGATTCCTTTCCATTTCCAAGAGGCGTTTATGGGGGGGGGGGGAATAGGAGAAAACAGGGAGCAAGAGGCGGACCCCCCCCTCCTGTACCCACCGGGAAGGAAGGATGCCCTTCTTCCCTCATTATTGTCTCTTTTTGCAGGGGAAAAACCAGCACCCAGCGGATGCTGAGCCAAACCTCCATCGGCTCATCTCGCCAAAACAAGCGCCACTGCCTCCTGCAGGAGGGGGCTCACAACACACACACACACACACACACACACACACACACACACACACACACAGTCCTCCGATCCCTCTCCATCACCTCCTTTGTAGGCGGACGGCGGGGGGCGGGAGGGAATGAGCTAGCATCGGTGGCACTAAATCTATGGGGCAGCCCTTCCCACCCCCTACCACCCCTACGCTTTCTCCCACATCCACACCCAGTGAGCCAGTGGAGGAAACGAGGGGGGTGGAATCTGCCAAGGCAACCCTTACCAGCAGGGTCGCCTTTTCCCTCTTCTTTGATCTTTTTTTTTAAATAATAAAAGCACACGCCTTTTATTTGCATTTTATTTTATTTTTACGCGGCGTGGGGGTGGGGGTGGGGAGGGAGGAATCGGTTCCAAGCCGCAAACCGACGGCCAGGGAAAGCTTAGAGGAATCCATCCCATAATTGCACACCCTTTCTCTCTCTCTCTCTCTCTCTCTCTCTCTCTCTCTCGCCGCCGCCCCCCCCCCCAATCCTTCTCACAAGGAGGCTTCAGATCCCGCCAGATCCAAACCAGCCCGGCGGCGTTGGAAAAGCAAGAAACCCAAAAACCGAGGCTCCGCGGCCGGGATCCAGTGGGTTCCAAGTTCCAGCCACCAGAGCCCGGCTTAGGAGACAGTCACGGGATCGCCCGAGGCTCGTCTTCCCCGCTCGATCTCTCTCGCTCGCTCGCTCTCTGAAAAAGCCTTATTCTCCCAGCGTTATTATCAACTCCGCGATCGTCTGTTTTCGCAGCGATACAATTTAACCCCGAGGGGAAAGAGAGACGCCCATCCGCATCCGCTGGGCAACTTCGCGGCGGCAACCATTGTTCTTCCTCCTCCTCCTCCTCCTCCTCCCGCCATCAGCACCGGGGCTCGGATTTCCGAGGGGCGACGATGCTGCTGCTGCTGGATATTTATTTTCTTTCTTTCCACTGCAGCTCCGGAGCGCCGATTTGCCCCGCCCGGAGCGCAAAAGCTCCGCTAGCCTATATATATTTATTTTTTTAAATTTATTTTTAATGCAACAAAATACGTGGACAGTTCCCACTTCCAGGCACAAAAGGGGCTCCATCCACCGTCCGCGCGCACCGACCTGTTTTTTTTTAAAAAAGGAATCTTTCGGCGGGGGCGGGGCCCCAACCCCCACCCCCCACCCTTCTTTTCTGTCCTTGCTCCTGCTTGCTTGTCTTCCCCCACGCATTCCCCCCCCCGGCTTAATTCACCGACTACTCACCGTGATGCGAGGAATGTTTTTCTTCCCTTGATAAGACATCTTGGTCTATTGCACGCTCGGGGAAACCAGCACCCACGCAAACCCCCTCCTCCTCCTCCTCCTCCTCCTCTGCAAAAAATAATAACTTGCTTCCCGCGGATTCTGCGAGCTGCCAAAATGATTTTAAAAAATTGCTCTCAAAAATAAATAATTAAAATGCACCGATTTAAAAAAATAAATAAACAGCAGCAAGATTTGATTCTCAAGAAGTTTTTTTAAAAGCTTTGTCCAGTTCTTTGCAAGGAAATTAAAAAAGGTTTGAGTGGAATAAAAAGAGAGGAACCACGATTCCCCGTTGCGTCGCCTTTTCTTCTTCCCTCTGCTCAGTAAACCCAGCCCAGTCCTCAGGCAGCAAAGAAAGAGGGGGTGGGCGCGAGCGACGCCTCCCTTGCACAGCAATCAAAGCCCAGGCAGCACCGTCGGGAGCCTTTGCCGCGCATGCGCGCCCCGCCACGCCCTTCGCCTCCTCCGAGACGAACAGGGGGCCGGACCTCTCCGCAGCCCGATTGGCCGCGGGCTCGCGTGGTATGCAAACGAGGCTGGGCGGGCGACCAATCGGAAGCGAGCCGAGCGATAAAGATGCAAAGTGGCGCAAGGAAGGGAAGCCACTGAGCGCCTTTCGGGGCTCGCCGTGAGCTGGAAGGCAGGCAGGGCGGAGGGAGGGAGGGATGCGGGCGTGGATGCGGGGGGTCGCCGTTGGCACGGTTGCCGCCACCATCAGGAGGGGATGCCGAGGAGAGGGGGGCTGTATTTGCCCAAATAGGAAAGCGGGGTGGGGGTGTGAGAGAGAGATTGGCAGGGGTTCCCTTCTGGATTTGAGAGGGATGCATCCGAATCGTGGTGCAGCAAGATGATGAGGATGATGAGGGATGCCTTTAAAAAACCCAACACTTTTTGCAAATTTGTTCCCCTCCCCCGCCGCCGTCGCCGGCGTGTCTTTGTGTGTCTGGTTTGCACGCAGTGCGGCAGCAGCGAGGCGGCTGTCTGCACTGGGCCGGATTCAGCGCTGATGCTGAGCAAGGAGAGAGAAGATCCGCAGTCCAGGGCTCCTGCTGCTAGTGCTGAACCGCTGTCCACGCCCTTTTTTCTTCCCCGTCAGAGAGAAGAGAGAGAGAATAGCTTTATTCTTTTTTTTCCCTCTCTCTTTTTCCTTCCCATTTTCTGTCGCCTGGCAGAAGAGAATCCCTTGCTTGCACATGCTTGTTAGGTTTGCAAATTACCACTACTGCTGCCGCTGCTGCCGCCGCAGAAACAGCTAGGGAGATACTGTACAAAGGGATTGTCCGGATTTCGTAGTGGGAGAGAAGGGAAGACAAAAACATGGGCCCAATGATGTCTTGAACCTCTGCTAAGGTGTAGTTATGGCAAGATATGGCTTCTTTTATCCATAAACCTCTTTTATTTAAATTTAAAGAGAGAGGATTAGCCAATCCTCTCTCTTTAAATTTAAATAAAAGAGGTTTATGGGTAAAAGGAGCTGGATCTTAGTGTATCCTCTTGATTTCATATGATTTTTGTGTGGGATCTTCCCAATCACCATAAAATCATCCTCTTAATGGATATCTCTGACAGGCTTTCTCTTCCCAAATGGACCACTATATCTTAGTGTTACATCTTCCTTTCTTAGATCCCATGTCCCCTACACAGAGATTACAATGTTTAGCTTTTTGTTCTAATTTCCTAGGGTGACGGTATGTTCTTACAAGGCAAGATCAAGCTGTTTATTTCTGAAGCAAAAAGCAGCATGTAATTTTGTTACTTAGCAGAATGGTTGCTTCTGTTTCACTTTGTTTCATAACTTACTGAAATATGTTGTTTTTCATTTTGGACTCATCTCTGTTGGCCTTTTGTCTGTAACACAGACTTATGTTCCAGATGTTTTAAGTTACACCAATAAGTTCTACTAACACCCCCCCCCCCGACATGGCTTGTGGGGGGCATTGAGGATCTCTGGAAACCCATTGATTCTCCACCTCTAGACTTGGAGAAGGATATGGATTCCTATCCAACTCCTACTAAATGGTGTCATAAACTCCTGAGATTTATCCAATGTTGCAACTGCTACCATGCCATAAAGGATCAACTTAAGAAGAGAGTGCCAGTTTGGATCTCATAAATTCCCACAACCAATGCTACTTTTATTTCACACTATCAGAGGGGGAAAGGCTAGGAAGTGTCTCCACCTGAAGCTTTGAGGGGATCTACCTAACATAGTCCTGGGGTAGAACACATGTCCTCCATGTCACGGATTTCAGCTACAATCCAAGTCGGAATGGAGGAAACCAAAGAGAACCAACGCCAAGTGGAGCAGGCAAACTGACCAAGGGCACTTTTACACGACGCCTAAGATCCGCTGGCAACTTAAATTCAGACCAGAGATCTTGGGGGTTTGTTGCTCTTCCTGTGTTCCCACCCCTCTGCACTCCCTTGCTCCTGTCTGTGTGAGGGGAGGGAGAGAAAAAGGGAGAAAAATGCAGGATCACCTCTGCTCTGCCTTGGGGAGCTGCCTCAGGAAGCATTCCAGTCCCTTAAAGGGACGGGGGGGGGGAAAACAAAAACAAACACAAGGCGAGGAGAGCCCATCACTCACTGCTTTGCAATCTGCATCAGAAATGTTTCACCTTCAGAGATCAGGTACTTGGAAAATGCACTGGGACGTGCTTAGGTGGGCGTGGTCATACTTAATTTTTTTTAAAAAATCTGGTGAGAAAACAATTTTAAGCTCTGCATCTGGGAGCCCTTTGCCTCAGATTTTAGGGGGTCGTGTAAAAGCGCCCCAAGAAGGATCAGTGCTCTGATTCCATAGAAGGGAGCTCCCTGCTTTCCTAATTAGATCTTGATAAAGTTCCTTTTTTTTTTTTTTTGTGGTGGTGGTGGGGAGGCGTGCAACTGCCAGAATTCCCCATGTGGCATAGAGCTTCTGGGATTTTGTAGTCTAAAAACATAGATTTTCTCAAGCTATATTCTTAATCTACTTGGAATGCCTTCCATCCTTCCCAGGTCAGTAAAATGAGCACCCAGCTTGCAGGGGGGGGAGCAATGTGTAGCCTGCATACTGTAATTAAAAACTGTAAACCGCCCAGAGACTACTTGATGTGGTATGGGGCGGTATATAAATATAACAAATAAATAATATATAAGCAGAACACTTTGCGTTTGTGAACATTCTCAGTCATCCAGGTGAGTTTATCTGGAAGTTGAGTCATGGCTACTGGACTTCTTTTTGAGAGATAGAAACATTTCACTGTTCATCCAAACAGCTTCATCTGTCTGAATACAGCTAGTGCAAGTCCTCCATCTTATGGTCAGCTTTGACCTCTTGTCACCCTGGTCTGAATTAGATGAACAATCGCCTGAATAGGCTTGCTAGGGAGACAATAGTATCCATAGCCTTAAGGTGAACAATGGCCTAAGGTGCTGAGACCTGTCAAGAATGGGTGGTTAGCTATGGCCTTGGTGGTGAAGGCTTTTTTTTATTTGTCTGGGTTCTTTGGAAAGCCTGCCGAATAAGTGGTTCATGCTGGTCCATTCTTCACTTGAACAGGTGCTCACTGTTTCCCAGCGCTGCTTTTTCTGGTAGATGCCTATTCAGTAGCATCACATAGAGGAGGTGGGGCTGGAAGAGAACACCAGTTTGGCTGAAGTATGAACCAGCACCAACAGCCAGTTCAGTGGTTTGTGCCCACCTCTTATGGCAAACCTAAGGACAACCTCTGGGTTGGAGAGACAGGCAGGATATCTCTCAAGGCCATATGCAGGGAATCGTCAGCAGTTGAAGACATCTGCTTGGGAATACCCTGAAGCAAATGGTGAGCCGCTGTATGAGACAGAATGCTGGATTGGATGGGCTGTGGCCTGTTCCAGCAAGGCTGTCCTTATGTTCCTATAGGTACAGAATAACACAGAAGGGGGGTGACCATTCCCTTCTTCTTGAGGCAGGTCTGGGATTGTGCATAAGCTCCCCAGGCTGACTCTTCCCCGGGGGCCACAGGGGAGAATCAAACTCTCAACTAGAGATGGGCACGAAACGAACAATTTTTCGTTTCCATTTTCGTTTTTTCGTTTCATTACCTAACGAAATGACAAACGAATTTTGTCTCTAAAATGAAACGAAACGAACAGAAACACCGGAAATTTTGTCATGCGTTTCGTTTCCGTTACTACAATATGAGTGAATTGCTTAAAATCCTTTAACAAATCACACAAAATTGAAATAAATGGTAACGAAATGGTAACGAAATGAACGAAAATGAAAATGTTTTTTTGCAAAAATTCACGAAAAACGGAAACAAACCAAAACGGACATGACAAACGACAAACGAAATGCCATTTTTTTTATTCATGCCCATCTCCACTCTCAACCATTGGCTCTGCAGCAAAGTGCCCCAACTACAGAGCATTTAGGGTTGAAGTAAATATGATGCAGATAGGAAGTTTTAAAGTGTAAATACCCATGACAATCACCTCATATGGAAAGGTCCATTTCACTGAGGGTCAGAAGTGACAAGGGAACCATCCAGGCTTCCATCACTGTTATTGCAAGAGAGAAGCATGAGGATAAACTGTATACTCTATTACTCCTGAAAACATGTATGTACAGAAACACCCTTCTTTTTATCTGTTTATGAATGCTAGTCATGAGCAGAGCACAGGCTGGTGTTTCTCGCTATAGAAGGATAACCACAAGTGATTTTAGCATTAATTTTTCCCATGGTTCCTGGAATGGTATGTCTGTCTGGGAGACAGTGGTGAGGATCATGATGACATTTTGTACCAGGTTACCCTAAATAATGCTTGCCATTATTTTCATGTTTTGTCCCTTACTCTCTGTCTGGGTTAGACTCCTTCCTTCCTTCCTTCCTTCCTTCCTTCCTTCCTTCCTTCCTTCCTTCCTTCCTTCCTTTCTGACAGAATCACAGCAGGGCTGGCAAGGCTTAAACCAGCTCTTCTCAACAGGAGCCATATGGCCTCCTGGGGACCCCTGGCACACTTGAAGTGGGGGCCAAACTGGAAGCCATTTTTTTATTTATAAAAGATTAATTTTTACCCCATCTTACTCCTTGAAAAAGGACCCAAGGTGGCTTACAGTAATGAGGGACAATATACAGTCCAGTACATTTAAGGCATGTGTGAATCATTATTCACACATCATCTTATAAGGTTCATTATATGACATAAGCTGTCCCCAATTAGACCTATATTTCTTTCATACTGTGTTTATGGCCATGCCCCCCCCCAACCCAAACAAAAGGCTCAAAATGGCTGGTTTGGCCAACTTTTCATCGCCCAGCGTTTACCACATCAGAGTCCTAATTCAGGTTGTGGCTCCATGCCTCGATCCATCCAATTGCTAATCATGTGATATCTTGTCCCATACAATACGGTACTCATTCCCCCATTAACACCAGCAGCAGTCTCCCCCACATTAGGGATAGCTCCCCTCCTAGGGACAAGGCTCCGTGGTTTGTTAAAGGTTCATCATGGGCAACATACCTGGGTGAACATGTATGCCTGCACCAATGTCCACTTGGGACAGGAATGAATGGATTGGTTCCCTAGGTTTTGCAGAAAACCTTTTTTTTTCCTGCCAAGGGAAGAGCTCCAATAGTAGCTAGATCCCAGGGAGAACCAATGGCAGAATACCCACAGCAGTGGGGCATCGACTGACCTTTCCCGGATGTTCTTCAGATGAAAAGTCTGGCGCTGCTGAGCCAGCAGACTGTGTTAAAATAGAGACACTTTTCAGCTTTGAGACTGGAAGCCTGACAGGTATCGGGCGGACTTCTCTACCTCTGATCTTCAAAGCCGCGAAAGTGAGCGGAGGAAAATGCCGAGTCTGGCAATATCCCTTGGCTTCCGTCCCAAAGAAGCTCGTTTGAAGCTGCTCAGACTGCTCTTAGACAGAAATGATGGCTAAGTTTTTAGCAGCAGCAATTAAAATGAGGCCAACTATGATTTTAAAATAATAATCATTTACAGATTACTTGTCCAGATCTTGTATAGGAATGTTGCATGTATATGTATTTACTATTATGATTTGGTATGCCAATTTTATTTCTATTTAAATGTTGTCCTTTTTTGCTAAGGCTATGGCTAATGCAAATAAATAAATGATTGATTGATTGAAATGATGGCCAGCCAGCCCACGCTCTGCTTCAAACGTGGGCATTGCCTTACGAAGTCAGGGCCACAAGTAAGAGTTATCATTACTCTCCCCCTCCCCCTCAACCCCAGCAAAAAGCAATCTGTTGCCATTTTAGTACCAAAATCCAGATAATTCCCACCCCAAAGTGGTAAGTTACAGACCTAGTTATGTTATAAGTAGACCCATCTTTTCCGGAAGGCTTTTAAAAACCAAAGACTGAGTTCCCGAATGCCTTTTTAAAGTTGAGATAGCTTTAAACCAGTGGTTCTCAACCTGTGGGTCCACACATGTTCCTAGACTGCAACTCCCAGAAATCCTGGCCAGCTCAGCTAATGATGAGGGCTTCTGGGAGTTGCAGTCCAGGAACATTTGGGGACCCACAGGTTGAGTACCACTGCTTTAAGCACTTACTTGCTTTTAAGTATTCAGTTTTATTTTAATTACAAGGTAGTTTAATTGGAGTATTTTTATGTTTAACTTATTGTTCCTTTAATCCCATTCTTAATATTGTGAGCCACCTTATCAGGAGAAAGGGAGCCTATAAATTAAACAAATAACTAGTTACTGCCCTATTTTGAACAGTAACTGTAATAGGCACCTTTTTTTTACTTTTTAAGAAAACTTTAGCTGTTTATGAAACAGTTTCCCTTAGTATCAGCTCACTGTGAGCAGAGCCTGGAAAAAAATTACATCTGAAATTTTCTAACCAGAGTAGCCAGTGGCCAGTGGCCAGGGTGGCTGAAGAGTCTCAAAGCTGCAGACAAAACCAATAGCTATCCAATGCTATATAGCTGAACACAAGTCAGCAGGACTATCCAGCACTAGAAGTCATGTGGTATTCCTCCTCCGCCATTTCCTGAGACTTAAAGAAATTTTTAAAAATCACAGTTGCTGCAAACGGGGTGAAAACACAACCAGAGTCCTCCCTGCCTCTCACTGAGCCTGGCCTACCTCACTAGGTTGTTGTGAAAATAAAGTAAGGTGAGCTCCTTCAGCTAACTGGAGACAAGGCTGGATGTAATTTATTACTAATACTGACCAAAGATGTCATTTGATCCCCACCAACTAATAGGTAAGCAATTAACTCTGCATGAAAAGATTAAAGGACAAGCAACGTCCTCCTCGTTGAATCCTGTTAACCCCCTTTTGAACGGCTCTTACTTGTTGGCCATCACTGGCTCTTATGGAGGGAAAAAATCCATAATTTAATTATGGGCCCTATGTAAACATCCAGTCTTTTCATGTTAACAGTTATGAAGTGGAAATAGAAGCACAAAACAAGGACCCAACTCCCATGACTTCATCCTCCCTGCACTGAGTGGAGAAATTTAATTGCATGTCTTCCTTCCTTCCTTCCTTCCTTCCTTCCTTCCTTCCTTCCTTCCTT
>JAHTLZ010000327.1:16778595-16789047 GCA_023846285.1 Phrynocephalus versicolor
TCCTTCCTTCCTTCCTTCCTTCCTTCCTTCCTTCCTTCCTTCCTTCCGTTATATCCATATCGAGTGAAAGCTGGTGTTCCAGATGTCAAGGGACATTATGACCTGCTTTTAGTTGCAACCCAAGTTTTAAGGAGCTGTCCAAATCCTGAGCACTATCTCCAAGTCTGGCACCTTAGATAGTTGCATTCAAAAAAGGAAAGAAAGAGAGAGGGGGGGGGGGTTGGACTCAAATCTGGAGCAAATTCTCCACCAAAACACATGAGAGCTTTCACTTTGTATATCCTAACACATCCTTTCCTCCAGTGCATTCAGGGCAGACATGGGTCTCTTTCCCCCTCTGCTTAATCCTTAGAACAACCCAGAGATATACTGGTTTTTCCAATGCTACCCAGTGAGTTTCATCAGTTAGGTGCAATTTTGAATTTGTATAGAACAGAATTATTGACAATACAGAGGCTTCTACCAGTGTTTCCAGGCATATATATATAGCATCCCTGGTTCGGAACTACCCGTTCAACTTTAGGGACTAAAGCACAGTAATGTTAGGGAAGCTTGATCTTGCCTGATCACCAAACTTACCTCTAGGCAGTGTGGGCAGTAAAAAGGCAAAAGTAAAGGTTCCCCCTGCACATGTGTGCTAGTCATGTACAACTTTAGGGGCAGTGCTCATCTTCTGTTTCCAAGCCAAAGAGCCAGTGTTGTGCAGATCCGTGGCCATGTGACCGGCATGGCTGAACGCATTTATGCTCATGGAACACTGTTAACCTTCGCACTTTATACAATGGTACCTATTTATCTACTTTCATTTACATGCTTTCGAACTGCTAGGTGGACAGGAGCAGGGGTTAACTACGGGAGCTCACTCTGCTGCGTGGCACCCAGGATTCAAACCGCCGAGCTGCCAACTTTGCATCTGACACTTTCAGTCCTCTAGCCCGCTGAGCCACCATGCCTGGTTGCTTTGCCTGATCACCTTGCCTGGCCACCAAGCTTAACCACTAGACATTGTGGGCAGTAGCAGAGTTGAAATGAGAAACTATAGCTGCTGTAGAGCTATAAGGACTATCTCATGTGCCTAGTATTTTTTTCCATAGGAGATAGGCCCCAAGGCTACTGTCTAGTGAAAATGACCATGAAAGTGGCCATGGTTACTTGTAGAGGTCATATGCCATGGCCTCATTGTATGACTAGTTCCATGGCGGGCACCTTTATTAATAGCTATGCCAACGTCTCCAAATTGCTGTCCAAAGAGGATACTGGACTCAACTTTTAAGTGGTGGTGGGGCTTCTAGAGATCTGCATGCAAAGAATGTACACTGAAAGTGGTGGACTCCGGCATAGTCTATCTGCTACTTATCAGGCTGTGATTTCCAAAGTACCGAGACAAATCAAAAAGCCTTCACCACCAAGGCCATAGCTAACGACCCATTCTTGATAGGTTTCAGCACCTTAGGCCATTGTTCACCTTAAGGTTAAGGATACTATTGTCTCCCTAACGAGCCTATTCAGGCCATTGTTCATCTTATGAGCCTAATTCAGACCAGGGTGACAAGAGGTCAAAGCTGCCTATAAGATGGAGGATTTGCACTAGCTGTATTCAGACAGATGAGGCTGTTTGGATGAAGAGTGAAACGTTTCTATCTCTCAAAAAAGAAGTCCAGTAGCCAAGACTCAACTTCCAGATAAACTCACCTGGATGACTGAGAATCTTCACAGACACTGAAAGTGCTGAAACGTGCCTGTGTTGCTCGCACCACCACCACCACAACTCAGACCACTATTCAAGCCCAACTAGTACCAAGTGTGTTGTAGTGGATAGAATGTCAAACTATGACTCAGAAGAGCGGGTCCAAATTAGGGTGGGGATGGAGGTAACCATGGCGAATCACTCTTTCCACACGGCACGTGTGTCAAAGAACTCAATTCAGAAGTCACTTGACAACATGGAGCAACTGCAAGAACCAACTCCTATCTCCCATGGCCTTTTCAGTTAATTAGAACTCAGATAAGATAAGTGCCCCAAACAATGTTGAAAGCAGGTACCAGATGCTTTCTTCTAGGACTAACTATGGCATGGATGTAAAGGGAGAATCTGACTCTTGTTGGGGGAAGAATCAAACCGGTCCCCTGGTGAAATCCCTACTAGGCCAATGGGACTGGCAATCAGATCCCTACCTGAAAGAACCGGTTACTTACCTGTAAAGGTGGTTCTTCGAGTGGACCTTCGTGAAGCCACACAAGAGGGTTTCCCAGGCGCCCCTGCGCCGGAGGTCGGCCTTCCCTAGCATAGGAAAGTTTGTTAGTCTCCGCCCCCGCCCAGCGCGCCTGCGCGAGGGCTCCTTCCCGCCCAAACCTCAGTTCCTCTTGACCGCCACTAGACTGGTGAGCCCCAGTACAGGCGTGACGGACCGAGGGGAGGCGGGCGGGTGCTGTGTGGCTTCACGAAGGTCCACTCGAAGAACCACCTTTACAGGTAAGTAACCGGTTCTTCTCCCTCGTGGCCTTCGTGAAGCCACACAAGAGGGTGATTGCAAGCAGTACTCACAGGCTGGTGGGGAGTCACGCCGTAACGTAGGAAAGCACGGCCCTCCCGAAGGCTGAGGATGATCTCATTCTGGTGTCCAGCCTGTAGTGGTTCACGAAGGTCTCTGGTGTAGCCCAGGTAGCCGCTTGGCAGATGTGTTCCAGGGGGACGCCCTTAAGGAATGCTGCCGAGGAGGCCATGGCCCTGGTGGAGTGAGCCTTGATGGGGCCTGGAAGCGGCTTGTTGGCCAGTTGATAGGCCAAGGTGATGGTCTGAACGATCCAGCGTGCAAAGCGCTGAGTGGATACCGGACGACCCGCGGCTGCAGAGTCGTGGCAGATGAAGAGCCTCGGTGTTGTCCTGAGAGATCTTGTTCTTGAGACGTAGAAGGCAAGGGCTCTTCGGATGTCAAGGGAGTGCATCTCTCTCTCCTCCCTCGTCGACGGGTTCGGGAAGAAGGAAGGGAGGGTGAGAGGTTGAGAAATGTGGAAGGAAGACACCACCTTCGGGAGGAAGGAGATGTCTGGGTAAGCGATAACCCTATCTGGGAAGAACTGGAGATAGGGGGGGTCGCAGCGGAGCGCGCAAAGCTCACTAGCCCTGCGTGCTGAAGCGATGGCTACTAGAAAGGCCGTCTTCAAGGAGAGGAGCCTAACGTCCACAGTAGCCAGGGGTTCAAAGGGGTGCTTCTGCAGGGCCCGGAGAACGAGGGAGAGGGACCACTGTGGTGGGATGGGACGCCTGTCCGGAAATGTGTTGTTGAGGCCCCTCAAGAAGAGCTTCAGTCTAGGATGTCTGAAGAAATTCGCCGCTGGGGACGAAGGGGGCTGGTGAGCCACAATGGCTGACAAGTGCACTCTTATAGAAGACATGGTGAGACCAGATTTCTTCAGGTGGAGCAAGTACCGGAGAACCCAGGTAAGATGGGGGTTTACTGGGGTGAATCCTTTCTGGCCGGCGAAACAGGTGAACCTGCGCCACTTGTAGGCGTACTGGGACACCGTGGAAGGCTTACGGCAAGCCCTGAATATGGACTCGATCAATTCCGAATCCTCCATGCCGTGAGCTGAAGGCGAGGGAGATCGGGGTGAAGCACTTGCCCGTCGTGCTGGGACAAGAGATCCGGCATCTCGGGTAGGCGAAAGTGGGATGACGCCATTCGTAGAAGCGGGGCAAACCATGGTTGTCTGGGCCACCAGGGTGCCACCAGGATGAGGTCTGGGGCTTCCTGGGAGGCCTTGGTGATGACCTTGTGTAGCAGGGGGACCGGCGGAAAAGCATAAAGGCGCTCGTGAGTCCACGGGAGGAGGAGAGCGTCCCCCAGCGATCCCCGGCCCAGGCCCGCCCGGGAGCAGAAGCGATGGCATTTCTTGTTGGTGGGCGAAGCAAAGAGATCGATCTGTGGAGTGCCCCATGTTCTGCAGAGATGGGAGAAGGTCTGGGGGTGGAGTTCCCACTCGTGGTTCGACTGTTGCAGTCTGCTGAGGCCGTCGGCATGTATGTTGTCCTGTCCTGGCAGGTGCATAGCGACCGGGTGGATCTTGTGACGGATGCACCAGTTCCAGAAGCGAGTGGACAGATCGAGGAGGGATCGGGAATGTGTTCCGCCCTGTTTGTTGATGTAGTACATGGCAGTCGTGTTGTCTGTGACTGTCAGTACTACATTGCCGGAGAGGTGTCGGAGGAAAGCTCGACAGGCCTTGAAGATCGCTAGGAGCTCCAGCTCGTTGATGTGGAGAAGACGTTCCTGGGGTGTCCAGGAGTCGTGCACCTGGTAGGACAGACACACTGCGCCCCAGCCGGTGTTGCTGGCGTCGGTGGTGAGTTGAACCGTGGGGAGGGGATCTCTGAAGGGCCTGCCCACGAGGATGTTCCGGTGAGTAGTCCACCAGGCGAGATGCTCCGGAAGGTCCCGCGGCACCGTCAACTGGAGAGTAGGTGGGTCCAGGGCGGGGTTGAAGTGGGAGAGAAACCAGGACTGGAGAGGTCTGAGTCGCAGCCTCGCGTGAGGGAGGACTGAGGTCATGGAGGCCATGTAGCCCAGTAGCTTTTGAACTTGGATGGCCTGGATCGTCTCCCCCGGGAGGAATTTCCGCACCAACGCCATGGTTTCGCGAACTCTGTCGCGAGGTGGGAACGCCATGGCGCGTGTGGAGTCCAGGAATGCGCCGATGAATTTCGCTACCTGGCATGGCTGCAGTCGACTCTTTTCGAAGTTGACCTGCAGACCTAGTGAGCTCAGTGTTGAGAGGACCGTGGCGATGTCGGCCTTGGCCTGGTGTTGAGTGTCCGCGACGACTAGCCAGTCGTCTAAATATGGGAAGATTACTATGCCCTGGGTCCTGAGGTAGGCTGCGACGGGGGCCATGCACTTTGTGAACACTCTGGGTGCCGTGGCGAGACCGAAGGGCAATGCGCAGTATTCGTAGACTTGGTCGGCGATGGCGAAGCGGAGGAGGTGACGGTGGGCAGGATGAATTGAGATGTGGAAGTAGGCATCTTTTAGGTCTACTACCCCAAACCAATCCCCCTTGCGAAGTAAGGGGACGATCTTCTCCAGAGTCACCATGCGGAATTTTTTGTAGGTGAGGAACTTGTTGAGCACCCGAAGATCTAGAATGGGGCGGAGGCCGCCATCCTTCTTCGGTACTGTGAAGTAGCGGGAGAAGAGACCCGCGGCAGGGCTGTGATGGACTGGACGGATAGCATTTTTTTGAAGGAGTGTGACAACCTCGTTGAGCAGGCAGGGTGAGGGTGGGGTGCGGAGGACGTTGCCCAGTGGTGGCATGGAAGACAGTTCGAGGGAGTACCCGTTCCTCACCACCGACAGGACCCAACGGTCCGTGGTGATGTTCTCCCAGGCGGCGAGGAAGGGTCGGAGGCGGACGGAGTCCGAGTCAATAGTCCTCTCGGTGTCTCCTCTCTCTAGGCCTAGAGGGGGGAGCCGAGGACTTGGGTTTTCTGGACTTGTGACCGAGGGAGGCGAAAGGAGACGGTTTGGACTGCTTGTCTCTGTGGCCTCTGGAGGTGGAGGGGGTGGAGGGTGGCCAATATCGTCGCCTGGGTTGGCTCCGAAAGGAATGCGATGGTCTGGAGGGAATGACGTTCAGCTTCTTTGCGGTGTCATGCCTCTTGTGCTTTTCTTCCATGAGGTCATCCGTGGTGGCATGGAAGAGAGCAGAGCCATCGAACGGTAAGGCTTCGATCTGGGCCTTGTGGTTGTCAGTGAGGCCAGTCGTGCGGAGCCAGGCATGCCTCCGAAGGGTGATGGCGGTGTTGATCACCTTGGAGGCGCAGTCGAAGGTGTGCTTCGCCGCTCTCATCTGCTGTCCCGCCAGAGCCATGGACTCGTCATAGAGAGCAAGGGCCTCAGCTCTGTGTTCCTCCGGGATCTTCTCCAAGAACGGGTGTAGGTGGGTGAGAAGATCCCGTTGGTAGGCCCCCATCGCACCCTGGTAGTTACAGGCCTTGTGGATGAGGGTAGAGCAGGAATACAGGTGCCTGCCAATAGTATCTAATTTACGGCCTTCTTTCGAGGGTGGTATGGGTGTTTGACTGGTCCTGGACTGGACCTGAGAGTCGGCCACGACCAGGGAGCCTGGAGGAGGGTGTTTGTCGAGGTACGGGGCGCTCTCGTCATGGACCCTGTAGAGAGCCTCTAGCCTTCTCGAAACTCGGGTGGCAGCCGGGGTCTGGAAGGCATCCTCAGCCATCGTGAGAAACGATGGGATCATGGTGAGGTGCACCGGTGACGTCTCGTCGGAGGAGAGACGGCCGAAGATGTGGCAAGGCCTCTTGGGCTTCGGCTGGTGCATCGGCAAGTCGATGGTATTTGCCATCCTCACGACAAATGCGGTGTAATTACGCATAGTCTCTGAAGAGGATGGGGGTAGTTTTTCCTCCAGATCAGACGAGGGGGAGGTGACAAACTGGATCGAATCCGAGGCCTCGGATTCGACATCGGATCCGTCGGATTCGTCAGAGGATGGCTGGGGGGAGCGCACCTTGGGCTCTTGCTTCTCCTCGGGTTCGGAAGTGTGGACCAGCCATTGCCGACCGTCGAAACGGAGCGAGAATGTAGGAAAGGGAGGCAGTGCTGGTGCCGTGGCTGCCTCGGATTCGGATCGGCGCTTCTTTGCCCGCTGGTCCGGAGGAGTCAGAGCTTCAGCCACTGAGGAGGCTACCAGGGCGGCCGAACCCGAGGAAGCGCCCGGTCCCGGGGTGACGACCTCCGGGATGGAGGGTAGCTCGGCCTTCGAGGGAGTGTGGCGCGTGACCGATGGCGAGCGGTGGCGCTTCCGATGTTTGTCGGTCTTTTTCTTTTTCTTCTCCGGCTGGGGTTCCTTGTCCTCGGCCTTCCGTACCGACGGGTCCGGAGGGGATATTGCCGGGACCGAAACCGACTTCGATGGGGTCGGTTTCGACTTCTGGTCGGATTCGACGCCCGGAGAAGAAAGTTTCGTAGGGAGCGACGATGGGGAGCCCCCCTTCTTGTGCGGGGAGCGACGGCTCCCGGGGTCGGACGCGGCTCGACGCGGTGCGGAGTCGTCCCGAACTCCCACCTCTCTTCCAAAGAGGGCCGCCTTGGTGCCGGAGTCGTAGTCATCGTCCGATGACTGGTCCGAGTCGTCGGAACGGAGTAAGGGGTCGAATTCGGGCCGGGAAGAAAGTCGGAGTCCCGGACCCGAAAACTCCGTCTCGACCGTTACGGATCCGGGGGTGGCGGAGCCGAGAGAAGCCGTCTGCGGAGCTGACTTTCCCGGCTTGGTGGACTTAGCCGTGGTGGTTTTCGAAGATTTCTGCTTCGAAACCGCCTGGAGGACCGGGATCTTCTTGGGCTTCTCCTCCCGCCCCGGGGCCTCGGACTTACGGGGCTGGTCGGCGGCAGCTTTCTCCATGGGTTGAGGGCGAAGAGACTTCTCCAGGAGAAAGGAAGCAAGGCGGTTACGGCGGTTCTTGAGTGCTTGCGAACTGAAGCCGCGGCAAATGGTGCAGGCCTCAGGGCGGTGTTCTTCGCCGAGGCAGAGCAAGCACTTCTCGTGGCCGTCGGAGTGCGGGACCTTGGCTCCGCAGTCAATACAATTTTTAAAGGGCTGGGCAAACGGCATTAGTCGAGCGGTCCGGGTCAGAAACGTGCAGAAGAAGGCAGAATCGACGAAAAAAATCCAAAATCGCAGGAGACTAACAATGGCGAACCTCTAGCCGAAGGCGGTAAAGAGGAACTGAGGTTTGGGCGGGAAGGAGCCCTCGCGCAGGCGCGCTGGGCGGGGGCGGAGACTAACAAACTTTCCTATGCTAGGGAAGGCCGACCTCCGGCGCAGGGGCGCCTGGGAAACCCTCTTGTGTGGCTTCACGAAGGCCACGAGGGAGAACCCTGGAGACTGGCTACCATTTATGAAGGTGCAGGGCTATGGACCTGTGGTCCAGAAAGCACATTGGTCCTTGACTGGCCAGCACTGATAACAACAGTCCATCAACATCTGAGGCTTAGAGTTCCTCACTCCTGAGCTCATTTTGAGCAACACAGACCAGTGATCCGACTTGACAATCAGCCAGTTCCCCATCTTGATCTCCATTTTAGCACCTTGGCCCACAGTGGACCAGAGACAAAGCTTGGGAGCATGTGACGCTTCCCTGCAATTCCCACCAGCCTTAGTGTGTCTAACCAGGGATGCAATGCAGATTACAACCCAACCTCTCCTTGTTAAGGCAACTGACCCTTTCTTTCTGTCAAAGATGAGGACCTGGAGAATTGGCTGAGCAGAATGGTGCTGGCTTCCAACTGAAACCCCATGTTTCTGATGATGATTGAGAAAAACAGGCCAATGGCTTAATACTATCCCCAGCCCAAGTGCCCATAAATGACAACTATCTCCACTTTAGTACTAGAAGGACTGAACACGCTGCTAAAATTAGGTTCTCTGAGCATCATCTCCAAAGGGAGGACCAAGTGAAGGACATTCAACAAAACTCTTTCCAAGTATTTGGGAGTGAACCATAGTCCATGTTAGCTGTAATCAGAAACTTGGTTGGGATGTGATTGTACCATTTTTTTTTCTTTGCAAGTGAGCATCCCTGCCTGCCAAGCACCCATCCCTGTTTTGGAGACTGCGTGAGATGGGTGGGGCTCCCTGAGTATAGCAGCACACAGGAAATGCTTCAGAAAGCTCCAAAGATAATCCTAATAGCAATGAAAGTTGGCGCCCATTGTGGGCAAGCAAGGACAGGAAGGACAGAGGGATTGCGCCTAGTAGGATCTCACTTTCCTAGAGAGTATGTCTGTGAAGATTCCCAGTCATCCAGGTGAGTTTATCTGGAAGTTGAGTCATGGCAACCGGACTTCTTTTCCTTCAATCTCTCAAGAAAAAGAAGTCCGGTTGCCATGACTCAACTTCCAGACTCCTAGAGAGTACTGTAGTTTCCTTGGCCACATGCCCTTGGGGACCCTGTCTGAGTAGTTTTCAAAGCCAGCTAAAGGTTGGCTTTTTTTTTTTTTGCCTACTTTCATATTCGAGTAAGTGTGTGTGCTTCTTTATGTACACCGACATCATATCATTTGGGGTAGTATGGTAGTATGGTTATTTAAAAGAAAAGAAACAAATCTCCCTAAATCTCTAAGCTTGTGTACAATTCTGGTCACCGCATCTCAAGAAAGACATAGTGGAACTGGAAAAGGTGCAGAAGAGAGCGACTAAAATGATTACTGGGCTGGGGCACCTCCCTTATGAAGAAAGGCTAAAACATTTGGGCCTCTTTAGTCTGGAAAAAGGCGCTTGAGGGGAGATATGATTGAGACATACAAAATAATGCAAGGTATGAGTAAAGTGGATAGAGGGAAGCTCTTCTCTCTCTCCCAAAATACCAGAACTAGGGGACATACACTCAAATTGAGGGCTGGGAGAGTAAAAACTGACAAAAGAAAATATTTTTTCACCCAGCGCGTTGTAAGTCTATGGAACTCCCTGCCACAGGATGTGGTGATCGCATCTAGCCTGGTTGCCTTCAAAAGGGGATTGGACAGATTCCTGGAGGAAAAGTCCATCACAGGTTACAAACCATGATGGAGAAACCAGGGTACTTCAAGGGCCAGATGCAGGGGAGTGGTATCAGGAGACAGATATCTAGTCTCATGCACTCCCAAACGCCTCTGGTGGGGCCGCTGTGAGATACAGGAAGCTGGACTAGATGGGCCTTTGGCCTGATCCAGCATGGCTCTTCTTATGTTCTTATGTTCTCCCAGTTTAAGTGAAGATCCAACTGATGGTCCCAACTAGAGTAGACCCCACTGACTACATGGGAGTTGTCCAAAGGTGGAGCATGACTCTAGGGGCAGTGCTAATCTCTGTTTCCAAGCAAAAGAGCCAGTGTTGTGCAAGTCCGTAGCTATGTGACCCACATGGCTGAATGCATTTCTGCACAGGGAACACTGCTTACCTTCCCATGTTATACAAGAGTACCTATTTATCTACTTGCATTTACATGTTTTCAAACTTCTAGGTGGGCAGGAGCAGGGGTTAACTGCGGGAGCTCACTCTGCTGCTGTGCCACCCGGGATTTGAACGGCCAAGCTGCCGACTTTGCATCTGACAGTTTCAGCGCTCTAGCCCGCTGAGCCACCATGCCTGATCGCTTTGCCTGATCACCAAACTTACCACTAGAGACATTGTAGGCAATAGGAGAGTTGAAATGAGAAACTACAGATGGGTCCTTGGGTTTGGCGGCTCCCACCCTATCCCTCCACCCAGGGGCTCCCTGGTCCACCCCCCACCTCTTCCTCTTCCTCTTCCCCTCCCAACCGCTCACCTTGTCGTTGAGGTTCTGCAAGGCTTCCTTGCCGGTAGCTCGCCGGATCTCCACCTTCCTGCCGAAATCAACAGGTGCTTCCCCTCCCTTCCGGCTCTGCCAGGTGTAGAGGGACTGGGCATCGG
>JAHTLZ010000327.1:16792941-16816200 GCA_023846285.1 Phrynocephalus versicolor
AGAAAGAAAGAAAGAAAGAAAGAAAGAAAGAAAGAAAGAAAGAAAGAAAGAAAGAAAGAAAGAGAATTCAGGTTGATTACACATAATCCAGATCTCTGAAAAGCATCGGACAGACAGATCTGACTTCCAGTAGTGTTGGATGCACCCATCCTACCATGTAATTCAAAATGCCATTCATGAATATTATTATTATTTTTAAAAATATTCATATTTAGTATCTCCCCGATCTGAATGCCATTTCCCCAAAGCTATTAATTGTTATGCATTATTCATCCATTCAGATGAATACCATTAAATGATAATTTACAGTCATCTGTCGACCCCCCCCAGCAGGAACGCTAACCTGCAGAAACACAGCAAAGGTTCTTTAAAATGTTCCCAATTGCTTGTCGCCAAGAAAGCAAACAAGCCCAAACCAGTCAAACTCTTAAGGAAAACAACAATAACCAACAGTCAGGGCACAAGCTCCTGGTGGTGGTTCTTTAAACTCTCAAGTCATAAAAGGAAAGGAAGAGCCCCAGAGGTTTGGGCTGGAGAAAAGCAGAGATGTGCTTGGGTGACTAATGAGGAGGAAAAGATGGGGAGGGAGCGGGGGGGGGATAATGCCTCACCCCCCATTCCTCTCATCCTTCCCAAGACCATACCTTGGTCTGACATATCCTACAAGCGCCATCACTTCAGGTAGGGCAGAGGGCAACATATGGTCAATCAGGTGCATGCCCTCATGTATTATTGAAGGTTTATAAATATTAATAGCAGAATTGCCAATAAACAGCCAGCGTCCATCGGCCACTGCCAGCACCGTCAAGAGAAAGGCGCTCTTGAGGCTGTAATAATGGGCTGGGCTGCAATCAGTGATGTGATTTCTGTAGACACCAGGAGACAAAGCTTAGGCGTGACACGAGAGGCACTCAAGGCCACTGCAGATGGGCCCTTGACAAGGTCCATATGGCAATTCCCTCGCCTGAGTTGGCCCTGAATCCAAAAGAGAGAAAAAGATCATGGTGTCCTGAATGGATCCAGCAGATAAGGAAGCTGTTTCTGGCACTTAGTGCTGCATTCATTAAGAAATACAGTGGTAAGTATATATTACAGACATTTTGTCAAAACTAACATTTCACTTTCTAGGAGAAATAGTTTTTGAGACCTTAATGGACCGATTTGCCAAAAGGAAAAGAGGGACTGTATCATTCAAGTCATTTTATGACTTGAGATCTTAAACTGTCCATTAAAAATTATAGGAAAGGATTTTTGTCTGAATTATACAGGCATTTAATATGGTCTGCTTTAATTGTAGCCATCTTTAAAAAGTCCACTGCTTCTTTCCTTGCTGCTCTCTGATAGATGGACAAAGTTTTGAGTTTGCTGAAGGCAACATACATTGCCTAAGATGGGAGGCCATATCACTACAACCCTTGGTAATCTAGAGGTGAGATTTTTGTTCATCGGAAAGTGAAGGAGAAAACAACCTAGTCACTTCCACACTTTTGAAACAGAACAAAGAGGTTTCAGCTTGGTTCCAAAGAAGAAAGGGAGCTTGAATTGACATTCGTGGATTGATGTGGATACAACTACCTATTCAAGCCAATATCTTGCTCAGCAGTTGGCCAAATGTACAAGTCTTGGCTGTTTTCTCATTCACCTAACCAGACAACTACATTTTGTCAGCTGCCTAGCTGGCAGTTCCATCTCAAAAAGGCAACACATGTCTCCTCTAATGAAATGCAGGCCAGTTTTCTACACAAAATGGAGGAGGGGGGTGTTGCCTGCGTAACCAGCAATTATTTCAAGGAAGGCCTGGTTGCCTTGGTAACCAGCCATCACCAAACCAGGGCCTTTGCAGCTTCTGTTTTGTCCTCTTCTCTGCTGGAGTGAGAGGTTCTTTCCCTCCAGGCAGGCAGCCAGAGAGAAAGCTTGTGGGGGAGAATGAGTAAGCCCTTTCCAATGTTGCTGATGCAGGAGGGGTTGAGCGAAATTGTGCAGGTCCAAGATGGAAGATGGGGGTGGACTTGCTAAATTTGGAAATGTTGCTCTTTTTCTGACTTCAGTCCTCCAGCAAGCAGGACCAATATGGTCAACTCTCAGAATCATCTTGGCCACATGCCCTCCTCTCAGAATGGTGAATTCTGGGAGCTGTAGTCCAGAATGTTACATTTCCAAGGATGAGATTCTGTCTCTTAACTACGCATGTGGAAGGCTAACGTACTGTCAATTCCACTGAACCCCTGCTAGGAATTTTGAGCGTGTGTCAACCCTCCAAAGAAGTGGGCCCTCCAAAATCCTGGAAAGTTAAGAACATAAGAACACAAGAAGAGCCCTGCTAGATCAGACCAAAGGCCCATCTAGTCCAGCTTCCTGTATCTCACAGTGGCCCCACCAAATGTGCCCAGGAGCACATGAGACTAGATATCTGTCTCCTAATACCACCCCCCTGCATCTGGCCCTTGAAGTACTCCAGTTTTAAGCCTGGAGATGACACATCTCCATCATGGTTTGTAACCTGTGATGGACCTCTCCTCCAGGAATCTGTCCAATGCCCTTTTGAAGGCATACAGGCTAGATGCCATCACCACATCTTGTGGCAGGGAGTTCCACAGACTAACAACACAATGAGTGAAAAAAAAAATTCTTTTGTCTGCTCTCACTCTCCCAGCCCTCAATTTGAGTGTATGTCCCCTAGTTCTCACATTTTGTGAGAGGGAGAAGAGCATCCAGAAAGTTGCCAGCAAGAAGTGGCTGAATGCTAAGTCATTTGCCTCCTGGTCATATACTGTAATTAAGCTACACGATTTCAGCCCTGGTTTGGCAAGGTGATATAAAACCAGTGGCCATTACTAGGTCTCAAGGCAAGATGCTATCACTTTTATACAAGACACTCATATTATACAAGACACTCGCATAATTAATACATCCTCGGAATTGTAGTCATTGGTCATTTGTAGAGATGTATAAATATTAAAGAGTAGTGGAACCAGCATGGAAACTTATAGCAGGCCACCATTTAACCTATACTTCCAGCTGGTTTGACCATCTAGCTGTACTTCAATGTATCTCTTTGAAGCCTTCAGCCTTCCAGATGTTTTGGAACACAATCCCAACAGTCTTTTATCATTGGCAATATAGACTAGGAACTCTAGGAGTTGTAATCCAAAACATCAGGAGGGCCAAAGGCCAAATCACTGTTTCTTCTATTTGTAAGGACTTTTTAAAGGTCCAATATTTCAGCCCCTTCAGCCTGAATTCTTTCCAAATAAAAAGTGGTTGGGGCCAACCATTCTCTTTCAAGTTAAGAAAAACTGCTTTTTTTTTAATTTACATGAGCTATTTTAAATCTAAGGATTATGGGGTTGCCTATGTCTGAATGGGGGTGTTCCTTTTAAAAAATTGTAACCCAAAATTTCTTTGTCCAAATGTCCACAAATTTTGGCAAGAAGCAAGAGCAGGCTGTCTGCTATGATGATGCCAAATATGGTGTAGATCTGAATATCAATTTTAAAAGTTGCAGCATTTTGTTTGGGCTGTCCCTTTTTTTGCAATTGCTTTATGAAACATTGATCTGCCCTGCTACACAATGTTAATAAATGATAAACATATAAATGATAAACAAAGTTAATACAACTGGAAATGTTTAAAAGAAAATGGCACCAACAATGCCCTTCCTTAAAAGCTACTTTCTTTGCAGCCTATTCATGTGTTAAAAGCTTGCCTGAAATTAAGGGTCTTTTGGAGCAAGGTCTATTGCCTTTTAAGGCACAGATAAAGCTCATGATTGCTTATTCTTCAGAGCAGAGCAAAAATGTGAGGATAATTGTTCTTCCATTCTTGTATTCATACAGAAAGTGCTTATGCGAAATAAATAGATTTTGCCCATATTCCTTAATCACTTGTTTATCACTCTCCTAAGAAGTGCTTTGGCCTTCAAATACTTTAGAATATGCATACTTTCCCCCCAAACATGGAGATACTAAAAATTATGCTTTCGAAACCTGTGCCATACTGCTGCTGTTTGAAGAAAGGCCGTTTTGCATTCTGTTGCTACCAGTCCTACTGAATTGAAGAAGGTTAACATAGGAAACAGTCCAGAGAGCTTTGTTCTAACACTTTTTCCTGCAAAGGTACTGAATTACCTACTCACCATTATTCTTCAGTCAAACAGCTTGGAATAAATATGAACGCCTTTGCATTGTGTGTGTGCAATCAGAATCGTTTCCCAAACAGAAAGAGAAGCTCAGAATGTCCTATGAATAATTCATTTTGGATTATGTTCCCAGCTCTAGAAATTAATTATTGTGTAATTAATGTCAATTTGTAATGCCTTTCCTTGCTTCAGATTTCATTCAGACAGTACTATGAGGGTGGAGGAAAACAACAACAACAACAACATCACAGAGAAGTAGAATGGGCTGTCGCTTTTCAGTCCTCAGAAAATACTTAAGTGGACAGCCTTTAAATAGAAACTTTGTTGTGTATGCTCCAACAAGCAGAACTGTGATGTGTAATATGGATCAACACAGCTGCCTGTATTTTGGGATTCTGCCTGAAGGTGTCGCTGTAGTGACTGTCCCAATCAGTGCGTACACCTCAAAATGTACAGCACAGGTAGAGGGTGTGCTACTATTCCATTGATCTCTCCTTGTTCACCATTGCTGCGCCTGTTCCATGAGGAGTGGCATTATATTTCGATCCCAGCAGGAAGTCAGGATGGGTGACTAATGCCTTTACTGGAAGTTTGGATTGTGAGCAAAACTCAATTTCCCATAAATTGGTCCAGAAGAGGGCATATTTTACAAATAACAGGGTCAACATACTGGAGTTGGAAACAGAAAAGGTGTGTGAATGCAGTCTGTTGTAAACATTTCAAAATTGTTTAAGGAGCCCAACATCGAATAAACATGGGCGTTCCTCTATTTCCAAAATATTTCTCCTCCTTCTCTTCCCAAACTGTCCAGCTTAACTGATGTGACTCTCCTTTCTGTAGCAAGTTGTGGGTGAAGGAACACCTTGGGATGTTTGAAGAATTTTGGACCTTACTGCTTATAACTGCACTTTTGATGTTGAGTTTGCTTGCTCTCTTTTATTGGGGATACTTGTTTTAACGATTTCAGTAATTGTGTCCCTACCATTTTTAGCTTTGTCTTTTCATAATGTAAACCACCTTGGGCCCTTCCTAAGGAGAAAGGCAGTAAAAATATTTTAAATAAAACAAATAATAAAATAATCCAAATGTTTCGGACTACAGCTTGTGGGAGGTTTAGTCCAAAAGATTTGGAAAGTCAGATCATCTGTGTGCCCACCTTCCTGGAAATCCGATACCACTCCTCTCCTATATGGCCGGTCTACTGTATCTCATTCTAGTTCCAAATCCACCCATTATGGGCATACACTATTTGAAGGCGGCCAGACAACCTGAGCGTCTGTAAATGCAGTGACTGAAGGAGACGATTTTGATTTTGCTGCTCCTAAGGTTTGGAAGGTAGAGATGGGCAAGCCAATTGGCAGCTGGGCCAAAGAGACCACTACCTAATCCATTCTTATTTATGAGCTGCCTGTACCATTTTTGAAAGCTTACTAAAAGGAAGAATGGGGGCCTATGTTCCAGCTGGGTCAGGGGTTGGTTATGCCAAGAATCACCCCCATGCTGGCTCACATGCAGTCACTCCTTGTAGATCCAAGTGCCGGAAAAACCAGGTGACTTGGGATGGTCCATTCAAAGCACCTTTGTTAATGTCTTTGATGAGAACCAGTTGAATCACCACAGTGTGCTTGTCCCCAACTGCCCTTCTTCATTAATGAGTTTTTTGTGCACCGAACCTGACTTAATAGGCTAGCTAATACAATGAGAATAATTAGTCAATTATCCTGGAAGGGCTGGTTGGCTGGGGTCATACTCGAGTTAAAAGGGACTCTCCCCCACCCACTCATTTCTAAGCCATCTCTCTCTTAGCTGTAGGGCACCTCCTGGCACCAAAATGTTTACATGAACTAATTTTTAAAAAATTGACCTAAGAAACTGAATAAATTTTCATGCCACCACCAAGTCAACAGGGCGAGGTCCTTCACAATCAACACATTGGTTGGCCACCCAACACTTCTGCCCATGGTAGCTTTCGTCCCCATGCTCACCTGAATGTCCTCCCAGCGTCTTTCTTCTCTCTCACTTGGAGAGATGACAGCCAGTGCCCACCTACCCTCACACTTTTGATATCCCTCAGTGTGTCATAGCATCAAGGGTGAAGTACATGGGAGCTGGTCTTCCTAGCTTCCAGAAGGGTACCACCATGAACGACAGACTGTGGGATAGGATGAAATGCTCAGCAGCTCTTTGGAGCTCTCCACATTGCACTCTTCCATGTCACTTTGAAGAGTGTCCATTAGTCTGTCTGCACACCATGGCCCCTGAGTCCATCATTAAGGACGTTGACTCCATGGTTGCCTGCATTCAATATTAGCCACGTGTGACCTACCAGCTCCGTTTTTATCACTCGCCGGAGGAGGTCAAACATTCTGATCAATAATTGCCCTCCCTTAAGACTCCCACACAATCCCTGTTTGAGATTAAGGGCCAATGCATTGTTCTCCTTGATCCTTGTCTGTACATAAGCATACTCATTTTTTCTCCTCTTTGGCACGAGGTATTGCTATTTTGAGACATGAGCCAAACCCAAACAAAGCTAGGGCTGCCCACCAGTTTTGATTAGTAAATTAATGAACATTTTGCCACCATGTCCTGTGCTGAAAAATTCACTCATCAATGATATGTCTTGGAACACCCTTTTGATAGCAATAATTTTAGAACTGCAGAAATGGAAAGGACCTTAAAGATAATCAAGTCCACCCCCTTTCAAGGAGGCAAGCTTGGGGAATCAAACTCCCGACCACTGACTCCATTGCCCAAGATCTAAACCACTGGGTTATCCAGCATGTTCCACTGAATGAATCAAGATGAAGCAGCTTTGGTCTACGAGTTTGTTGAGACTTGAGCTTCCAGAAGTTCCCGCCACCATGACCAGGTGTAACAGAGTTTGGAATCGAAAGCACTGGAAAAGGTTCCTCATTATTTGGAAGAGAGTGAAAATTAGGTCTAGTCAGTTGCTGAGGTTTTAAAGCCACCTGGCCTTCAACATAATGGTCTGGGGACTATGGGATGTAGAGTCCAAGCATTTTTTAGATGGGGAACATAGGCTCCATCTCAAAGAAACAACACTCAGCACAAGTACACAAAACCTGAATAGGGTTAAACTCTTCTCCCTAAAGTTCTACTTTCCTATGCGCCTAGACATGGATTGAGGCACAAGGGTGATTCTACACACCATCACAAATTGGACCTAGAACAATATGCTATTATGACACATGTTCCTGGACTTCCTGGTGGTTACTCCATTCCTCCGCGCCTTCTTTTACCACCTGTTTCTACTCCCAAGATTCAGCCAGCCAGCTCGATCCTCAATGCATTTTGCATTGGATATAGGATCCCAGCCGCACACACATAGGACTCGCATCTGATGTAAAGAGTGCATTATTTTTCTCTGAAGCAGAAATAATAAAAAAGTTTGCCTCAGTGGAAGGCAGGTCTCAGCCCCACTGGTCATATTGCACGTTGAACCTAGATTTCTGTTTTAAGCTATTTTTGGAACCCAAACTGCCAGAAAAGCAGGATTAAACTTTTTATTTGACGATGACTATGAGCTTGGTGGTTCTAATCCCGGGTGCCACGCAGCAGAGTGAGCTCCCGCTGTTAACCCCAGCTCCTGCCAATCCAGCAGTTGGAAAGCATGTAAATGCAAGTAGATAAATAGGTACCACCATAAAAAGCAGGACGGAAGACAGTGTTCATTGCACAGAAATGCATTCAGCCATGCCAGTCACATGGCTACGGACTTGCACAACACTGGTTCTTTGGCTTAGAAACAGAGATGAGCACCGCCCCTAGAACCAGACACGACTAGCATGCATGTGCGGGGAGAACCTTTACCTTTACGCCATTAGGCAGGCTTCTTCAAACAAATTCTTGCGCTGAATGAAAAAAAATGTTGAATTCCATCCAAACCAGAAGACCTGCTACAGCAGCTGTGATGCCGAGCTAAGAAATAATGACAACTTGATCTCCAGACACTTATTTTGCTGGTTCTTAATCTCTCTCCCCTCCCCCCCCCCGCCGCCCTTTTTTTTGTTCTGGGCCTGAGCTCTGTAGCAATCCTCTCCCCAGCAGCGTGTCTCTGCTTCTCAGCTGGAAATAAGGCTCATTACATTTCAGCATCAAGCCACTGCTGTCTCTTTCAATAAAAGGTGATAAGAGCCTAGCCTTGGTGTAGAGGTGGTGGTGATTTGGAATCTGGCGAATAAATGAGGCCCGAGTGACATCACTTGTCAGGCCACTGCGAGGCCAGCCAATGGTAGAAGCTCCTTGACCAAGAAACCCTCGCACCAGGAAATCCAGATAATTATTCTATGTACCACTCTTTGCTATAGTCACGTTCCCTTTAGTAACCTACGCAAACAATTGTTTGTGCACAAGGGACCAAGTAAAGGCAATGGCACCTCTTGTTACAAGGTCTTCCTTTGGGCAATTTTCTCAAGCAAAAAAATAGCCATTTGCTTTTAAGAGGGGCCTCCGCTTTTGTCAACCCCACCCAGTTGTATGAAATTAAAAGCAACATTTCCTCCTCGACCAACCTGTTCCAATAAGGTGGGCCACGGCTTCTAAATCTTTCTGTCTTGGAGGTACACAGTATGCTATCCTCTCAACTGGGCATTCAATCTTAGTTCCCAATTTGCATTTGACTTATCGCCAATTCAGATGGCAACATTTTAATTTTTAAACATCTCTTTCCCTATTCAAATACATGTCATATTCTGCATTTATACTTATTTCACCATTTTATTTATGAGTAGTTTTACCCCACCTTTCTCCTTGGAAAAGGACCCAAGGTGGCTTACAGCGAGGAGAGACAATACAGTCCATTACAATTAAGACACATTCAGTTTGTGAAACAGGGAACTGAGCATTAGAAGGCAACATTAAACTAACAATTGATAACATAGTATCAATTCAATCACACAAGGAGAGATACAGTTAGTCTTACAATGTGTAGTATTTATTTAAAAATCACTCTTCTGACATTTTTGCTGCCAGCAGCTCGAGTTTTGAGGGTCACGGTTTAATTTCTCCAGAATGCCGGCATACTGTGTTATCTTGGAGGCTTTTAGGTGAAAAAAAAATTGGCAGCCATCACTGGTGATCTTATTCAACCAGGAATGCCCTGGAATGATACTGTTTCTGGATTTCATGGAAAAACAAACAAACAAACAAAATGGCAGCCATAAGGAACTGCCCAGTATCATCTGTTGCTGGACTTGAAGGACTAAGCCTCCCCCAAGTTTGAATGAGCCATGTGTTGTCACAAATGAGATAAAGGGAAGACACCCATTTGTCATTTGTGACATTTATGTGTATACACATCCTCCTGGCCTATGCATCCCGTTGGACTTAACGTGATTCACTGTGCTAGCTTGGCAATGATGCCCTGGGTTGCTGTTGCCAAAGCGGTCTCTGTAGCACCAACACTGCCATCTTTTGGGTGCTAGTCAAAAATGTAATTACTCTGGCATTTCGACTGGTGCAAATTTCAGTCTATTACTGCCACTTTATGTGTTGCTTTTATTGTTACTACTGCATTTAATAAAATACTGTTTTTTTGGGGGGCACACAGCCTGAAATCCAAACAGAATGAATCATGATAGTGTTTTTCATAATTCTCTATGCCATTCTTTCCTCCATAAAATGTAGGTCAAGACCTGAATCACTGACAAGGCTGGAAGCTCTGAACTGTGGATTAAGTAGGCCAGTGATGGCCAAACTTCGGCCCTCCAGATGTTTTGGACCACAACTCCCACAATATGGTGTACAATATGGTATTTTCTGTAGCATTAGAGCCAAGGGATATGTTAACATTTGAAGTTAAAACTTACTATCAGTCTAACGTACAGTACAGGAACATGCAAAATTTTGTTTAGCGATGCCAAGTCATTTCAAATATACTGGAATGAGAAAGCTTCAGTCACTTTAGCAATATCTGAATTTCGAAGCCAATTCATTTGTGCACGGCATGTGTTAAGTGTATATGTGTTAAGGTCATCAGGAGAAACCCTTCTCTCCATCCTACCAGCCTCACACGTCTCGTGGGAACCCATGAAAGGGCCTTTTCGACTGCTACGCCCAGACTCTGGAACTCCTTCCCATTCGACGCCAGGACTGCCTCATGTCTGTTGTCCTTCTGGAAACAGGCAAAGACCTTTCTCTTCAGGCAAGCTTTCCCTGAATTATGACTACTGTTACGTGTCTTTTATATGAATCTATAGGTTCACATAGACTTTGTGTATATACCTATTTATAACCTTGTAGCTTTAATGTAATGTTGTCTATTAATGCTGTAAGATGTCACTCAATTTGTTTTCAATACTTGAACATGCCTTAATTATGCTGGACTGTATATTATTCCTCATTACTGTAACCTGCCTTGGGTCCTTTTCCAAGGAGAAAGGTGGGGGTAAAATACTCTAAATTAAATTAAATTAAATTAAATTAAATTAAATTAAATTAAATAGTGGATGGCTCTTTTGTCATTCTGGGCATGATCAAGTATCCTAAAGCATTCCATAAACACTTGAGTTTCAAAGGGTAAAAAATGCAAGTCAATAAGAGGGAAAAGGAAAACCTGAACTAACACGACACATACAAATGCCCCTTGACATGTGTGAATTTGGTTTTGGACAGAAAATTTGTTCTCCTTGAACTTATATGCTGCAAGATTTCTTGATAACATATGAATCCCAACACACACACACACCAAGTTTTAGTCATCTGTATCCGTTCTGTAGAAGTGAATGGAAGTTTCAGCTTTCCAAATGCAGTTGAGATTCAAGGCACAGATCAGATCAGAGGCCCAAATCAGGTCTTGATTCTAAGTCCTGAATGGGCATCCAAACTGTACTGAGCACCTGGATACAGCCCTTCTGAAAATTTAGCTTTAAGAATATTATTGGGAAGTATATTTACAATGTGAATAAAATTCAACTGTTAAGCACAAGATACCCCAACCGCAAAGATTCCAACCAGCTTTTGCTGAGATAAAATAATTGGCAAACAACCACCAGAAATTCAGTTTTGTGACTGCTTTAATGGCACCAAATGTTTATAGCTACAACTTATACAAGTACTGTAAACTGTATATAATGTTACAAAGTGCTAACTAAATATGAAGAATGCATAATTACTTTGGCTCAGTTAACTACAATAGTTTCAGCAAAGTATCCTTCTTTTAAAAAAATTGTGATCTCCAACAGTTTTTCGTTTTTCAAAACATTAATTTTTTATTTTATTTTGTGAGTTGCAGTTATGCCGGCTGCACTTTCTTCAAATGTACGAGTTTATGCATTTCTGCTTGATCCTATGTACAAATATTTCATGTCCTGCTTTTCACTGATCATTGAAAAACAAGGCTTGCACCTTCACCCCAAATTGTAAACAGGTATAAAGCTATTTGACAATGTTTATCTTAACAAAGCTTTCTATTGATACCTCCCCTTTTTTTCAGGTTTTAACAACAATCTGGTCCATTTCTTTATAGAACAACAACAAAAAACACTCTTTCAAGCTTTTATTCTGCTATTAATAAATACTGATTTGTATCATTGCACAGCAACAAGCTTGTCAGTAACCAGGTATTAGAATATAAAATTCCTTTAGAAATTTTCATATCCTAGCAGATTCCAAAGTATTAGTACAGATGTTAGTCACCAGCATCTAGATGTAGCAATTTACCACACAATATTCAGCAGATTAATCATTATGTAATTTGGAAAAGAGTGAAACTTTATTTTTGTTTTCAACAAACATGGTCCCAGTTCCTCACACATTATGCCCTATTCCAATTGTTTACACAATGAGGTACAAGAAATCTGTCTTGAAAGTATTAGCTGGATTTATACATACATAGAACTTTTGTTTCTGAGGTTATTTTAAAGGAAAAAAAGTGGGAAAGTATTTTGTATTTTAACCACCTCAAAATGATCCCAGTATGCACACAGGGTGCTGGGGAAATAAATATATAATTACAAGTGATATAAGTGCTGTCATTCAAAACTGAAGGGGGGGGGGAACCCAGACGCTATTATAAAATCCGGGGTAGGAGAAACTTTGTGTCACAGAACCAAACGCCAAAACCAATGCATTGAGGAATGGATTTCATGCTTACCTTCCCTGCTTCATACCATTCACCTGTTTCCAGTGGCAAAAGTAACCATGCTTTCAGTACAAAGCCTTTGGTAACTTTCAAAACTCTGATACAAGCACAAAATAGAGCACCTGTTGCAACAGGTCTCCTCACTCTAACCTTTGTGCTTTGCTATTCGTCTATTTCAATAGAGGTTTGCTAGTTTTTAAAATTAGTATGGTTACGTAAATGTGTAGTATTAAAGTCGGTCATATATATATATATGTATGCATACTCCCTATATAAGGGTATGCTATCCTTCAGAATCGTTTTATGTTTTCCAAAATCCAGTACAAATCTATTCCATATGTGATGAAAAGTGTGTGGAACCAAGCTTCGCATCTTGGGGGTAAAAATGAATCTGAAGGAGAGCAAGGCTGTGTGATTCTATCGGTGAGCCTACTTAGCTCACCAAGGTATTACTGAGGTCCTTAGGATTTCAGGGTTTGCCAGATGAGGTTAGGTAACAAATCATGGGAAATGGGTGGGATGAAACTCAACCACAGAAGACAGTTCAGAGGTTCATGAGCTGTGTTTCACGCAACTGCAAGACAATGTTTAGGTAGGAGATGTTATGTAGCTGCGGATGAAACAACAACCTCTTTGTAAATTCAAAGTGGTTCTGTAGTAAGCAGAATCTCCTTTTTTATGTGGAGTCAAACTAGTTCAAAAAAAATCTTCAATTCAAGCTACTTTTAAAAGGAAAACTTTCATTAAATAACATGCTAGAGTACTAGAAGCTTCTTCACATGCAAATAATGCAACTGCTTTTCAAAACAATGTATAGATGTTGAACAGGTTTTTCTACCAGAAAGAAACTCACTACTTCATAGAAAAGGTAGTAATGATAGTTACTCGGTATTAAAAGTATTTCGTTACTCATGAATCAAATTTTATCCTGCTTTGATTTTTGTGCCATTTTTGCCTCCTGGAAACTAAGAAAAAAGTTAGTCAAAATTGTGAAATACATCTACAGTTTATTTACTTGTCTTGATTAAAGAAAAATAACTGCCAATGACTCTTAGCTTGTTTTACAACCAGCTTCAGTTAGTTCTCTGTTTCTTTTAGAGACTAGAGATTGTTATGGTCAACGGTTCAATTATGCAATGCACAGATCATGTAATAAGGAGGAGGCAACAGCGTCACTGATACAATTATAATTTGCTGGTGGCATTTTGCACTGAAAGAAGCCCTTGCAAGGTATAGGCAGCTGTAAACTCTGTTAGGCAACTCTGATGTGTCTTGCAGGGTGTGGAAGGTTAAGAGAAAGGGAGAATAGAGAGAGGCGCCTCCACAGAGTTCCAATACTGAATTCCAAGAGTTTCTGGAACCTGGATATGTAAAAAACAAGGTGGAGGCTGGAAAGGAGGGGGGGGGTCATGCTTAAAATTGTCTCAAGTTCAAATGTACTAGTGTGACATTAACACCTTCACAGATCACAAGGATGTCCAGGATTTGTGCACTGCTTCTTTCAGTAGCTGCTAGCTGAAGGCGCAGTCAGTCGTTTTCCAATATAGATGCTGAAATGAAATGCGATGCAAAGAATGTTGGTATTTCAAAGATTTTCAACTTCCAAGTCTGTTGCAGCTCGACTTTACTGTGGCTACCTGCACAGCAAGTCTAATAACCACCAAATTATTTAGATGAGTTACATAACAGATAAGGGGTGAGCAGCAGTAGCTCCTAAGTATTTCAGGGCCCTGCCTACCAGTCCGTTTTGATTATGGGAGCTGCAACGTACAAACTGCTGGAGGACTACAGATGGCCATTCCTATATCAGGGAGCTGTTTTTTTTATCACTTGATCATGTAGCATGGATAGGTCAGAAGGAAGCTATTATTGCCATGTACCATAAGAGTTAGCAGACTGGTGTTCACCAATGAACCATGGGTAGTTTTGAGCAGACTGGCAAATATGACTGTTGTTGAACAGCATCATTAAAAAAGGGCATCATTTGGTGGACTGTAGACTCCATAGGCTTAATGACTCCTTATCAGACTACAACATCCAGCTCCAGTTAGCCAAATCATGACAGTCTGCCAACAGTTGTACTTTAAGTACTTTCTAAGTTACAGTATGTTGACACGGGAAAAGAATGTGTTAAGCTGTCCAATAACCCACAATGGATATTTGGACCACGTAGATGTCAAGTAAGCAGGGCTGTTTCTCTCTTTGCAACTTCCATGCCCCTTCTACTCCTCCTGTCAAAAATCTAACAGAACCACACACGTTTTTACACCAAGCCAGTCTCTTTCTAGACCCGGGTGGGGTGGGGTGGGGTGGGGGTGGGGAGACAGCCTGCATTCTCTTTGTACATAATGTATGCCCTCTCCTTGACCAAAGTCTTCAAGCAGTTCATTTCGCCCCCCTGCTGCTAATGTGCTGGCAGCTACTTAAGATTAGCCACAGGATGCAGTAGAAGCAGCTCAGAGAGATTCAAACACACTTAAGATGATTTGTGGTTTTTGCTCCCCTAAAGAAAAGGTGTACCTTTTATAGCAATATAGGGAGGCTGGTAACATAATTTATATGCAGTGTTGTTTCAGTCTTTCTGAGGTTGACTCTCTATACCTCTGGCTCAGAAAACACAGACTTTGTACTTTGTTAAATTATGATACTGTTAAATAGGTTGGTGCTCAATGTGCCAAGTCTTTTCCCTGTGCCTCCAAAGACAATGAAATCCCACCCCCCGCACTTCCTTTCACAACCACTGTAAATAACATAGAAGTATAAGTCCCTTAGAGCTGTTGAGAACAACTTCTACACCCTGGTCCGGCAGCGTATCTGCTAATACTTACCCTAGTCCCAAAGCCAAAACATGAGATATGAACAGAGATGGAATGAAAACTTTAAGAAACTCAGCTGAGAAAATGCCCCCTTTCTTCATCGCTCCACTCTTCCTCATACTTAAAGACACTGCTCGTTTTGGATGTCTGAAATGAAATTCCCTAGAAAGAAAGAAATGGATATTAATTGGTAAGCTCTAATGAAGCCAATTATTTTAAAAATCAACACCATCAGCACACATTCTGAGAATCTATGAAACACTTCGGAAAAATCATCAGCAGACGTACAGAACATGAGAGCACTTAGGAAGAGACAAAGCTGACCAGAGAGGACAATACCACTTTTATATACAGATGATCTTATCTGTTTTGCACAGCTGACAGATGTTTGCATTTAAAGATCCTTCTGCAGACTAATGTTCTGAAAACCAACTAACGATTAAGTCTGAGAGTTAAGAAAAATTAAGAGAACTACCTGCACAATACCACTCTAGAGAGGCATAATCAACTGTATACATTTGGGAGTGCCAAAGCCAGTCATACGGCAATCTTTGTTTTGACCCCTGGGGCCCACACATACAGGCTGTATAATTCCTAGAACCAAACCTGCTTTTATACATGTTGGGTTTGAACAAGATTCAAAGGGAGCGGCACCTTTTTAAAATTCAAAACCGGCTGCTTCTAGAAGCTGCAGTTTTTCATCAGAATGCATGAAACCAGTGGTGGCTTTTGAGAGATGTGGGGTGGTGGTGGTTGTATTTCTTGGCTACATGCATCCCTAAGCAGAAGGATCCCCAATCTTACTCTAAATCTTGTTCAAGCATTTTTCTTTGGGGAAAACATGCAAGCAAGCAACAACCAGACACAAACGCAATCCTGCCTTCTCTACAAATCCACTAAATCAAAATACGCAATCTCGCAGAAGTCCATCAGAATTTGCCTTTCCTCTTTCATGTTGCTGTTGTTCCAAAGCATGCTGTGACACAGATGGACCATATCCTGCCAAACTTCACTCCTCCTTGGCATCCACGTGAAGCTTTAGGCCAATTTGTGCTAAGAGCAGCTCGGAACTAAGATGCTGGGGGCCAGAGTGCCATGTAAGCTGCCAGAACGTACATGCAGAAGTGGGGATGGAGAAAAGAGTGAAATGCCTTCCAGGGAGAGCTTATCAGAAAGTGCCACAGAGGGGTATAATTCTGTTTGACTCCTGTCAGAGGCTACTTCACAGTATAAGTACTCTGTGCCATTAAAGTGGAGTGTTGCAATTTATATTCTTCAAACACAACTAAACTAACAAAGCACAACATTAGTTCTGCTTTATTTAATGAAAACAACTACTTCTAAACCAAACATGTCCAAATTTCAGCCCTCCAGATGTTTTGGACCACAACTCCCACAGTCCTTTGCCATTGGAAATACAGGTTTGGTATCCTGGGAGTTGTGGTCCAGAACATCAGGAGGGCCAAAGTTTGGACATGCCTGTTCTAAACATTTCTACCAAGAACAAAGTTTCATAATCTACTGTAGCAACATTTTTTTGTTTATTAGAAAATATTTCAACTCACTTAGGAGGAATGTTTTCAGGTCTACTGGACCAGTCCGATACCCAGTCAGCACTTTTCTTCAAAATGTCCACCTCCTTCTCTCCTTCCAATGCTTCCTCTTCAGACTGAAAAATATAAGGGGACACATCTGGAACTCACTCAACTCGTCTTTATTTTAAGTATTTACAAATGTTAAAAGGGAGATAATAAAAATGTGGTTCGTTCTTATACTTATATATTGCCCACAGGAAAGTCCACATCAAGAAAATGCAGCAGCTACAGACTTTTCTCATACCAGTGTTGCCATTTAGTGTAGAAGAAACAGTAGTTTGCTTATAGAGCTGGCATCCAAGTACTACTTTAAATACATTATTGGAGAACTAAACCAGATGATTCAAAATCAATTCTGGCCGGGGGAAAAACTCAACAACATGTGGGACATGCAAAATTAAAGAAGCAGAAATACCTAAACAAATGTGTATTTTATACACAGCAGAGGTTAACACACATACCTAAATGATCCAGATTCATATTTACAGATAGTTTTTAAACTCAAAAAACTCCAGATTATCATCTCTTTCTAATAACTCGTGGATCCTTGCATTTGATCAAGTACTCTGTGACATGAAAAGCCTATATGCAGAAGTGGAGAAATTATGGTAGATTTTAACAAAAAATGCTTAAAAGGCTTGAAGATTGAAAACTGAAGGGTGCACATACCACGACTTACACGGAGAATTATCGCTAAAACGAAGGGTGCACATACCACAACTTACATGGAGAATTATCGCTAAAATGTAAGGCAAATGCAGAGGTTCCTGGCTAGGCCACAGTCCTCATCCAGTTGAATGGAAATGAACTGTTTCTCTAACTGAACTGCAAGTTTGTATCTCACTTCTTGGCACCCGCCTTGACGAAGAAAGCAAGGCAAAATAAAAAACAAACAAATGAACAAAAAACACACCACCCTTTTGAGTTACAAAAGGCAGTTTTAACAAAATGAAAATCCGAGACAGTCCCTTAGGTTGGCAGAACTAGAATGAGGACTATAATTTATTTGTCAAACACTTTTCAGATCAGATTAGAGGAAATTTCTGCTGAGTGTGGGACAGACACTTCATAAGTTGCTGCACTCCAGCACTCATCAGCACCATCTGTCACAGCAGCCAGTGATAATAGGTGCTGAAGTACAGTACAACAGTCGGAGAGGTTCCCTACGTCTGTTCCAGTACAACACGCCTTTTATACAATACAGTAAGGAGACAGAAAATTATACTATAGATTTTATTAGTCATCCACTCTTCGTGCATTAGATGCTGCTGGCCTTACTGAGAATTATGCCAGCGAGATTACTATGGAACAAAACCTGGAAGATCCTAGAGAGCATTTAAGTATACTTGCAATTACTACATTTGTATGTATGACTAGATCGCTCATCAGAATGTAATTACCCACTATACTTCTGGCATCTTGTCACACAAGACTCTCAAGATCGTAACAATTGGAACTCATTGGTAAGAACGGCAATTTTTTTTAAAAAAAAGTTGTTCTATGATTGCCACAAAACTTTGAAAGCAATACTTTCCACACAATTCATAAACACATTGCTGTTCCACCACTGAATCCAAGGACTTCAGAATCACGATAGAAGCATTTTATATGCTTTACTCACATCTAATTGTTCAGTCAGGAATTAAGATGCACAAATATAAAGCACAAATGTATTATATATAGAATTATGGTCCTACACATCTAAGAATTAAAAAATTATGTGACCATTCAGAGTTGTTTTGTAAACTAGCACAGAAACTGACAACACAGTGGAAATATATTCTGACTGGTTAAAATGGATGACATCTCACTGCTAGAAGACTGATTGAAATTGTGTTATACTAATCTAGATAAAAGAAAACTCTATGCAAGTAGTAAGGAAAGTACCTGAGAACTATTGTCTTTACTCGTGTGCATTTCCACATCAAACATTATCTGTCCATCTTCTTGAGGAGAAGGGCTAGAAAGAAAATGTGTTTCAATCACTCTTAGTATCATTATGGATTTAGATTTGTGCTTCATTACATTATTAGAAAGTAAAAAACACACATTCCCACAGTCTTTCTTTCATTTTTTCAGCAGGGCAAACCCTAGATATACATATGTTCTAAGCTGATAAACAGTAAAGGAAACACAAAACGAAAGTCAGCATTGCTAGCCAAAGAGCTCTGGCTTATGCCTAGTCTTAAGTTCCTTTTTCCTGAGACTTTCTTCTTTTATAAGAAATTGAGCTCCTGCTAGTCCTAGCTCCTGCTTCCAGGGAAGAAAGGCACCCCACAACAAAATACCAGAAGTTTGATTTATCAGCCAACCTTTTTCTCCGGTAGCTCTTTTCCTTGCTTAACCTAAAACCAGCAGTCCTACATCACAGTCAAACACACTTCCATGTTAGAGGGAGAAAACATTAAGATACCATCTTTGTGGTGCAGTGGTTAAATGCCTGACTGCAGCTAAAACTGTGCTCATGACCTGGGGTTCAATCCCAGGTAGCTGACTCATGGTTGACTCAGCCTTCCATCTTTCTGAGGTTGGCAAAATGAGTACCCAGCTTGCTGGGGGGGGGGGAGGGCAATGTGTAGCCTGCATACTGTAATTAAACTATAAACTGCGCAGAGACTACTTGAAGTGGTATGGGGTGGTATATAGGCAGAACACTTTGCTTTGCTTTTAATCTGCTTAAAGATAACTGTCAAATAAAGTACAGCACAAAGAACATCAGTGTTACACTTCTAAAGATTAGTAACCATTTTCAATCTTTCTAAAAACAGATACATCTAGAGATCATTCAGGTGAGTTTGGCTTCATATTGTATTTGGAAACAAAAATGGCTCATCTAGGTCAGACTGATTAGTAACTGAAGGGGCTTTTTGCTTTTCCGTATAGTATTTTATTTAAAATTATGAAGGCAGTAAGCCAGGGAATTTTGGAACACAGACAGAGGACAGAGAGAGCTGAACTAGGTATGATTTCAGTTCTATTGTGCTTTCCAATTTTTTATTTTTAAAATGTTGCTGGCACAATGAGTTCTCTCTGTTGTACTATGTGCTGTCAAGTCAATAAGAATTGAGTTATGGGGATTTTAATAGGTTCTCAAGGTAACAGAGATATTTAAGGAGTGGTTTTACCAGTTCCACCCCACCCCCATGAGCTTCAACTGCACAGCCATGGTTCACTGTCTGTTAATAATTTTAACAGGTTCTTTTAAAAGCATTCATAAAAACAAAAACACCAATTACCATCACCACCCTCGTCCTTCCTGTACATGCTGCTTTGCGAAGAAAAGGCATGACCGGACCCTTCCCCAAGGGATTGATAAACTACGACACAAAGAAGCGGGGGGAATGTCCAAACTAATTTTTTACAAGTTTTATTTCCAATACTGACACAACTGCATGCAATGTTTACACTACTTCGTTAATATTATCCTCAGGCAAAATTTATCACGCTTAAAGAAAGGCCTTTGGCAAACATTGTGACTGTATCCTTAATGTTATCTGAACTGTACATCATGTATTTATATAGATTAACAGTGGAAAACGCTCAATCACCCAGAAGTAAAGACATATAAAAGGGCTAAATAAATCTCCATTCTCTTTGTAATACCAGTTGCTGGAGTGAATGAGCTTTGCCCCCTTTGCCTCCGTTCCCCTATCCCTTGTCTGTCATGTCTACACATTTAGATTATCAACAGCAGCCATGCTGTTTATCTTTCTAACTCCTTTTGGCTAAAGGCTGGCATACAAATACACTCAATATTCAGGACAAATCCATTCCAAATAAATTGAAGGAGCTTGTTACCTGTCGCAGTGAGAACTACCCCTTGAACTGCTCTGGCCTGATTCGTGCTGAGCATCTAGAAGTATCTTCTCCATATCTCCATTGTGGATGGAAGATGAGGAAGGAACATGTTCCAGGCCTCCATTTTTTCCATTGCCATTGTTGTTCCCATTACCATTCATCTGCAGCTCTACCCATGAGCCTGTTGAACAACCAGATGTTTAAACTTTGAAACCAAACCCCTGCAAAAGGTCTGTATACACTTGCCCAAATATGTAGTCATTAATATTATTATTTCAACATCTGCACCACCCCACTAATGTGAACATTCCCTAGACCAGTGATGGCGAACCTTTTAGGGACCGAGTGCCCAAACTACGATTCAAAACCCACTAATTAATTGCAATACAGCAATTTAACCTGAATACAGGTGGCTGTGAAGGGGCAATGTCGGGTGCCCACAGAAAGGGCTCCGAGTGCCACCTTTGGCACCCGTGCCACAGGTTCGCCAACACTGCCCTAGACAGTTCACAACACACAAAGTCATAATTGCTATATTGTAAGTCCCCATGGTGGAGTATTGGGAAGTTTTCAATTAGCAACAATCCCAACTTCAGATAAATGCAACATCCAAACCGCAAATAATATTTCCCATTTATTTATGGCTCAACAGTCTGAATGTCTTCTTAAATGTTAAAATTCCACTTATAACTCCATTATATGCAAATAACTCAAGACACTGGGCTACTTGTAGTTATGATTAATATTGGGAATGCACATTCACAAAAGACATAGTAGCAACGTCTGGGAAAGAGGAGCGCTAGAAAGACAAAACCTCTGCTTAAATGGTTACTATGCCTTCTACAAATAGGTTTGGAAATATCTCAGTAGAAACATGTTTCATTCACCTGCCAAAAATTCTACACAACTTTGCCCATTTTTATGCTCACGTGTACAGTACTTTGTTGTAAAGGACCTACATATTTAGGAAAATCAGAGACAAAGTCTGTGAACACAGATAACCTCTGAGCTTTAAGGATTTAAGAAGACAAATAAACACCCTTCAGTTCTTCCAGGTGTGTCCATAGCTATTTTAAGAGGAAAGGTAGAACATACTACCTCTGCAAAGAGGTTGTCGTAAGTAGTTGCACTACAGCTGAAACTAATAACTACATTTCAAATTGATCATGGTCTTTGCTTTGCTGGCTAGTTGTACTAATCAACATATAAAGAAAATACAGTGTTGATCCTTAGCTAAGTTGGTAGGTTTCTTTGAGCCTGTAGATCTGGTTCTATAATGCATAGCCATATTTGCATTACAAACAACATTTAAGTGATATGTTAGAAAGGATCTTAACAGGTAATTTTGAAATTCTGGGTTCAAATTGTTTAGAATACAATAAGTTTTCAAATGATATTTTGCGCTGCATTCACATAAGTGGAAAGAAAATTAATGCAGATATCTTTGTAATGATGTAAGAGTGGGACATGTATCAATGTATCATCTGTGGGCAGAGTGGAAAATACTTTGCATCCTATTTTAAAAACTTGTTCATATTAAGCTCTTTTTTGCTCCTTTAGTATTCGTTTGAAATTTTGCTCACTTGCTTAATAATATTAGAACAATGCACATGTATTCTAGAGTACTATGAAATGTCACAATCTGATTTCCTTGTCATCAAATCATAAGATTGCTCTATTATTGGAAGGATGAATATCTTAACACCCATAAATCTTTCTCTTCCACCAACTTTATTCAGGATAGTAGTGTGGACCTGATCTGGAAGTCAACTGAAGGTGTCTTTACATGGTACAGTTATTTCTTAGATTCCATGGCATTCAGAACAAATATTTGGCTACTGCATTTCTTCTGCTAAAGCATCCTAGTTAAATATGTGAGTATTTGTTGAATCAGCACTGCTAAAACCATATAGTGTATACATAGAAGGTCTCACTTCAACTCAACCTCCAAATCCTATATCTGAAGAAGGGGTTGCAGTCCACGAAGCTTTTTAGTTTTTAAAGCACCAAATGATTCTTTCTTGTTTTCCCAATTAATGTTGAGACCAGTTCTACCATAGCATTGAAATTTCTTACTCTCCTAACATGTACAAAGACAATACCAAGTAAAATTTTCAACTTTTTACAATTTTGGAACCCTAGTTTAAACTATTCTATGGAATTATAAATGCAATATTATTCACAATAATTAGTATATTAAAACTTGTAATTAACAATTGGTCAAAACAATGACAGAAGACATATAACAATCTATTTTAAGTAGACATGAAGAAATCAAGTAATCTTCCTTCTTTCAGCAGATTTTATTCTGCAATGCAAAATGTTACATGATCAGCCTAAAAAACCTGAGGAAAAATGCCTAAAATAACAAAGGGACTTAGGAGTAATATACGCTTGCAAGTCAATTAAATCTTAAGGAATGTTCAGAGCCTGTAATACAGAACCAGCAGCTGAACATTTTATTCTGCTCGAAATACAACAGTCACATTTACAAGTCACACTAAACTTTAATGACTTGTGGTGTCAAAGAATGTCAACCACAATCTATTCTCGAAGGCTTTCACAGCCGGGATCTGATAGTTGTTGTGAGTTTTTCAGGCTGTTTGGCTGTGTTCTGGAAGTTTCAGAACACAGCCAAACAGCCTGAAAAACTCACAACAACTATCAACCACAATCCCCAGAAGCCTCCCTGTGGAACCATCTTTCAAATGTCACAATCACTCATTCAGCAGGCAAGGGTTTTGAAAACAGATCAACTGCCTTTCACATGATTCCGAAGTTGCAATGAGGGAAGAAAGTTTTTTTTTT
>JAHTLZ010000327.1:16820200-16833359 GCA_023846285.1 Phrynocephalus versicolor
TTTATTAAAGGTAAATGAATTTGACAGTCTTTAAATGCAATGCATAATTGCAGACTTTTATGCTCTGATTAAGAATTTAAATATTAAATATTGAATTTAATATTTCTTAAAATGAGACCGAACTGAAGAAAAAGGGTAGCTTGCTTGCATTTTCTTTCTGTCATGGCCAACTGGGAGGTTAGAGTATTTTGGTTTTTTTCGCTTCAGTGTAATTCATTTGACCTTCAGGGTGCTTTAAGGTTTTCTGGACTGCATCCAGCATTTGTGGCTGTGGGTATTGCAGTACATCTTTCAAAGCGAGCGAGTGCCTGCGTACACACACACACACACACACACACACACACAAACTGCCCTCCAGTAGTTGGAAGAGAGCTAGAAAGATTTCAGACACAAGGAAACTTGATGCTCAAACCGAGGAACACTTAAGGTTTCTCAGCCTTCTAAAGGGCTGCTGCTTGAATGTTGGCACCTGATACCGTTCTGCATCACAGCAGCATTATATACTGCCTTGCTTAGTCTCTTAGGTCAATTCCTCGAGCTTCCCTGTTTGCACTCCACAAAAAGCATCCATCCAAAAATTAGTAGCACCGTTTACCTTCCTACCTCAGTTCTGTGTAGGATGCATCAAATTATAGTGTGCTGTAATGCTGTTTTACAGTTTGTAAAGGAGAGAGCCAAATTGTGGATGCTTAACCGTGGGCAGACTAATTGAAGCAAGATCTGGAAGTGCTCTCTGCTTTTCAGCATGCAAATGTGACCTTTCAATTAAGAAATAACAGTGTTATAATTCATTTAGTTCTTTAAGCCCTATCTTGCACACAGACAATTGCTGGAATAAATGGGGCATCTTAAGCTGATTGTAACACTTGTTTCATGCATGTCTAGTGCTTTGGTTCTCTCTCTTTTTTTAAAGCCTAAAATGAAATTTTCTTTGGAATGGCTATTGTGTAGGCAAAACCCATGGGCTTAGCAAAGAGGAGGAAAGACTGAGCATACTTTAGGCAAGGGGCAGTTTCTTGGTTCCTTGGAGTGGTATCCAGGGATGTTCGTGTGTGTGTTTGTGTGTTGGGGTGTGTGTGTGTGTGTGTGTGTGTGTGTGTGTGTGTCAATTTGTGTGTGCAAAGGAAGCCCATTCTTCAGTCTTCTTTGGGCAGATGGAGTTTGCAGCCCAGCAGCACTGGGAGAGGCATATATTTCTCCACCTGGTCAACTCAAATCCCCAATCAAGAAGACCAATTTATATTTAATAAGAAACACAGTTTCTGCCTGCCTTGATCTGTCTCTGACAATTTCTATTGCTCTTTCTTAGCTTCCCTCCCACACTTTGCTCTCTCTCTCTCTCTCTCTCTCTCTCTCTCTCTGCGTGTGTGTGTGTGTGTGTGTGTGTGTGTGTGTGTGTGTGTGTGTGTGGTGTCGTGTCGTGTCGTGTCATTATAGTTGTAACTGACTCTTTGTGACTCCATGTCCATGGAGTTTTCTTGGCAGGAATACTGGAGTGATTTGCCAGTTCCTAATGCAGGCACCTACAGCACCTGGTATTCCCTGGTGGTCTAGCATCCAGGTACTAGCCACAGCCTTTTTGGGGGGTTGGCACTTCACCATTTGTGCATTGATGGTTCCTAAGCCTCCTTGCATATATGTAAGCATGGTAGTAGCAGTAGCAACCTATAGTTGCATAAGGGCGGAGCTTATGCAAGCAGGAGACCCTGTATTATTGCATTAGCAGATCACTCCCATCTGGTATCCAAAATGATTCTGATATACATCCCAAACTTGTGAAAGCGTCTGCTTCCACTGTAGAAGAGGACACTTCTTGGAACGTTCTGTTGTTCAGAAGTCTTCGGCTATAGTTCCAGGCATGCTCAACCAGCAATTATTGTGCTTGGAGGTGGAATCGGACACATCTGAATGGCAGCAACTGTAGAAGAAAAGCCAGAGGCATTGACATATCCAGTACAGCTGGAGGTTTCCAAGCACAAGAAGCTTCATAAAAACGTGTCTTGCCCAGTGGACATACAGCAGTTGCGTTATCCTTTGGACTGCCGAGAGCCTCTTTCGAAGAATTCTGTCGCTCTACTGTTCAAAACCAGCCGTTCTCACTGCTATTTTCCCTGGTAAAGATTTGCCTTTGGCTCTCATGCATTGGTTGTATATTCTCTGGTAGGCACTGGGTGCCTTTCTGCATAGCAGCTGTTAAATCTCCCAGCCTAGTCTTGAGGCTCGACCAGAATAGCTGCCCGCTTGGCAGTTAGCAGCAGCATTGCGGTACACCAGCATACTCTTTAGAGCAGGGGTCCTCAACCTTTTTAAGCAGGGGGCCGGGTCACTGTCCCTCAGACACTGTTGGGGGCCGGACTAGATTTTGAAAAAAATCTCTGTTAAAGACAGAGAGTCTCACTCACATAAAGCCCCTGAAGAAGGCTTCCCAAGCTGCTGGCGGGGGCTGGAGGGGGAGGGACGCCGCCGGGGGGGCCTCCGCTCGGGGCCTGGGAGCGCCAGGAGGAGGAGGAGGAGGAGGGGAAAGGGGGTGGGGTGCGACCGAATTTGATGGTGGCTGCAGGGGCCGAGCCGGGCGTGGGTGCGGGACTCCCCCCTTCCCGCTCACAGGAGGAAGAGGAGGAGGAGGGCAGCGGCGGCGTGAGAAGGCCTGCCTCAATCCCCGGGCTTTCCTAGCGGAGCCCCCCCGGCGATGGCGACGGCGGGCGGGAAGAGGGACCCCCCTCCCCCCTTACCTGGGCTTGAGGCTGCTGGCGCCCCACTCGTAGGCCCAGGGCGGCGGTGGCCGGCGGGGAGGAGGAGGAGGAGGCTGCCGGCGGCCGCGGAACGTCGCCGGGGGGCCTCCGCTCGGGGCAGAGTTGAGTCCGGTGGCTGGACAGATTGCCGCCCCACCAGCCCGACCGGTTCTCGTCCGCTTGCCGCCGCCGCGCCGGAGCGCTGGGCGCAAAAGAGGAGGATGGGTGTGCGGGCGGCCCTTTTAAGGGCTTTGATCCCAGCACACACCGGGATGCAAGGGAGGCTGCAGGGGAGGGAGGGCAGCGGGCGGGCGGGCGGTTCGGCGCGGCCTGGGCGACCAGCGCCTTCTTCTGACACTTTGGCAGCGACGGTGGCGGCGGCAGCTCCCGAGGCAACCGATCGACCGGCCGGCCCCGCGCCTGCTCTGCCTCGCCTCCGCCGCCAAAGTGCCAGAAGAAGGCGCTGGTCGCCCAGGCCACGCCGAACCGCCCGTCCGCCCGCCGCCCTCCCTCACTTGCAGCCTTGGACCCCACCGGCAGGAGGGGAAGGCGCCCCACCAGGAGGAGGAGGAGGAGGAGGCGCTGCCCAGGCTCCTGGGTGCCCCTTTCCGCGGCGAGGCGAGGCGAGGCGCAGAGTCGAGTCCAGCGGCTGGACGGGCTGCTGCTGCCGCTGCCGCCCCGCCAGAGCGCTCGGCGTGAAAGAGGAGGACTGGTGTGCGAGCAGCCTCTGCCCTCAGCGTCTGCCCGCCTCTGCCTTTGCCTCTGCCGCCCGCGTACCAGCAGCGCCCTGCCCACGACATGTTGGCCGCCGCGGGGAGGCGGGAAAGACACCTCCCTCCCTCCTAATAGGCGCCTCCTTCACAAATCTTGCTCTCGAGTCGCCTCCTCTCCCCGCCCCTCCCCTCCCCAGGCGTTGGGGAAAACTACAAGATGGTTTCCCCCAGGAAGCTTTACTGATGGAAGGGCTCGAGCGGCCCCCACGGGGGGTGGCGCGGGGGGGGTCTGCTGAGGCTACTCGGGGCCGGATTGAGGGTCACTGGGGGCCGTATCCGGCCCGCGGGCCGTAGGTTGAGGACCCCTGCTTTAGAGAATCAACATGCTGTCCAAGAAGAGGTCACCAGTTTATCTGTAATTTGATTCTGACATGGCATGCACTTTTTTGATTATGTTAGCCCTCGCTTGGGACTTTTTAAAAAGAAAGCCTGCCCTGTTGCCTTCTGAAAAAGGGCCTTGTTAACATGTCTTGAACTAAAATCTGACAAACAATGGTGTTACTATTACTCTTGCCAGTTCTGTGGTCCTGCCCATGTCCCCCCTCCCCATTATCCATTTACAGGGTGACATGTATGACGCTTGAAGCTTTAAATCCACCCTCCTGTAGTTGAGGCTTTGCTCCCCCCTCCTTCTTGTTGTTGTTGTTCAGTCGTTCAGTCGTGTCCGACTCTTCGTGACCCCATGGACCAGAGCTCGCCAGGCCTTCCTATCTTCCACTGTCTCCCCGAGTTTGGTCACATCCATATTGGTTGCAGCGATAAAGTGGGACCGCAGTATGTGAACCGCGAAAGGGTGGGGGACCACTGTATCCCACACCCATTATCAGCATTCCATTGCACTTTGTTGTCCTTGCACGCCTTGTGTTTCGTTCCACAGCATTTGTGCTTTAGCGCCAATCACTTTACAATGTTTATTCATCTCCTAAGAGCCAAACTGTACATTACAGGCATTGTATCATTCCTCAACTGCTAATAGTGTGCAGTTGTCACAGTGGGAGCTTTTCATACCTCCCATAGCTTGGAGATTAACTTGCTTTTTTTTTTTTTTTTTTGATGGGTCAGTAGGAAGTAAACACAGGCTTTGTTTGCAGGCGGATATTCCAGAATTCTATTTTTGGGGACAAAAAAACAAAATTTGTCTATGATGTATAATTTAAACTTCAGATTCGGACACACTTATATCGTTGCCTCCTAGCCAAGAGCGATAAAACAACACGAAGTATACACTGCCCCATAGAGCTTACAGTACTCATTGGGTGGTTTATAAGTACAGTGGACCCTCGTATAACAAACGGTTTGTATAACCTAAAATCCGAACAACATAAAAAATTCCAGAGAGAGGGGAAATTTGCTTAACAGAATCACCTATGGGGCGAATCCACACAACATAAAAATTGTCGTGATTAGGGATTACAGTACTCTGTTTTCAATGCATCGCTATGGGAAATTTGTATAAAGGAAAATTGGCTTAACACAATTTCATTTGGAATGAATTAATTCCTTTATACAAGGTACCACTGTAATTATGTAGGCTAAGCATTGCCCCCTCAGCAAACTGGGTACTCGTTTTACCAACATCGGGAGGCTGGAAGGCTGAGTGAACCTTGAGCCTCGGATTGAACCCTGCTACTGAAAAATGACTTAAATGTTAACGGTGATGAAATAAAAAGAGTGCAGTGACTGACCCTTTGTTAAATTACAGGGACAATGTCATTTAAGCTGTCGTTGGACTTGAAGGAGGCATGCATATTGCATGAGGTGAGCGCACTGGGCCCATTGCTCTGTCATTACTTTCCTCATGTGAAAGTGACTGTGTCAGGTGCAGACATTTGGTCCTGGTCAGTGGTTCTCAATCTGTGGGACTGCAATTCCCAGGAACCCCTTCCAGCACAGCGAGTGGTGGAGGCTTCTGGGAGTTGCAGTCCAGGAACATCTGGGGACCCACAGGTGGAGAACCACTGGTCTAGGTCTATGGAGGGCACACCTATGGTCTAGAATCGTGGTTCCTAATCTGATGTTCTTGGACTACAACACCCAGAAATCTTGGACATACCATGGGTGATGACGTCTTCTGGGAGTCTTAGTCCAAGAACAGCTGGTGACTGAAGGACCCACTGGTCTAGAGTGTTAGGAGGGGGCAGAACCAAGCGCCTTTATAGAACCTCTAGGTTTCCAACAAGGTCTTCTTCATAACATAGTTGCTCCCACAAGGGTGACAGAGGGGATGAATGAGCACATGTGCCACATCATGGCTTTTATAATGCCTGAATGGGGGGGGGGGGTTAGTCATGCCTTAATGGAAATAGTAATGACATGAAGCTAGTTATTTCTAATGAATTGCTTCCAGTGTCTAGCCACAGGTGGTTGGTTGCACCCAGCTCTTGAAGTCAGCAAGAGGTGTAAGAGGAAATCCTTTGGCTTCTCTCTCTCTTTTCCTCTCTGTTTCTCCGTGACCTCACTTGCCTGGCCCCAAGTTGGAATGAAAGCCAGATGTGTGTTGCTTGCTGCCCGTCTCCAGTGGGTGCTTGTGTCAGTGTATGAGGCCTGCTACTTGTCAGAGGAAGGACTGTGTCTCAGCGGCAGGACACGTGGTTTGGATGCAGGAGGCTCCAGACTGAACCCCAGGTGGCTCCAGTTTAGAAAGGATCACATGGCAGGCCATAAACCAGCATTTCTGTGCCCAGATGTCTTGAGCGATGGGGCCTCTGAATGGAGCCTCTTGGATTAATCCTCAGCAGAGTCGATAGAGGGTTTGAGGCAACAGCTCTCTGTTACCTGTCAAAGTTTGGTTTCTGCTGTAATCCATTTAGGGAGGTGCACCCCTGGTTAAGGCCCCTGCCCTCCTTTATTTTTTGTTCCTTTTGAAATAAAAAGAGTTGGATTGGGGCATAGATGGCCCCAGGAGCTGCAGTTCACTTTTAATACCCTCAAAATTGTGTTTCAAAATTGGAAGTGGGTTCTGAGACGACTAGTTTCATTTATTGCATTTGGAGGACGTTCTCCACCCCACCCCCAAGAGTCTTAAGGTAAAATACTGGACCAGTCAGCATTTGTTGGAAAAATGCAATAAGTGTCCTGATGGTTTCTGGAAACACGACTGCCTTTGCTACAGCTGCAACCCTCCAGAGGTTGTTGGCCTGCAGATTTGGTCCGTAGGACTGCTACTGATAAGTTAAAATTTTGTTTTAAAATGACTCTGCATCATCATCTTGTTCCTGGTGCAAATGCCACGCTTGGAGGTAGTGAAATAGTAAAAGGTTTATTCATGACAGATAGAGTTACAGCAGTACAGAAAGAACACCGCTAGGTTAGTAAAGATCTTCTCTACCTTATTTAACCTGACCTTCTTCTCTACCTTATTTAACCTGACCTTCTTCTCAACTCTATCACTACTACTGTGCTCATGACCTGGGATTCAACCCCAGGTAGCCGGCTCATGGTTGACTCAGCCTTCCATCCTTACGAGGTTGGTAAAATGAGTACCCAGCCTGCGGGGGTGGGGGGCAATGTGTAGCCTGCATAATTAAACTGTAAACTGCCCAGAGACTACTTGGTGGTATGGGGCAGTATATAAGCAGAACACTGATTAGTGTTTTGAGCTATTGTTGAAAAAACCCTGGAGAGCCACAGCTTCTGTGGATGGTAACAACTACAGTATTTACCTAAAAACCTTCCACATAGGCTATTGATAGATTTAAAGAAGGACTTGTTTTTAAGACCGTTTCTTTCAGTTTTCAACAACATGGTTATTTGCAAATAATTTGGTCAACAACATATGATCCTTTTCTTGATAAAGCAGATGCGGTCCTTCAAGAACAGTTGCTAACACTACTGATTTTTCTTTCTTGCAAACTCGCACAGTTTTAATACAGCTGACTCATGTATACCATACCAGGATAGCAGCTGATGCCAGACCCTTGGAAGACTGTACACCATTGCATTTATGGCTGCAGTCATTTAAATAAAGCTTACTAAGCTGAATATGAATCGCCAAGGCCCTGAATGGTGTGTCTCCTTGCATAAAGAGGGTGTCCTTTGGTGTCTCTAGGAACTGAGACTAGGATGGTGTTTTAATTGCTAAGGACCCTTATGGCACAGTGATTAAACTGCAGTCCTGCAATGCAGCCTCTGCTCATGATCCCAGTTTGTCCCTGATGGGTTCAGGTTGTCAGCTCATGGTTGACTCAGGCTTCTACCCTGACAAGGTCAGTAAAATGAGTACCCAACTCACTGAGGAGCTGTTAAGCAATTGTGAGACTCGAAGACTAGAAGTATCTGGTGGCAATATCTTTGCCCACCAAGGATTCTCGTGGTTGCCTCAAATCGCTTATAGTTCTGAGATTTGGTTTGACAGAACCGATTAAGAAGAATAGTTGTGAGTTTTTTTCGGGCTGTTTGGCCGTGTTCTGGTACTTTTTCTTCCTGACGTTTCGCTAGACTCTGTGGCTGGCATCTTCAGAGGGCAAAGAGCTCATGGTACTAGGAGTTCTCTCTGTGCTCTGGGTTATAAAGCTTAAGAAGACTTTATGTTTCTTTCCAGAGGAAAAGTGGGATGTTTAGAACAGACTATGATTAGCTCATTGTTTAAAAGAACTTGATTTTTTTTTTAAATCATAGATTTTTAGTTATCTGTTGATTTGGTTTACAGCAGGGGTGCCCAAACTTTTTGTAAGGAGGGCCAGATTTGGTGGCTGAGAATGTGTCAGGGGCCGGTTGCTCCCGAACCCTGCCACCCCACTGCAAGCCCCACCCACTTTCTTTAAAAAAACATGGAGTGAAGGAGGGGGAGGGAGAGGCGGGCCAGCCAGCCGCGGACCACCCAGAATGGCCTGACAGGCCGGATTTGGCCCCCCGGGCCGGACTTTGGGCAGGCCTGGTTTACAGGTTTAACAGTGATCAAGCACATTAAGTGAGAAATCAGATTACTTGCCCCTGTGCCTTTCAGTGAAAGTCGTGGGAAATAATGAACAGGCAAACTCCGTATAATTTCTTCTAAACATCTTTGCAGCACGAGATGATAATTATTTTAAGTTACAGCCTTCCTTTTAAAAGGAGTCGATAATCCTGTTAGGGCATTTTTGTATTGTGGAATGCATTAGCATAATGTTCTTGTTTGATGGACTTGAATAACAAGATTATCAATCATGCTTTTTCTAATTTTAAAACAACTGTATAATCATCTCCATTTTAATTAAGCTAATATGACATCAAAGCAAATCTAAATAATAAGACGAAGTCACTTGGGAGAAGGCTGGACTTAAATATTCTGGGCAGAAGAAGTCTGCACTTCAGTGTTAATGTTAGATCATGAAAAGTAGACTCAAAGTGGATTAGTAGTTAAGAATGAACACCCAGGTTCAGATCCGTATTACCAGAAAGATCACTGCTGATCTTGAGCCAGTGTGCCCAAGAACTGCTTGCATGAAAAGCAGTGATGAGGTTTAGACCATAAGAACATAAGAAGAGCCCTGCTGGATCAGGCCAAAGGCCCATCTAGTCCAGCTTCCTGTATCTCACAGTGGCCCCACCAGATGCGTCTGGGAGCGCATGAGACTAGATATTTCTCTCCTGATACCACTCCCCTGCATCTGGCCCTTGAAGTACCCTAGTTTTAAGACTGAAGATTACACATCTCCATCATAGTTTGTAACTTGTGATGGACTTTTCCTCCAGGAATCTGTCCAATCCCCCTTTGAAGGCATGCAGACCAGATGCCATCACCACATCCAGCAATAACAGGATTGGAGCAGGGGGAGCTTTAAAAGCCAGAAAACTTTAAAAAGCATGACGATATTCCAGCCTTTTGTGCTAAGTGTTTAAAAGATGGTTTTGATGATGGGGAGCAAACGGCTGGCAAAAGAAATGTCCTTTATTTTCAGCAGGAGAAAGCTGTATGTATGGTGTGCCATAAAATTCAGCATATCTACTTGCTTTCCTCAGGTGAGGTTCTCTAGGGAGAAGATTGACAGGGTGCCACCACCCAGAAGGTCCTTGGTTTGCCTTTCTTGGAAAGCCTGGTCATCCGAGGGGAGAGCCGTCTAAAGATAGTTCCAGGCAGGTTAAAGTGAGAGACCTACCTCTAGCCCTGTGTACACTAGGACGTAAAAGGCTAAAAACCAATACAGTGGTACCTCGGATAACAACGGTAATTCGTTCTCCGAGGTTAGTCGTTATCCAAAACACGTTATCCGAAACGCGGTTTCCCATAGGAATGCATTGGAAACCATTTAATCCATTCTGGAGCCTAGGAAAAAGCACAGACACCTGGTTTTTTGCTCAAAACTCTTTATAAAGTGCACTTTAAAGGTACAGATGCAAGGCCACCCGGGATAACTCTTTTGTACTGATGCATGCTGGAAATTCATTATCCGAGGCAGTCCATAGGGAAAATTCATTATCAGAGGCAGTCCTATACCCGGAAATTTGCAGTCCTTATCTGAATTATTCGTTATCCGGGGCAGTCATTATCTGAAGTACCACTGTACTTTGGAGTGTCTGTTTAGTCTGGTATCAGTAACATCAGCTGTCGAGACACCACTGGACCGATCCATGCTCCATAGGGTAGATCTTCCAAGTTCCATCTGGTACTCCTAACCAGTGCATCTCACCTTGTCCTTCAAAGCACTTAACATTTGCACTGTTCTCCGTACTGCTAACAAAATACACAACCATAGGTAGGTTTGTTGAGAAAACTGGCAGAAGAAAAAAAGAAAAAGAAAGAAACACAACTCTCTGGCCCAGGAGCAATATCAGGGTTTCGTGTCCTCTCTCCGTTTTAGAACTTGACGTTGAGTAGAGTAGGACCTGCTGCTTCAGCATCCAGACAGAAGGATTCATTTTCAGTATCGGGCCAGGATGAGTGCTGTCCCCAGCCCTCCAAACTCTGCAGCGTTCAGCCTGCAGGATGTAATTGAAAGCTCTCTCATTTCTGATGCATTAATGATCCAGTGGAGAAGCTAACGGAACCCTAATTTAGGAATCGGGGGGGGGGGGGACACCCAGTCAGGATGGATAGCTAGCTGCATCAAGGGCAAACGGATCAGGTGCTTCTTTCAAGATGAGCTCTGGGGAGGCGGTCAACAGCCTGTCTCCACCGATTTGACCTTATCTTCCAATCCAAAGCATCACCCGCCATGTGCAGTGGTAGGTAGTAGCGGGAGGCAGCGGTGCATTGCAAGTGCGGCTTTTCTCTCGGGTTGTAGGCAGAGGCCATGTGTTCCGCCTAGAGATGGGCACGACTCAAAAAAATGGTGTTTCTTTTGTCGTTTAGGGGGCCCGTTTCGGTTCGTTTTCGTTTTTCGTGAATTTTTGCAAAAAAAAAATCGTTTTCGTTTCGTTACGTAGCGAAACGAGAAAACGAAAACGAAAAATTGCTGTTTCGTTAGCGTTCATTACAGTCCAACCTATTTGCCGCAAGGAAAACGAAACACACGACAAAATTTCTGGTGTTTCGGTTCGTTTCGTTTTATTTGGGAGACAAAATTCGTTTTTCGTTTCGTTACATAACAAAACGAAAAAAATGAAAACTTGCTCATTTCGTGCCCATCTCTAGTTCCACCGTACAGCAGCGTGTGCTCCACATCTTTGGTGGTGGTGGTGTCTCTCGCCTCTTCCTCCTTTTGTCTCGGCCGCTGGCTTTGCAGCAGGGCTGACTTGACAGGCGACCGCGGTGCAAGCAGGCGTGCGTCACACGGTTGGCCGGCAGAGGCCCCCACCTACAGCCCGTAGCAAAAAAATAGCAGGGACGGAGGGGAGGAGACGAGGAGACGCCGGCCGAGCAGCGGCACACGTTCTCTGGATTCTCTTGGCCTGCAGCCCTTGGAGGACGAAAATAGCCTCTCTCTCCTCCTCCCACCCACCCCCCCTTTTTGTAATTATCACTGAGATCCTGAGTTCCCATTTCAAAGAAAAGCCACACATTCATTAGGGTTGGCAGCCAGGGTGTTAACACCGATGAAAATACACAAGCAAATCGGTGCGCTGCGGAAGATGAAATGCTTCCCTTGTCCATTCTCAAACCCAGTTAAGTCCGCCCAGTCCAACACCAGTGCCTTGATGTCTGCCTGTTTCTTTGACCAAGGTATGGGAATGCACTATTTTTAACGGTGAGTTCTTTGCTTTCAAATGCTGGTCTCATTGCTCTCGGGGGGGGGGGGGGGCTGCTCACGGAGGCGACGCACAGAGTAATTTGGCACTTTTTTTTTGTCTCGCCGGTTTTTTTTTTAAACAGGAGCGCCTTCCTGTTTTACTTGCATTAAACCTCAGCTTTTTTCTCCGATGCCTTCTCTGTAAAAGGAGGGGGGGGAAGCAAAGTGCGGCATTTATATTAACTTTCAATTTCAGTGTTGCAAGATTTTATGTGTGTGTGTGTGTGGGGGTTGTTTGTTTTGTTTTTCTTTGCTCCGGTTTCTTCTTTTTTAAAAAAGGCCAGTCCTACCTCCAGAACATATACAGTGGATCCTTGTATAACAAAGAGTTTGTATAACATAAAATCTGTACAACATACAAAATTCTGGAGATAGGGGAAATTTGCTTAACAGAATTGCCTATGGGGCGAATCCGTACAACATAAAAATGGGATTACTCCGTTTTCAATGCATTCCTATGGGAATTTGTATAAAGGAAAATGTGGTTAACATAATTTCATTTGGAACACATTAATTCCTTTATACAAGGTATCACTCTATTGAGAAAGGGGAGGCAGAAGGGGAGGGGAGAGTATAACTCAGTGAAAGAAGTGTGTTGATTTTAATTGGAGGTCATCCAGGTCCTACTGCAGAGAAGGAGTTGATTATTCAGATGGGATTGGGAACCCCTTGCTTTTGAACCTCATAAAAATTGCCATAAATCCGCACTGTCACCAGATGATAACGGGAGGGAAGTGATCATATCTAGGCTGGGAGGGACCCTCTTGGCTTTTGACTTGAAATTCAGACTCTAGTATGAAGCTAGGATGCCTTTAGGAGGTTTTGGAGTACAAATCTTAATCCTTAGCTATGGGCATGCTACTGTTTTCAGGTTTTGCTAAGGCCAAGACTTTTGCTAAGGCCATGGCTAATGCAAATAAATAAATGATTGGTTGATACTGTTTTCAGGGAGGAGTAGAACAACTATTCCAAAGTGACTCATGCTTTGTATTTACATTCTCATCAGCTGCTCTTTCTAAGTAGAGACATCAGGAGTTTTGTCAACCAAGTGATGGTCCAAAATGGGGTGGAATTAAAAAATAAATCATTGATTCCCCCCCCCCCAAAAAAAATTGGGGGCTCCATGTGCTGCTGTCAGGTCAGGTTTTGTAACTGGACATATGCATGTATACACAGATGTGCCCCATGACTGACAAGCCATCATATGAACAAAAAACAGCTTACCCTCTCCTCCTCTGGGGACGGTTGTTGAGCCTGATGGGGAAAGCCCGGAAAAAATCTTAAAGGACCACTCTCAGTGGCAGCAAATTTAAACCAGCAAGCCTTAAGGCATTATGCGTCAAGCTTTCCTTAAGAGGTTCTTAAAACAAGTTTCTTTGACAGTTCATAAAAATGTCTTGATACTCTGGTAGTTCATGTTCGTCCTTCATGGGGCTGCATTTCCCAGCTGCTCTGAGTCATATTTGAATGACCTCGCTGACCTAGAGAGAGAGAGAGAGAGAGAGAG
>JAHTLZ010000327.1:16833369-16893645 GCA_023846285.1 Phrynocephalus versicolor
TTCAATCCCCGGTAGACGGCTCATGGTTGACTCAGCCTTCCATCCTTACGTGGTCAGTAAAATGAGTATCCAGCTTGCTGGGGGGGATGTGTAGCCTGCATACTGTAATTAAAACTGTAAAGTGGCCAGAGACTACTTGAAGTGGTATGGGACGGTATATAAGCAGACCACTTTAAGACGAACGTAATTCGTTCTATGGGTCAATTCGTCTTGCGAAAAATTCGTCCTATGAAACAAGGTTTAATGCAGTTTCTCATAGGAATGCATTGAATTCGTTTTGCACAGCATCCCATAGGAAAATTCCTCCTACAAGGTTTTCCTATTCCTGGACATTTCATTGAATAGGCAATTTCAAGATACATCTGCATTGGGTTGTAACTGCCAGTTCCAGTATCTTTAGAGTTGGAGGCATTGTGACCCCCCCACCCCCTTGACTAATGTTGGCTCTGCTCTTCCAGTGCAGAGAGTGTGTTCTTTCTCCTGCCCTTTAGAGAGGAAGGTTTTGAGCCAGGATTTTAATAGCATGCTCAGTTGCATCAGTTGATTGTTTCCAGCATCCTTACAAGTGTGCCTTACTTTAGCACGAAGTTGACAAAGCCCGCTGTGACACTTCAGACTCGAACAAGTATGATTGTACACATGGCTAAGTAGGAGGGCAGATCCAGGGAAAACAGGCAGGACAAATAGTGGTGATTCTCTTAAAGCAGCGAAGCCAGACTTGGGTCCCCATACGTTCCTAGACTAAAACTCCCAGAATTCTTCACTGCTGGTTGTCCTAACCTTAATTTCTGGGAACTGGAGTCTGAGAACATCAGGGACCTAAAGTTGGGAACCACTGTCTTAAAGAGATTGGTCAAGATCGATGCTGATAAGTTGAGTCACACATGCACGGTGATGATTTTTTTTTTTTTGGCTGTATCCAGAGGTACAATTGACTTAATTTTATTTATTCAGCCTTTTAAAAGTTGTGGGGGTGTTACTTCATTAAAGCAAAGGAGAATGTGGGGCCCAGCTATTGTTCAGATATGACTTTCATTGGGCCACATCACGGGTTGTGTTGTGTAGAGTTGATGGGAGTTGTAGTCCAACCACAACTGGACCACCCCGGTTTAGAGACGTCTCCTTGAAATGTGTCACGTTAAGTTGAAATACCGATAACTTCTGTCTTGCTATTTCCTTGTTATTTTTGAAAATATTTCTGGGAAGGTTAGGTACAGGTGTTGTCAGAGGTGAGCAGTGGGGTGGAGTTATAAACAGGATTATGACCCACAAGAGGGCGTTAAATGCCTCTGTGAATGGATTGCCCCAGAGGTTTTTGAGGTGGATCTGTATTTCACCATTAAATCCAGGTTTAAAAAAAGGATGGGTGGGTGAAACAGGTACCTGACAGTGCAATCCTCTATCTAAGGCCTACTGAGTTCCCAGATCAAGCAGGATTCCTATCCTCCAGATTTGGTGGACCACAAGTGCTACATTTCCTCCCCCTCATCTTCCTTCCTTCTCTTCTTCCTCTTCCTCTTCTTATGTTCCATTAAAAGTCATCTCTGACTCTTGGAGACCCTCTGAATGAGCAACCCCCAAAATGTCCTTTCCCTCTATTAGCCCGGCTCAGCCTGTGGCTTCCTGACTTGTCAGTCCCCCTCATATTTGGTCTCCCTCTTGGCCTGCTGCCGTTGGACCAGTAGTGGCCAAACTTCAGCCTTCTAGGCGTTTTGGACCACAACTCCCAGAATTCCAAGCCTGTATTGCCAGTGACAAAGGATTGTGGGACTTGTGGTCCCAAAAAGTCTGGAGGGCCGAAGTTTGGCCACCACTGCTTTAAACTTTCCCAGCATTATTGCCTGTTACAGAGAGAATCACGTCATTCCATAATGTGGCTGAGGTAGGACAGCCTCAGTTTCAACATTTTTTTTTGTCTGCCGAGATAGTTACTGTTTTTGATCCAGGATCCACTTGCTGTTTGTCTTTCTGGTAGTCCAGGATATTTGTAAAGCTCTCATCCAGTGCTGCAATTCAAACAGGAAAGTCTTTTTGGGGGGGGGGTCTCGTGCCCCTGTCTCTGGCTACGTAGCCAAGGCATGAACACTGGAGCTCCAGAGATAAAAAGACTAAAACCTTGAGGCCTGCCATCAGCTGCTCAGCCCTTGCAGTCCTGCACATTGTATATATTTCTGATTCCTCTTATGCCATTATTTAGAGAGCCGGAGAAGCGTGTTCCCAGGTAATAGAAAACTCCCCCCCCTTCATATTTAGCAATGGGAACGTAGGTTCTCAGTTCTGGCAGTGTGTGTACACTGTAAAAGGCTTTCAAAGGCTATGTGTCTCCTTTCTCATCTTGGGCAGGAGGCCTGACTCAGCAGTTTCTTTTGCGCTCCCCCACCCCCAAAGTATCTATTCTTGGGTTTTTTTCTTGCCCAAGTTCTGCTCTCTGGAGCTTTTGATTCATTGCAGTGTGGCGAGAGAAAGCATATAGCTGGGATTTGAGTCTTACAAAGCTTACAAGGTGGACACATGCCCACAAACACCAGTAGCAGGTACAGTAGGACCCCCGTATCCACTGATTCATTATCCACTGGTTCAGTTATCCACGGTTGGAAGAGGGGGGAAAAATTAAACAAGTCAGCAGCCACAAAGCAAGCTATTGTCACACATAGCATCTGTAAAGCGAGCTACTGTCACAAACAGCAGCCATAAAGCAAGCTACTGTCTCAAAACAGCAGTCATAAAGCAAGCTACTGTCAGGAAACAGCAGTTTGGAGATGGGTGGGCAGGCGTTCTCTCTTACCCACGGGAAGGCCTGGAACCAGTCCCCAGCGAATACTCAGGTCTTACTGTATTTTCCTTTCTCTTGCGGGGTCCATTCTGTGTGGTATCTGTATACTGTATGTGTGTGTTTGTGTTTCTTTTTAGGTGATGGGGACCAATAGGAGAACTCTGTCCTCCCCACCCCTGGCAATCTGTCTTGCAACAGAAAGTTTCCATGGTTCCCAACAGATGCGAAAGGCACCCTTAATTTTTTTTCTCACTTCACTTTTCTGCCTCTTGTCTTTCTTTCTTTCCCCCACCCGACCAAGAGCGACGGTGACTCATCAGCAAAAGGCCAAAAGCAATTCTCAGGGATTCTCCCAGCAACGAGTCAGCACAGTGCATGCACAGTGTGGGTGGGTGTGCTCCTTTCTCCCACTGCCTTGTAGCCTGGGTTTTGCAGATGTAACCCTGGCATGTACCAACAACACTCAACGAGTACCATGGAGACATCAAATGAGTGCTTCTAGTGATTCTAGATTTAAGTGGGAAGGATGGTTCCCCCCTTCTTTCTCTCCCACCCATGGTGCTGATCAGTCTCTAACGCTGCAGTTAAATGTCAAATAAATCTCTTGTAATAAGGGAAACGTATAAAATCCATTGCCTCTAATAAAACCAACCTTTGCAACCAAATAATCCATATAACTTGGTTATCACATATCACTGTGTGTGTGTGTGTGTGTGCATGCACACACACACAATGCTTTGCAGGCGAGCTCGGGGAGAACCTAGAAAAAGTTGTGCAGAAAGTAAATTCTTTGTGTATGTTATGTCTGTGAAGATTCTCAGTCATCCAGGTGAATTTATCTGGAAGTTGAGTCATGACTACTGGACTTCTTTTTTGAGAGATAGAAACATTTCGCTGCTTATCCAAACAGCTTCCTCAGTCTGATGAAGCTGTTTGGATGAGCAGCGAAATGTTTCTATCTCTCAAAAAAGAAGTCCAGTAGTTATGACTCAACTTCCAGATTCATGTATGTTAGTATGCTGCGCCCAGACTCTGGAACTCCCTCCCACTAGAAGCCAGGACTACCTCATCTCTGTTGTCCTTCTGGAAACAGGCAAAGACCTTTCTCTTCAGGCAAGCTTTCCCTGAATGATGGACTACCATTATATGTCTTTTATATGAACCTATAGGTTCACATAGACTTTGTATTTATGACTACTTACTGTTGCTTTAATGTAGTGTTGTCTATTAATGCTGTAACATGTCCTTCAATTCCTTTTTCTCAAATACTTGAACATGTCTTAATTTTACTGGACAGTGTGTTGTCCCTCGTGACTGTAAGCCGCCTTGGGTCGTTTTCCAAGGAGAAAGGCGGGGTAAAAATAGTGTAAAATAAATAAATAGTAAGCCATCAGGATATCCAAAAGGCTACTTTTTTCCCCATACTAGTAATCCTGGGATGCCCCAACCAGTGTGCAGTCTTAGTCCAAACCAGAAAGTTTCCAACGTCTGCCAATGACACTCCTCAGACATGGTTTGAGTGCCTCATTGGAGACAGTCCAGTCTAGATTTTGCACCCTGAAAATAGGTAAGGCTTGCAGGTAATGCAAGCATAACCAAGATCAAGCCATCAGGAGTTGTATGCAGAGTTGTATGTCCATCTAGTTATAGCGTATGTATTTCAGCTTATGTTTCTGTGTACTTCAGTCTTTCCTTAACCTGATTTGTATATCTTGGCTAGCTATGGGCACAAACGGCCAGTTCAGCAGTTTGTCCCAGTTCATTTATTGGCGCTTCAAAACCCTTCCTCCTCTGTCAGGCTTTCATTTGGAGTCAATGGCCTGGCTGCTCTGCCCCACCTCTGAGTGGGTACTCTACGGAAGAAACAGGGCTTTGAACCACTGAATTCTGATTCGAATAATAAACAAACGGGCACAAACCACTGAACTGATGGCTCGTGGCCATCTCGAATCCTGGCTTATGGGGGGCACAACAAGGCTGGAATGCCAGTTTGAACCACCAGCTAAATAAAGAACACTTTCTGATCTGTTCAGGTTGATCTGAATAGTCTGCATGCCAGGGCATATGTGTTTGCTCACTTGCAGTTGTGTTCTGTGTATACAGCAGGACCCCTGTATTCACTGATTCATCAATGACTGATTCAGTTATCTGCGGATGACATAGGAAAACATTAAATAATTCAGCAGCTGTAAAGCAAGATGCTGTCATAAACAGCAGCCATAAAGCAAGCTACTGTCACAAAGTAGCAGTTTTGGGGGTTTGGTGTTTTCTCTTATCCATGGTTTTTGTTATCCACGTGAAGGCCTGGAACCAGTTTCCAGCAGGTACTGGGGTCCTACTGTATGTTTGTTATTAAAATATGCATGGAAGAATATTGATTTTTCCCTTTCTCTGTTATACAGCAGATATAATATCTACAGTAGAATTTAATCATTCTGGAGAATTATTAGCAACGGGAGACAAAGGCGGTAGAGTTGTCATCTTTCAACAAGAGCAAGAGGTAAGTTTGGGGATTCGTGCTGTCTGCTCATCTTCCCTCTGCTTACGATCTCGTGGAATGGCAGAGAAGTTAGAAAGAAGAGTTCAATAAATAGGTGTCCCAAAGGAATAATAATTCACATATGTGCCATTTTATGATACAGCCTCCAAAATCATTGTGGTTATTCAGGGTTAACTGCAACTGTGAATTGCTAGTTAAAAAGCTGCCACTTGTATCATTCATCACCCACCAGTTTCCTGAGTTTATGCACTGTTACAAGGGTTACCTTATACAAAACGTCTTAGAAATTCAGCAGATTCCTTAGGATTCATGATGCTAAGAAGTGGGGCCCATGGCTCAATCCCCAGCTGAGTAACCCAGTTGCATCGGTGGGGCTTGTGTCAGTATTAACTCAGAAGGTCGCAATCATTTATTAGGTCTTGTTTTTGCTTGAGCCAGCAAGCTGGCTTTGGCAATACAGTTCACACCGGAGACCAGGCAATAAAAGATAGATTGTTTATTCTGGAATTCTACCCACATCTGGCATGGTCGATACATCAGAAATTTGCTTCAATATCTCCTAGTCTCAACCTTGTAAGAACGAAGTATTTTTCCTGGCCTGTTGGCAAACCGCATGGCTCTTTCTAAAAGCAAAGGACAAGACTCCCTTTATCACTAGTTTGCTAACCAATGAGGAGGTGAAAAGAGAGACCACGTGTTTTAAAACTACAACACCCAAGATGCATTGCTTTACAATTCTTAAAGGCACGTTGCCTCTTATACTGAACCCTACACCAAACCCTATCTGTATCAGAACAGGTCTTCTGTAGCTGGGACTGAACATTAGATGTAGGTCAAAATAAGTACCCCAGAATGATGCATTCGTGTATCCCAACCTGTTGCTGTAACAAGACTTAAGAAACAATTTAAAACTGGTGGGTTATGTTGCCTTTGCAAAAACCAATCACATCTGCCGGTGAATGTGGACCGTAGCGGTAAAGCTGTCCAGATGTGTTAGACCGCCGTTGCCTTTAGCGCTGTCCATCGTTCCCAGTGATTGGGAAAGATAGGAGCTGAAATATGCTGTCTCTGCATGTGAGCCTTCTAGTTTGCTTAGGATCGTCAGAGAAGACGGTCCTCGTGGGTCTTATTCCCAGTTAAGACGTACGTGGCTGATGGGGACACGAGAGAGGGCCTTCTCTGTGGCAGCCCCCAGGTTATGAAATGATCTCCCCCCCCCTCCCCCAGGAGGTCAGGTTTCCCTTTTACTTCTCTGTTGACATCTGAAGACACCTCTTTTCAGGCAGACCTTTAAAAAATTGACAAGAGTACCCAAATGGCATCTCTTTTGGTTTTAAGGTAGCTTTTTCAACGTGCCACCTGTTTTTAATTATTCAATTGTACTTGGACCCATTTTACAGTTTGTTTCTAACATGTATTTCACTGTGTTGTTAATTCTGTTCTTTTTGATACTGTGAGCTGCCTTGGGTTCTCTTATTGGGGGAATGGTGGCTTGTAAATAAGACATACAAATAAATAAAATAATATTTTGGGACTCAGACATGGGAGAGCAAAAGTAAAGCAAAATGTTCTACTTATGTACCGCCCCATACCACTTCAAGTGGTGTCTGGGCAGTTTACAGTTTAATTACCGTATGCAGTCTACACATTGCCCCCCCTCCCCAGCAAGCTGGCTACTCATTTTACTGACCTCGGAAGGATGGAGGCTGAGTCAGCTAGGAGCCTGCTACCTGGGATTGAACCCAAGGTTGTGAGCCCAGCTTTACCTGCAGGATAGGCATTTAACCACTGTGCCACAATGTCTACTGATGTCTGGCTGGTCCAGTTTGGTAATTCAGTCTATGTTGCTTTGGCAACATAGGGAACATCCTTCTATCGAGTCAACCCAATTGACTCAATAGAAGTAGCATAGCATTGCCAACCCTGGCTGGCAGCAGCTGTCTCATGTTTTTTTTTGGGGGGGGGAAGGTTCTTTTCTAAACTTATCTGGAGGTAAAGCAAAGCAAAGTGGTCTGCTTATATACCGCCCCATACAACTTCAAGTAGTCTGTGGGCGGTTTACAGCTTAATTATGCAGGCTACACATTTGCCCCCCCCCCCAGCAAGCTGGGTACTCATTTTACCGACCTCGGAAGGATGGAAGGCTGAGTCAACACTGAGCCTGCTACCTGGGATTGAACCCCAGGTCGTGAGCACAGTTTTACCTGCAGGACAGGCATTTAACCACTGCGCCACAATGCTCTGTCACACTAGGTAGCTAGTGTTACCTGGTGATCTCTGAAAATAGCAGCCAGGCCCATTTCTTCCTAGTTTCCAAAAATGGACAAAATCAGTGTGTTGAGGGTTAGATGGTGGTGGTTCTCTTTTGTGAAGTCTTCTGCTAATGCAAGCGGAAAGGTTCAGAGAGCAATACTCTTCTGTTTACTCTTTCAGTCCATATTTATTTGGCTCCAAGCTACTGTATGCAACTTACTATGTTAGTGCTTTTTTTCTGCCAATGAAATTTCAGCCAATTCTTTGTTCCCCTAAAATCCTTTCGGAGTAGCCGACATTTCTTCCCATAATAGACTGCCTGACATAGTTTTTTCAGTCTCTTTCCCTTCTCCTTGTGCGGCAAATAGAATTGAAGTACAGGAGCAGAACAGGCAGGGAGCATTTTACGAGCACAGGATACATTTGTCGCTTGAATAACATTTTATAACCCAGAGCACAGAGAGAACTCCTAGTTCCCTGAGCTCCTTGCCTTCTGAAGATGCTGGCCACAGAGTCTGGCAAAACGTCAGGAAGAAAAACTTCCAGCACACGGCCAAACAGGCCAAAAAAAAACTCACAACAACAATTGGATCCCGGTGGTGAAAGCCTTCGAGAATACATTGTTTCTTCAGTTTCCGTTAAATGGATCTACTCAGCCAGTTTGCTCTTTCAAGGGTGTGTCCTTCAGGAGCACATTGAGCTCAGGCAATACAGTAACTTCAGCACCCCATGTAAGCAACAAAAGTTGCAAGCCATTTGGCCTACACTTGCTTGTTTTTGTGTCCACGGTGGAAAAGAAGAGATACCTTCTTAATAGAAGGGTTCCATGCTTTTCACACAGTTGAACACAGAGGTAGCTGACTCTATTGGCAACCTTTTCTATGACTAGCTTACTAAGTGTCATTTATTGATATCTGGAAGTGTGAGTCATGACAACTGGACTTCTTTTCTTGTGAGATCGAAACGTGTCGCTACTCATCCAAGCAGCTTCGTCGGCCTGAGGAACGTTAGTGGCAAGGACTCCAATTTATAGTTCAACTTGATTTCACATCACTCCGGTCTGAATAAGTTTATTGGCTGGATGGTGGCCTGAATAGGTGCATTCACTGATCAAAGGATTATAATTCTGATTCTTCTCCCCCCCCCCCCAATGTTTCTAAGTATTCCAGTTGCTGTACCCAAGGTTTTGCCATCTCTGTAATATCAGGAAGGCAAAACCCCTGTTCTCTTTCAAATAATAAGCCTTCCCTTGTTCTATAATCTCAGTCAAAGCAGAACATGGGGGGAAAATACTTTTTGCAAGAAAGCTAGGTTTGAATGTGCTGATAGGCATGCTTAGCCATATCCATTCATTATCAACTAGAGTAGATTGGTCTGCAGTAAGCGGACATTTAAGAAAGTCCTATTGATTTGGTCCAATGAAGTGTAAAGGGTAGCTGTGTAGTCCTAGCAAACAAAATACAAATGCAAAAAAAAAAAAAAAAAAAAAGCAATACCTTCATAGAGCACTAAAACAATTATACAATAAACAAGCTTTCGTGAATTAAACACCACTTCATCAGGTTTGTGCCAGTGTGAAGAACTTAAAGTCCAAATCTTCAAGTTCAAACACATATGGCAAAATGGATATTGTCAAGAAACTTGTTCTTAGATGTTAAATCCATCCGTTCTTGGCATGATGGATTTTACCGGGCAGGGTTGTTGAACTACTCTCCCCTATCCATTTGGCCTTTGGTGGCTCTGCTTTAGTTGGGATTTATCTATTGAATTTAGACCTTAGAGAAAAGATCTGCCAACTGTTTTCTTGGCGTGTAATTCTGCTTAATTCTCATTGATAGTTTCGGACATTGTGTACCTGAAGGCAAGCAACTTGTAAAAGGACAGGTGCATAAGATGCTACCTCTGTTTTCTTGACCATTCATGCCCACTTTCCCTACCTGCAAGCTTGTGAATGTATGCAGTGGATCTATTCCAATGAATGTCTTTCCTGACTCGAGTTCTATTGCATATGACTTCATTCAGCATGTGTTCTTGTTTCATTCTAGCTATAACGGGGAACAAAACATTAAAAAGTTGGCTTTAATCCACTGATAGCAGGTCCCAGCTGCTGCCTTTGTGAACAATTTGTGACATCTCAGTGAATCTGAGAGTGCTTTAATCAGCCGTCTCTTTTACCATCAGGTTTAGTGTTAATGGTATAGTGTCATTCCATGCTTTGCAGTTAAGTCGGTATTGAGGGCTCAGTGTAAATATACTGGCCACTTTTTGAAACAGTGGAAAATCCAGGAGTCACACAGTGGTTCAATATCACCTTTTCATCCTCTGTAACATGGGTTCTTTTTTTTTCTTTAATAGTAATTTTTTTCTCATTGTAAAGCTTGCTTTGATCTTTTGGCGCCACCTAGTGGGGATGCGGCTGGAGAGAGCAGTCTTCATTCATTTATGCCAGTCATGTCCAAATTTCAGCCCTCCAGATGTTTTGGACCGCAACTCCCACAGTCCTTTGCCATTGGCAATCTAAGCTTAGAATTCTGGGAGTTGTGGTCCAAAACATGAGGGCTGAATTTGGACATGCCTGATTTATGCATCACCGCTGATGGACAACGTTAAATGGAAGAAAGAAAAGTGGAGGAACCAAGAGAAAACACTTGTGACACCAGTATGAGCTTTTTTCCTTGTTGGGTTTGTTCTCTCTTTTTAGCCTTCAGTTTAAGTCTTTATGACTCCCACCGACTAACATGGCTACTTCTTTGGAAATTTCTGCATCCCTTGTTCCAATCAAAATCCTCAAGGTAGTCGCTAGGGTAAAATAATCATGTTGGATAAATGACCTTTTATTGTTGACCATTGTCAAACTGTCATTAATGACAGTCTTCTCTTGTTTGTTATGGACTGCAATCAGCAAGGGCTAGTTTGTTAACGCATATTACGCTCTATAAGTTCCATCGATTCAAACAGATCTATTCTAGTTGTGATTTACCTTTCACTTATTTGCCTTGGGATAGCGGGAAAATCTTAACATTGGGATTAATTGGGGAAATGTGGTCCTTAAGGAAGCCAGGACAAGCTTGTTAAGATAGTGACAGAATAAATCAATAAGAGTTTACAGACTGGATGGGCTGATTGACACACAGGTGTCAGCAATGTATGATAAGACACGGAATCAACAAAACTACAGACAGACATGAGTTGATATAATGGGCATGAAAAAGTGCACGAGATATAAATAGTAACTGATTGGTCAAGGAAAGTAGATACAGGTCTGGACAAGGATTTCCCCCCCTCTCTTGTCACCTGTGTTTGAGACTTTAGACATAGACCAAGGGAGAGAGAGATTTGTTTGTTGCATAATTTCTGTGGTTTTTATATAATTTGGACTGCTGAGACATTTTGTCTGAGAGACTGCTGTAAATAGATGCAAACAGATTTAGAGTTCAAGTCAAACAACTTGGGAGTCTCCGTATTATTCTTCACTGAAGACTAGTGCTCTGACAGCCTGCAAGCTACCTCTTTATTTTCCTGTATTGTTGACTTGAGCACACATGCCGAATCTTTGCCAAAGTTGACATCTTGTGGAAAAAAACAGCAGTTCCCATGATCAGATATGGTCAACAGCCATGAATTCTGAAAATTATGGTCCAGTTTTGGGCGGAGACGCGGGGGGGGGGATGACACCATGAAGGAAGGATTGATTTCTGTGTATCGTGCTAGAGAAATGCTCCCCTTCATTACAGGCCCAGTAGCGTTATGCACTGTGGAGCATCTCTTGACATGTGATTCCTTCATAGCGTTCAGCAGATATGTAATTTCACGTGTCATTGAGTTCCCGTCAAGACTGGGGTTGGAATGCAGAAGTAGTTGAGCCACGCGAAGCCACTTGGTGCAGGTTGAGAGGCAGGAAATGAATCCTGCCCTGCAATTGATAATGGGAGCAGGATTCATGCCAGCACAATGTTGATCACTTTGACCTGGAATCCAGCGTATGGCATCAGCTTGAGGTTCTTTCTCCCTCTTGCTTAAAAAGACACTTGAGTCTTGTTTAAAAAAAAATAATAATAATAGGTCCACCCTGTTCACGGTACCTGGATAAGTTGTTGTGTAACATACATCATTTCCAGGATGCTTAGGTAACTGCTTATCAGGAAGAGAAGACTGGCGAGCTGTATGTGTCAATTAGGGGATCCTATAGCAAAATGATTCTTCCTTGTGTATTCCTAACAGTTGTGTTGAAACAACGCTAGGCACAGTGCAGCCATAAAGAGTCCCACAAAGCCTGCCTGTTTTATGTTTCCTTCTGCTCAGGGGGAAAATAGCATTCATTTTCAAGGCAGGTTCCTGCCTTTTCACTAGCAAATAGTTGCACCCTCTAAATTTCAGCGACCCTAGTTTTCCTTCCCTGGGTATGACTCTGCCTACGCAATGCGTCCAGACGCCAGAGTGTTGACGGTGGGGGATATAAAAATTTTCCCCAAGCCTCGGTGGGTGGGTGTGCAGTCAGCCCATTTAAAGGCCATTGTGCAATTCAGTGTAGGTTTAGAAATGGAAGTTACCATCTGGTTTGTCTGAAGATTTTTTAGCCATCCAGGTGAGTTGAGTCATGGCAACTGGACTTCTTTTCTTGAGAGATTGAAATGTTTCGCTGCTCATCCAAACAGCTTCGTCAGTGTGAGGAATGCTATTTGCGACTCCTCCATTTTATGGTTCACTTTGACCTCATGTCACCCTGGTCTGAAATAGGCTCATAAGATGAACAACAGCCTGAATAGGCTTGTTAGGTGAACAATGGCCTAAGGTGCTGAAACCCATTAAGTATGGGTCATTAGCTATGGCCTTGGTGGTGGTGTGAAGTAGCTTTTATTTCTATGGCAGTTGTTGGAATCACTGCCTGAGAAGTAGCAGATAGACTGCATCTCAGCACCTTCGGCCATTGTTCACCTAATGGCCTATTGAGGCTATTGTCCACCTAGGTAATCTGTTCAGGCCGTTGTTCATCTTATAAGGCTTTCAGACCAGGGTGACATGAGGTCAGCGTAAACTATAAAATGGAGCACTTGCAACTAGCTTTCTTCAGCCTGACGAAGCTGTTTGGATGAGCAGCGAAACGTTTCAGTCTCTCAATAAAAGAAGTCCGGTTGCCATGACTCAACTTCCAGATTACTATCTGGTCATTTTTGGATTTCAAAAATGGACACTCTAAAGTTCTGAATGTTCTTTGGACACTCCAAAGTTGCCCACCCCATAATTGTTGGGTTGCAAAACAATTAAAAAAAAAAGACAGTAAGGCAATTAAATTAGCTTTACGCATGTCCATATACTAATGAATACAGATCTAGTCAGTGGCACTAATAATCTTCTCACTCTTTCAACACGACAAATTATGACATGACTTTAATGCTCTGTTCCCATCATTCTGAATCAGGATGGGCCGCTTAGAGGTGGCAGCTATTTCACTGGGCCCATGTGGGTCATAAATCCCTGTCTCTTTTTTTCCTGTTTTCCTTTTTGTTAGTGTTGTTGTCCAAAGTGCTAAAAATGCCTTCTAAAGCTGCCCATTGGCCAGTTTGCTGCACTCACTCACCCACCAAGGAACACAATAGTTTATATTTTTTAAAAAAACCGAACCGCAAACAAGGAATGACCAGACAGTCATTTCTGGCTGTGAATTCTTTTTTTGCACATGAAACAAATGGGAAGAGAAGAAGAGGAGCAGAAGAGTAGTTAGGTGTCCTGCATCTAGCAGACAATTGGGCTTTGGGTGCAAAATAAAGGGCAGTGGGTCGGGGTATGGCAAGGGGGTGGACCTGAGCCACAGCCCACACTTGCAGTCCACCTTTTAAATTGTAGACGACCTGCATCAATTCAGGTCCTTTGCTTAACAACAGATGCTTTAATTCAGTGGTTCCGAATTTACAGCTTGATAGGCTGGAGGTGATGTCAGTCAATGGCTCTGGAGGCTGCGATTGGCTGAAGTTCTCGATGGCACCAAAGGGGGGTTGGTGGCCTCTTCCCAGCAGGGCAAGGGGTCACTGCCACATGAGGAACTGTATTAAAGGGTCGCGACATTAGGAAAGGTGGGAACCACTGTTTAATTGGACAGATGGGTGACCCTTCTCTTGTCAATATGTTTTTAAACTGTGTTTTTAATCTGTTGCATTTTGACTGTATAGTGGACCCTTGTATAACAAATAGCTTGTACAGTGGTACCTCGTATAGCGTAATACCTGTATAACGTAAAATCCGTGCAACGTAAAAAATCTGCGGCCCCCCCTTTCCCCCCCATGGCCTCCGCTTCTCCCCCTCCTCCCCCTCCTCCTCCCCCCAAGAACCCACCGGCTCCCTCCCCTCCCCTCTGCGAAGGAGGACGCTTCGGGGGAGGAGGCTGTGTGTGTGTGTGTGCGTGTGTGTGTGTGTGTGTGTGTGTGTGTGTGTGTGTGAGAGAGAGAGAGAGAGAGAGAGAGAGAGAGAGAGATGGGGGAGGGGGGAGTTGGCAGCCAGATACTCACCAGCTCATCTCTCTGCCGAATGCGATCCGGGTTTCCCACCGAAGGGGGACCGTTTTCAGCGGCGCACTTGGTGCGTCGCCTTAAGTTTCCCACGAGAAACAAGAGTTCCGCGCCAGAGCTAAGGAGGAACGGAAGGCTTTGGGAGCGCCGCCGCCCGTGTGTGTGTGTGTGTGTGTGTGAGTGTGTGCGTGCGTGTGAGTGTGTGTGTGTGTGTGCATGTGTGTGTGTGTGTGTGTGTGTGCATGCGCGCTGAGCCAGCGGGTGTGTGTGGGGGAAATCCGCCACCCTCCCCCCCTCGGAACAAAGTCCGCCGCTGGTGCGCCCTCCTGCCCTCCCCCCCCCTCGGGGGCTCCGGCAACAGGTGAGGGGGGGAATTCCCGGTGCGGTTTCCCAAGCCCCCCCCCGCCACAGGCCAAGTGGCCCACCCCACTCCCTCCCCCCACCCCCGCGGCCACCTCCGTCCGACCACCTGCGGCCGGCTGGGAAAGAGGGAAGGAAGGAGGGGAGAGGAGGGACAGCAGACACGGAGGGGGGGGTGAGCCGCCCGCCCGCCCCCCATTGCCCCCAAAAACCGCCCCCGTCGCCCAAAAAAAACCCCATAGGAATGCATTGAAACGGATTAATTGCAGTTTCAATGCATTCCTATGGGAAATGACAATTTGTACAACGTAAAACTTGTATAACATAATTTGTTCTGGAACGAATTAATTACGTTATACAAGGTACCACTGTATAACATAAAATTTGTACAACATAAAACATTCTGGAAATAGGGGAAATTTGCTTAACATAATCGCCTATGGGGAAAATCTGTACAACATAAAAATGGGATCACCCCGTTTTCAATGCATTCCTATGGGAATTTGTATAAAGGAAAATTTGCTTAACATAATTTCATTTGGAACGAATTAATTCCTTTATACAAGGTACCACTGTATTTGTTTTATTGTATTTTATCACTGTTGGTTGGTTTGAGTGCTACTCTTGGAGATAATGGTTAAGTAAACATCCAGTAAGCAAATATTTACTTGCTTACTGCACAGTCATTGTGCTCAGAATTACACCCATTGTTTAATACCTCTCTCTCTATCTCTCTTTCTCTCTCTGCCCAGAACAAAACACAGTCTCACAGCAGAGGGGAATACAATGTTTACAGTACCTTCCAAAGCCATGAACCGGAGTTTGATTACTTGAAAAGCTTAGAAATCGAAGAAAAGATCAACAAAATTAGGTGGTTACCCCAGAAAAATGCTGCTCAGTTTTTATTGTCTACAAATGGTAAGGCTTCCTGAATCTATGGGAGGAAAAAATGATTGGCCTGGGCTTTACAAACCCTTGTTTTGCTTTGTCAGTTTAGCTGCCTGATTGCATTAGTTTACTGTAGTATAAATTGAGAGCGAAGAACCTTTGACTTTACAAGAGAAGTCCTAATTAACATCAGCCAGTGTACAAATGATGAGGCCTTATGGGGATGATTACACAAGTCCTACATTCCCCATCTTCACCATACACAACACTTCCATCTCCTCCTGAGCCATATAATACTAGAGTATGATTGAAATGGTCACTGGCCATAGCAGGCCACCCCAGTTAACAACTGATGGAAGACCACACTTTCCACAACCACATTAACAAGTGTGATGTTTACTCCCACTGTGAAAATGCCTTGCTTTGGAACTTCCTAGAGGCACCCGGTCGAAGACTACAGGAACATTACAAATGGCCCAGCGGGATGGGGTGGGGGGAGGAAACGACACATTTCACATTTCTGCTATGGGAACTTAACTAATGCTGTGCGTAGGAAGAACTGCAGTCATGCTGCGTCATTCAGCCATTGTGTATCAGCTCAGGCTGTATTCTTCCCTTGTAGGAATAATTTTAGTGCAAGCTTTATATTACTGTTTTAGTTATTTATTGATATTTGGTGTTTTAACTGTTTTAATTATTTGATTATAAGCTGCCCAGGGACCTTTAGGTAGTGGGCGGCATATAAGTTGTATGTATGTATGGAAGTATGTATGCATGCATGTATGTATGTATGTGTGAATGAATGAATGAATGCATGTATGTATGTATGTGTGAATGAATGAATGAATGAATGAATGAATAATCCTTTTAAAAAATCAGGATGTTCTTAACTGCCCTGATTCTGACTGCTCTTGTGCATTTCAGACAAAACAATAAAACTATGGAAAATCAGTGAAAGGGATAAAAGACCTGAGGGCTATAACTTGAAGGAAGAAGATGGGCGCTACAGGGATCCCACTACAGTCACAACGTTACGGGTGAGTGGCGGCTTCTGTCTGGCATTCTGGATGTTTGGCAGATGCTCAAGGAAAGAGAGAAATAGGGTTATTCTTGCTTTGATCATTAAAAGATGGGTCGGTACAGGCATCAGACCAGCCTGCATTGAAATGGCAAACCATGGTTCCACAGTAATCCCTGGTTTTAAAACATGGTGCTTGCAAACATGGTTTGTACTAACCACGGCTTGGCACGGTATCCACATTAAGAACTTGCCATTATAGCTGTTCTAAAGCTCTGAGTCCCACTGAGCAGGCAAAGAACAGACCACATGGTGGCTTCTTAGCTGGTTGGTAGAGATAGGTAACTGAGTGAAGGCATAATGGCAGACACACGAAAGGGGAGAAGTTTTCTAACATTTTATTGTCAACACCCTGGGTCAGCTACTGGAGTTGAATGGTGGAAGAACCGGAACAGAGAAGAGGAAATGCTTCTTCGCATCCTGTGGAGTCAAGCTATGTACCCGTATATACTCGAGTATAAGTCGAGGCCCCTAATTTAACCCTCAAAAACTAGGGAAACGTATTGACTCGAGTATAAGTCTAGTGTGGGAAATGCAGCAGGGCCTGGCAGCTCCTCCTTTGTGAGCTGGGGGAGTGGTGTGTGATGTTTAAAATGACTTTTAGCCACTGACCCAAGCACTTGCCAGGCCCTGCTGCATTTCCCACCCTAGACTCCCCTGTGAGAAGCGGCACACAATGTTTAAAATGACTTTTAGCCACCGACCCAAGCACTTGCCTCAGTGGCTAAAAGCATTGACCCACATATAAGTCGAGGGCCCCTTTTTTTCAGCCCAAAATTAGGGCTGAAAAACTAGGCTTATATTCGAGTATATACAGTATTTTCCCCACCCCTAATTTGAATAGATTTGAAAAGGGATAGACAAATTTATGAAGGATAAGGACAACGATAGCTACTGGTCTTAAAAATTATATATCAGCTGAAGTGTCAGTGTCAAGACATCTCTCTATTCTATACCATTTGCTTCAGGATCATGAACAGGGGTGCTGTTGGGTTCATGGCATCCCCACTGTGAGAAGAGTGCTGGCCTAGATCAGCCTTCAGCCTCCTCCACTATAGCTGCTCTTCCTTTCTCGTGACAGTAATAATACAGTGTCGGTTGCATGCTGGCTAATTTCCTGCATTGTTTTGTAACTCTCTCGCCTCTCTCTGACCATCCCATGTGTGGACACTGTAGTTTTCTGCCTGCTAGCTAGGCTGGTGGTGCAGCTGAGGGTTTGATCTCTGTCCCTGTCCCGTTTACCATGGATCTTTTCTCCTGGGCTCTGCAGGTGCCAGTATTCCGGCCGATGGATCTCATGGTGGAAGCCAGTCCGCGAAGGATATTCGCCAACGCCCACACGTACCACATCAACTCAATTTCCATCAATAGCGACTACGAAACGTACCTGTCTGCAGATGACTTGCGGATTAATTTGTGGCACTTAGAAATTACGGACAGAAGTTTTAGTATCTTTTTCTCTCGAAGCGTTCGTATTTAACAAAGCGGACAACCGTACCGCCATTAGTAGCGATTGCATGTATCCCTTCCCCCCTCTGATTTAACTGACAATGGATGCAGAAGAAGTAATGGGCAGCCCAGATCCTGCTGAATAAGTCATACCTGTGTAAGGGTGATGACCTCACCAGTGGGGAAGGTTTGCCAATAATTCAAAAAGTTCCTGCTTCAATCTTAGGGGTCATCCACCCCGCCTGTTGTTATTCTGATTGGGAGTAAATCAGGTGAGCCCCACAATTGAAGCAGGACTGCCATGGTTACCAGCAAACTGTTGCTGCTAAGAACATCACCCAAGAAGAGGTGATAATGGGCCGTTAAGGCATTCTGGAGTCAATGTCTGGAGCAGTAGTTCTCAACCTGTGGGTCCCCAGATGTTCCTGGACTGCAACTCCCAGAAATCCTGGCCCATTCAGCTAGTGGTGAAGACTTCTGGGAGTTGCAGTCCAGGAACATCTGGGGACCCACAGGTTGAGAACCACTGGTCTGGAGTTACCCCTTTCATCCGCAGTCTAATGGTAGGCGAGTTGAGCGTGCCCTGGGATTAAAGCAGAACTCTTCAGTTACAAGCATCCTCCTTGCTGGTGACATCATCGGAATTATGCAGCTCTGGTTTATTCAACAGGATGTGGGCCATTGGGTTGAGGCCAAAGAAAGGAAACGACTTTGCTTCTTGAGATAGTTGCTTGTTTGGCACATTTACAGTCTTCCTTTCTGAAAAAGCTCTCCAGATGTTTGGCAGTTGAATAGGGAAAAACAGGGAAAGGAAACCCAGTGGACAGTTGTCGAGTGCTAAGTACCGACCCATGTCCAAACTTCAGCCCTCCAGATGCTTTGGACCACAACTCCCTCAGTCCTTTGCCATTGGCCATACAGATTTGGAATTCTGGGAGTTGCGGTCCATAACATCAGGAATGCCAAAGTTTGGTCATGCCTGACTAAGATTGTTTATATGCTAAGCAGGAGGAAGAAGGCAAGAAAGATGAGGAAATATAAGGTTGTTCAACTGCCCTTCCTCCTGTTTGCTTTTCTGGCTTGAGCTAATGGGTTTTGCAGTTCAGCACTGAAGGTAGACGTATTTCCCACCCTCTGTGTCAAACCAAGGGTTCCTAATTTCGGGTGACCCAGGTGTTCTTTGACCGCAACTCTCAGAAACTTCAGCCACCACACACTTATGGCAAAGGATTCTGGGAGTTGCTGCCCTAGAACATCTGAGTGCCCCAGAACTACTGGATTAAGCCATAAAATATGAGAGAATGGAGGCAGGCAATTGTAGGATTAAGTGGTAGGGCTAAGGGTGATTTGTCTCATTCGTCTTATCTTTTGGCTTTATCTTTTATGTCCCCTTCTGAAGTTTGTAGAGTTTCATATTCTTGCAGCTGTAGCTAATTCTGCCACAGAGTAAAACTAGAGGAGAGAGATAGGTTAGAGACCTGTGAGTCGCATGGCATTGGATAGGGTGTATATGTAAGGTGGTAAATACAGGTAAATTAATGTGCAGGAAAAGGAACTGCTTGCACCCCAATTGTGCAGCTGCTTATATTACTACCTTTACAACATGTAGTTCTCAAATTATTGGTGGCCAAATAAGCAACCCAGCAACACTCTCTCTTCGCAAGGAGAGAGTGTTCCATAAACCAATGGTGTCGGCAGCTTTTGGTTAAGGATTCAACGGCAGCTATGAAAATCTACCAAAAGGAAATTCCCTTAACGTTAACAATCTCTAGATATTGTAGATATTAAGCCTGCCAACATGGAAGAACTGACCGAAGTAATAACAGCAGCTGAATTCCACCCGAACAGCTGTAACACGTTTGTCTACAGCAGTAGTAAAGGAACAATCCGTCTCTGTGACATGAGGGCATCAGCACTCTGTGATAGGCATTCAAAACGTAAGTATATCTGTTTCCTTCTTCGAACAAGCCAACTATAAAGTAGGAGGGCGTAGTGTGTTTTTAAAGCCATCATCTGAATGCTGTCGCACTACTGTTTTTAAAAAAATATCCCTACATATTTGAAAACAAAATTGATGCAGTGGACGGCCAGTTACCATAGATCAGTGTGCATGGACCAAATTGCACTCATTCTGCTATGATAGGTGAACAGCAAGCCTTACAAAAACAAGACCGAGAGAGGGGATATGATAGCTATGTTTAAATATTTGAAAGGATGTCACGTCGAAGAAGGGACTGGTTTGTTTTCCATGGCTTCAAAGACTAGGATGCGGGGAAATGGTTTCAAACAGCAGGAAAAGAGATTCAATTTAAACATTAGGAAGAACTTCATGACATTTAGAGCTGTTCGGCAGTGCAATGTGCTGCCATGGAGAGTGGTAGAGTTTCCTTCTTTGGATGTTTTTAAGCAGAGGCCGGATGGCCATCTGTGGGGAGCGCTGTGAATTTGCTGAGCCAGTTGCTATTTTGTCTCCCCTCTGCAGTGTTCGAAGAACCAGAGGATCCCAGCAATCGGTCGTTTTTCTCTGAAATAATCTCTTCCATATCCGATGTCAAATTCAGCCACAGCGGTCGATATATGATGACTAGAGATTATCTGTCGGTGAAGATTTGGGATTTAAATATGGAAAACAGACCTGTGGAAACATACCAGGTGGGCCACAGAGAGAGGGGGCAGAGATTTCTGGTTTGGGAGCAGAACTGTGCCACTTGAATTGAGTAGGATAGATTATGAGTGGTCAGCCAGTGTGGGTAGAGCATGGAGCTGCCATCTGTATTGGGAGCCTCCACCCGCCTCCGTGGTTTTATGTACACATTGAAAGTTGTGTTTCCAGTAGAGTTGTTTGGCTTCTCTTGTCTACGTATACAGTGGTAACTCTTAAGATGAATGCCTCATAAGGGAAAAAGCTTGTAGAAAGGAAAACATTTCCCGAAATAGGCATGTTTCGCATGACAAAAAAAAATCCTTATGGGATGCTTTGCAAGAAGAAAAACTGTTATGTGTATACCCAGGGGAAAATTCCCAGTGCATTCCTATGGGGAACCATTTTTCATAAGACAAAATTTTCTTAAAACGACGCGACCCGTAGCCTCTGGAATGGATTAATCCATTTTCAATGCATTCCTATGGGAAACCATGTTTCGTAAGACAAAATTTTCTTAAATTGACCCGTAGAACAAATTAAATCTATTTTAAGAGGCATCACTGCGTTGTGTTGTCTTTAGTTTAACAATGGCTTTTCTATTGAAAGAAGTGGATTTGTATTCACTTCCAGTTTTATTGGGGTTGTGGGGGGGTGTCCATATTTGGACCTCAGGAGACAAAAATGGAAGAAGATGACAAACTCCAAGTTAAGTTAGTCTTTCTAAGAGTTGGCACAGCAACAGAATGTGTTCAGATATATGGGGGCGGGGATAACGGTATTATGGATTTATGTTTGGTCTTATATTTAGCTACCACGTTGAAGGAGAAAAGAGCTTGACCATAACCCAATCTTCCTCCTGTTGGGCCACGATCCACAGACCTCTCTGTGCTTTGGGTTTTTTTTTCTTCGTATTTGTTTTCTAAATTCCGTTTTTAGCACTGCTGTCTGTTGTATCTTTGAGAAAAGCCAGTCTCAGATATAAGGCAAAGATATAAGGAAGCCTTTATTCAAGGCCCAGAATTACACACGAGGAAACAGTAGGGCTTTCGCCCTATTGAACAAACCTTCATTGGATGTAGCCTTGAATGAGTTTGAAGCTATTTTTTTTTATTCGACTTGTTTAAGTAAAAGCAGCAATTCTGGAGACAAAGGCATTCAGATGAGGCTTACATATATTCTGGGTATCATCTTACAAAGGTGTTTCGTGTCGATATCTGTCTGTATGTGAATAGGGAGACAGGGGAATAGACTCTCTTGATGATTTATTTATTTATTTATTTTATTTTTATACCACACCATCTGACCAACAGTCACTCTGGACGGTTTACAAAAGTTAGGACATAAGCAATACAAAACAATACAATTAGAGTTATTAGACAATATACAATATAAACAAATATAAGAATTCAACCAATCAAACATAATTAAATATAAAATAAGTTAAGAATAATAAATCAAATACAATACAAACCAATAGAGGTGGATTAAAATGCCTCTTTAACCCTCCCCCACTATACAGTATCACCTTCTTTTTCATTAAGAGGGTGGCTTCCAAATGTAGGTATGCTTTCACAAGTGGAATTGAACTCTGGCTCCAATTCTGTGTTTATAAATGCAGAATGGCAGATTTCTAAGCAGCCCTGGCAGCCCCAGGAAATGGGCTTACTTTCCACTGACATGAAATGTGCTTTGGACACATGCATAGGATTCTTTAGGTCACAACACTTAGCAGTGTCATTCATCTCAATGGGATGTATTTCCGGATGAGTATTTTAAGACTGCTGTCCTACCACTGCTGCTAGTCATCTGGGAGTTTCTGGGTGTGGCAAGAGAACCATTAGCTGGCCTTAAACGGCTTATCCCACGATGCTGATTTCAGCTGTTTCTCTCTTGCTGAAGAGAACACATTTTTTTGGTATTGCTGATGGGATCATGGAAAATTTGGTTTGCACACACACACCCCGCCGCCCCAGCCTAAGATCACTAGTCTGTAAGTTATTCTGGAATTGATAAACATGCATATTTCCAGGTGACTGGAGTTCCAAAATTCATCCATTCATCATCTGAATGAGCAGCTCTCTTAAAATAAAATAGGTCTTAAAATAAAAGGAACTTCCACCCCCAAAGTGTGGTGAAAGCAACTTAGGGAGCTTTAAAGACAATTAGTCAAATTCTGATCAATTCCTGTTAGCGCTCATAAGTTCCGTGATGGCCTATTGGCAGTTGTGGGGAAACGGAATGATCAAACTAGGCTGAACACTGGTCTGATCCAACAAGACTCTCAGGTGGAAGTCTATGGTTTTAACACACTGGAAGTACACAACTAGTTCTAGGCAGCCACAAAGTTTTGGATAGTCTCTTTTTCTGCCCTTTAAAATAGAGAAGGGGTTTCAAGATGACGGCATGTCTTGTGCCTGGCCTTTTACATCTTAGGAGGCTTCGGAATTGTGCCCGAGGGTGTCCAGGAGGTTACCGTGGCAGGACAAAGATTTTTTTCCCATTAAAACTTTGCTTGGTATGCTCAATTCAGGGCGGGCTTTTCCTCCTCTGTCCAGGACTAATTAGCTGATGACTCAGACTCCTGTTCGCTTCATTTGTGTACTGCTGCTTTGGATGAGATGTGCAAACTTTTCACTTGCTTTGCTAGGGCCTCTCAACTACTTGTGTGAACAGTCACTAATTTATTTATTTATTTATTTATTTTATTCTATACCGCCCATCTTCCAGCAGGAACTCTGGGCGGTTTACAGCAAAGTTAAAAACAGCGGTACAAAACAGGAAAAGGGGGAAAAACCCTCAGCAAGAGGCATCATGGGGGAGGGAGAGGAAAGAGGGAAAAAATCAAATTAATGTACTTGTGCTGAGAAGGAGGGAGACAGGGCAAGTGTGAGAGTGAAAATGTTAACTTTGGACCTAGTCCTGCATAGGGATGGGCACAAAATGCTGGTTCGTTTCTCAACAGAACAGATGTTCGGCATTTACCAGCGCCACCATCTCCGGCGGGTACCCCAGGACTCTCATCTTCCTGGTGTCTTCTGGGAGCTGCCTCTGAGTGGGTGGCTAACAGAGGAAGCAGGACTGGGAACCACTGATTGATTACCTGCTTGGCAGATGAATGAACTGGCACCGACCAGAAGACCAGTAGTTTATACCCATCTCTAGCCCTTGCTACTGACTGTAGCAAAAGGGGAGCTGATTTAGCATCACTGGATCTCACCTTTTTGACCCCAATGACCCCCTATTTAAAAAAAAACTCAACTGAAAATAGTTTTACAGTGATACCAAATAACAAACAAAACCAACCTGGGAATAATCCCTATAATTCTGTTATTATGGTGGGCTTTCCTAAGTTGTGTATGTTTATGCTTTTTCCCCCCAGGTACATGAATACCTCAGAAGTAAACTTTGTTCTCTCTATGAAAATGACTGCATTTTTGATAAATTCGAATGCTGCTGGAATGGATCAGACAGGCAAGTTTATCATTACCTCCCCCCCCTTTTATTTTATTTTATTGTAGTTCCTCAGTATTTAAATATTCAAGTAGTAGTCATAAGTTTCCTTCTTGTTCCTTTTTTGTTCATATTTTTCTCTTTCTGTCTCAGCAACTTACAGGTATGTTTACCTGGAAGAGCTTTCCCTGCCTGGTATCGCATTTTAGTCTTACATCATGCTTTTGAGATGATTTCGGGGGGAAACATAATTAAAGTGAGGTGCAAGAGGCACTTTTGGTTCATTCTTTGATGCATCTGATTGGGGGGGGGGAATAGATGGTTAGTCCATGAAAGTTTAAGCCAAAGCCAAATTTGTTAAGATCATACTGGAAGGTTACATGCATCTAGCAGTCCTTTACCACATGTGATGCCACAAAATGACCACTGCACCTGAATCATCTTGCTAGATTCCACTTCTTGCCTTCCTTTTCTGTGATTACACCACATGAATATAAATGGCCAGAGGCCTAAAGGGAGCGATATTTAGCTTTCAGATGGCACACGTGTTCCAAGTAATTGTATGTGCTTGTGGTGTGAGGGGAAGTGTTTTGGAAATGGTTGGTAGTTGGGAAAAGTAGATAGTGGTACAGTCTTTCCTGAAGTATACAGACTGTGGGAAGGGGTAGCATGGTGGTCTACTGCTGCTTTTTAAAGGTCAAAATATTCCCTGCAAGTAGAAATGTCTCATGTCAGGAAACACATTAGGCTAAAAATCATCTTTCCATGTTACTTTACATGGAAGAGCATTTGAATGTGAGATTTTTCATCAGCAAAAAAGGGATTGTGAACTTCTGGCTTTCAAAACCCAATAGCCATTGGTTATGGTAGGTTGGGCTTTGGAAAGCTGTAGTCCCCAAATAAATCTGAGGAACCAAATGTTCCTTATTGCTACACTAGGCAGAATGATGCTTCTGTGTATTTGAACTATTTCCTCTTTGCTTTTCTGTCTGCTCTGACCTCAATCCTAGCAGTCTTTAAATAAATCTACTGATGGAAGAAATCTTGTTCTGGTCTTGCGAGTGACCTTGAAACTGTGATGGTCACATACATGAGATGCACAGAAATGTCAGACCTTGCCAAAAAAATTTTTTACAGCAGCACTATAATTTTGTCATAATTAGAGGGCTTGTCACTGTTTCCAGAATGGCAGGTATTTCTTCCTGGAAACAAAATGCATAAAAGCCAGTGAGTCAGGGGAAAACTATTTCTGTGAGGATGAGAGAAAGTATAGGAAATGAAGAGGTCCATTATTTGTGGTTGACTTGTATGTGGTCGTGTAAATTGAAGATAAGTCACATGTGGTCTTCCCTCAGCTACCTCTTAAAGTATAACAAACAAACAAATCTAACAATTGTGTATATCTGATACAGATTTCAGCATCCTCCATTATAGAGGACATTACAAGACCCTCCCTGGTCACTGCCAACATTTATTTATTTATTTATTTATTTAAGAGTATTTTTACCCCGCCTTTCTCCTTGGAAAAGGACCCAAGGCGGCTTACAGTAATGAGGGATAATATACAGTCCAGTACAATTAAGACATGTTCAAGTAGTTGAGAGCAAGGAATTGAGGGACATCTTAGAGCACTGATAGACATTACATTACAGCTACATGTTTATAAGTAATGTAGTTATAAACACAAAGTCTATGTGAACCTATAGATTCATATAAAATACACATGGTAGTCCATCATTCAGAGAAAGCTTGCCTGAAGAGAAAGGTCTTTGCCTGTTTCCGGAAGGACCACAGAGAAGAGGCAGTCCTGGCTTCTAGTGGGAGGGAGTTCCAGAGTCTGGGCACAGTCGTCGAGAAGGCCCTTTCACGGGTTCCCACGAGATGATTTATAGTGAGTTGTATTATATTTCTGGATACAGGTTTAAATGTTTGAAAGTTGTGTCAGCCAAAGTGACTTTATACAAAATAAATGTTGTATCCTCTGTGTTCACCTTTTCCATCTAAGCTTCAGTTGCCCCATCACAACAATGCAGTGATTTTCCTGGGGTTGAAATGGTGGCTCCACCTCATAGGACAGCACTGAATGAACTTGTAGGTTCTGGAAATGGGTCCTGATGGTATTATTGACCAGGGAAGGTCCTGACTGGCTTTCGTCTTCTCCGTTTTTTTAGCGTTGTCATGACCGGCTCCTACAACAACTTCTTCCGGATGTTTGATAGGAACACCAAACGGGATATCACTTTAGAAGCCTCTCGGGAAAACAATAAGCCCCGCACGGTTTTGAAACCCCGCAAAGTGTGCGCGAGCGGCAAGAGGAAGAAAGACGAGATCAGCGTCGACAGCCTGGACTTCAACAAGAAGATCCTCCACACGGCCTGGCACCCGAAAGAGAACATCATTGCTGTAGCCACTACAAACAACTTGTATATATTTCAAGACAAAGTCAATTAGGGCTTGTATTCCTAGCAGAGGAGTCCACTTCCTGCATAGTTCAGATAGGTGAACCTAGCGTTTGTACCCGTAAACAATAGAGGGGGGGAAAACAGAGTTGGGAGAGAGAAAGGAGAGAGGTTCATTGTGGCACCACTTGCCCAGTGTTTAAAAATGTGCCATATTGCCAGCACACTTTTCTGGATAGCAATGTGAGTGGGTTTTCTTCTCCTCTCTCTCTGCTGGGGAGTACTCCATGTTTGCTAGCCATTTAGGCGAGAGTAGGGCACTTTTTAAAAAATAAACGGAACAACTACTTGCACCATCTTGCCTAATGGACTAGAGACTGGACTGTTCTCTACATTCGGTTCCTCCAGGTTTTTTTTTTTTACGCCTTCCTTTGTGATGATGACGTCCACCACCGGGCAGGGGGAAAAGGCCTTCGAGTCATGCTGTGGGATTTAATGGTGTAACCTCGTTACTGTATTATTTGTGCCCTTCCTTTTTTTATTTCCTTATGAATTAACAGCTCATTCTCGCCGTGGATTGTAGCATTCCTCCTCCACCTCCAGGATTTCCATTACCCTTTTAAAATAATCCCATGCTCCCCCCTCCTCCCCAAAGCCTTGTGGTGGTGGTGGTGGTGGTGGTGTGTACAAAGGGGGGGGGGGACAAATGAAAAGCACATGAACGGGTCAGTGGTCTAAAGGGTTTGCGTCAAACAAAAAATGTTTTAATGAACCATTGACTGTAATCACTCCTTGCCATGTGATGTGTGGCATCGCAAAAATGGGGAAAACTGCGGGGAAAGAAATCTACTGAATAAAAGTGTCAAAGAATGGCGAATCTGTTTTTTTCCTTTTTAATCTACCTCTTTATATACGAATCTTTTTTTTTTTGTTAAAACTTCAGATGCATGGTGATTAAAATGTTTTGCTATTGATTTTTAACCAGTATTATTTTACGTGGGGAAAAGGAAAAGGGAGGGTTTTTTTAAAAGAAAAGAAAAATGATTCCTATAGAAAATGTTGAAATGTCACTTTAGTATTTATCAGCAGAGCCCTCTAAAAGGCTCTTGGGTCCTGCTGTAGTATTAGAGTAATTCTTTTATATCATACCAACAAACCTTCCTTCTTCCTCCTCCTCAACACGTTTATGTCAAATGTGGCAGGGGTGAAATTTGTAGAATATCGCTGAGATTTTCTGGGACTTGACTTACCCCCGCCCCCCCCCCCCATGTTAACATCCTTGTCCTAATTTTGTTGAATGCATTGTTTAGGGCTCACAACCGTGCTTTCTTTTAATATGTCATTAAAATCTCGGTTTTTTTTAAACAGTATGTCGTACAAAATTTAATATAAAGTGATTTAAATAGATTGAGAAAATTTACACTGCATTCTCGAGTACCCCTATATTTTATGTAACTTAAATGGAAATGTAGTTTTACCTTATGAGTGTTCCTTTTTTCATTTGACTTTTTTTTTTGAAACTCTTGCCATTAAAGATGAACTTGAAAAGCCGTGGTGATCAGAAATGTGCTTGAAGTCCACAAGTTAACTGGAGCGCGGTGGCTCTCTTGCCCGCCCTTTTCAAACCCAAGCAGCGCACAGGATCCAGCCTGACTGACAAAAGAACAAAAGCCACACGTGGGTGTGGGTCCAGTGGTGGAGCAGAGCAGCCTCGTAACCCCAGTCAGCCCCTGGGGGGGGGAGGGGGGGACACAGAAAATTTATGGTCTCCACAGCCGAAGGGAGGAAGTTTCAAAAGGCCACTGGGATGTAACGTCTTCCCCATGGCCTGTGAGAATGAATGAAGGCATTCTCAGTGGGTTCGTACAGCAACTGAAAAGAATGCATCTCAATGGGTATGCAGTGCAATTCATTCCTGGTATCTTTCTCTTTTTTTACCACCCTCTTTCCATTCTCCCCATGCGCTATAGCAACCAAACCAAGATGAGGGCAAGTGATTTTCTGGGGGCATAGGCAGGAACTGGAGGGAGAGAGAGAGCTATTAAACCATCTAATGTGCATGACAGGCAATATAACATTTGAAACAAACTCACCCTTGTTAAACATTGAGGAGGACTGTGCAGTGGAAGAGCTGTTTAAAAAAGGAAAACGGATGTATGCACTGTTCTTTGCTACCCCCCCCACTTTGTTTTACACATAATGCTTGGAAAACAAGGTTTATCTATAATAATCCAAATCCAAAATTAAATAACCATTGTTAAAGCATGCGTACAATTTACATGCAATGGCACAATTTGGGCGACTGTAACCCAGCATGCCAAGTTGGCTGCCACAGGAGATATTTTGCCTCCAAACATTTGCTCTGCTTTCCTGATTATTTGGAACCATACCTACTTCAGAGCAAACCAACGTATTCAAGCAGAGTAAAACTTGATCTTTCTGTAATGTTGTTAATCCCAGTTTGGCATTTAATACAAATTTATGGAAAGGATGCTTTGCTTGTTGCTAAAATCTAAACTTGTAAGATTATATGTTTGACTAACATATAATCTTAACAGCGTGCAGCCCAAGTAAAACCAGAAGCCGGCATTGGCTCCTTTAGTTGCACAGTTGCCGGAGTATAGTAGTCTAGTATATGGATGTAAAGGGTGGGGAAGTAAGAATTGTTTATTTAAAGAATGAGACATGGATGGAACAGAGCCCTATGACCTGACTCCCATCTGTGTGTTCTGTTCATGTCTCAGGGTCTGCTCTGTTACTCTTGTGCAAGTGATCATTGATGGTAATGATCCTGTCTAGAGATGGGCACGACTCAAAAAAATATTTTTTTGTTTTTCGTTTAGGGGTCTGTTTCGGTTCGTTTTCGTTTTTCGGGGGGGTTGCATATTTTTCGTTTTCGTTGCGAAACGAAATGAAAAAACAAAACTAAAAGGAAAATTTTTCGTTTCGTTAGCATTCTTTTCAATGCAGTGTGTCAGCCGTAACGAAAACGAAAAACACGGCAAAATTTTTCGTTTCGTTTCCGTCGTTTTGCTTCTGAAATTTTTTTCGTTTTCGTTGCGAAACGAAACGAAAAAACGAAAATGAAAATTTTGCTGAGTCGTGCCCATCTCTAATCCTGTCATCTGGAAGTGTAATTATAAGATCTGGGTGCATTTCATTATTTTTTAAGTAGCTGACTACAAGACAGTAACGCCTCGCTGCCTCTGCAGCCAATGAACATCTTCATACAGTGGACCCTTGTATATAACAAATGGTTTGTATAACAAAATCTGTACAAGGTAAAAAAATCTGGAGATAGGGGAAATTTGCTTAACAGAATTGCCTATGGGGTGAATCCGTGCAACATAAAACTGGGATTACTCCATTTTCAATGCATTCCTATGGGAAATTTTTATAAAGGGAAATTTGCTTAACATAATTTAATTGGGAGCGAATTAATTCCTTTATACAAGGTACCACTGGCATACTGAATTACATTTCTCTCCCATTTTTGTGGACAGACACGGGCCTTACAAAACCAAAGGATGGCTATTGGCACAACTCGACTTGAGCTTCTATGGTAGGAGAAAAAGTGAGAAGGTAGGAAGAAACAAACTGGCTATAAATAGAAGACGTCATCTGTGCTTTTCATAAGATTAGTGGGTGGCAAGGTTCCACGAATGTAGGAGGTGTGACTGGGGAGCAGTTCAGTGACACAGAAAGAACTGGCTGAACAAGAAAAGTTTACATCAGATAATGTTTGTATTGATGTCTTGGTTTCATCAAGACAATATGTTTGTATTGATGTCTTGAAGAATTCCTCCTCCCCATGCCATGGAAGATTAGGACAGAGATACAGTTGTTCCCTGCTATATTGTGATTCATATACTGCTGTCCCGGTATATCGCAGGACCGCAGTATATGAAGACAAGGGCCCCTGGGGCAAGCTGTGTGAGCCTGTTTGGGGCCTCTTGCACTTACTTACCCCAGGCCTGGCGCTGCCCCGAACGGGCCTAAAGGAAGCGTAGGAGGCTCCAAACAGGTTCCACCCAGTCCCAGCAAATGCATAACATGGATTTCCCTTTATCACAGCATGGGTGGGGTCCTTAACCCCCATGATAAATGAGAGATTACTGTATTGGCACAAATATTGAGACGCCGGGGGGGGGATTTGGGGATGTGCATTCAAACTGAAGACCAGACATTAGGAGGAGGATCATCAGGGGAGGCCTTTCTCACCCTCCCACCTTCACAGTGCATCTCATGGCAGCACAGGAGAGGACCTTCTCTGTTACTGCTTCCAGACTTTGGAACTCCCTCCCACAGGAGGACAGACTAGAACCCTCTTTACTGTCTTTCTGCAAGCGTTTAAAGGTGTTTTCTCTTGCGGCAATTTTTTCCTCAGTGACTGGTCGCCTGAGGGGGCTTTTTCAAATGGTGCTCTGTTGCTTTTAAATGAGGTTTTAGTGGACGCTCGTATAACAAATGGTTCGTATAACATAAAATCTGAACAACATAAAAATTCCGGAGATAGAGGAAATTTGTTTAACAGAATCGCCTATGGGGCGAATCCATATAAAATAGTTGTGATTAGGGATTACTCCATTTTCATTGCATTCCTATGGGAAATTTGTATAAAGGGAAATTTGCTTAACAATTTCATTTGGAACAAATTAATTCCTTTATACAAGGTACCACTGTATTCATGTAGGCTGCTCTTTAGGTTTTAAATATCCTTTCAGCGCTGGAAGCTACCTTTTAAAAAGAAAGGTGGGATAAAAATATTTTAAATAAATCGTCTCCTGCACCTCCAGCTCCCATCTGCTAACGCTGGCCTTCAGGACACCTGCCACAAGCTTGTTCTCTCAATCTCATTCATCTCCAGCTGACTGCAATTTATAATCAAGGCATTGCATTTGCCCTGGTCTGGGTGAAATAGCCCAGTGCTAGAGATCTGCACAAAACCTATATGTGGGAAAATATAGGAATAAAAGTATGGCCAGTGCTATTAATGAAGAAATCTACTTATTGGGTCAGACTGCATAGAAGGGAAATTAAGACCCTTTTTTGAAAATATGCTAGTCGTGTCCAACTCTAGGGGCAGTGCTGGTCTCAGTCTGTATTCAAGCCGAAGAGCCAGTGTTGTTCAAGTACGTGGCCACTGGTGATAAGATTATGCAGGATGGAAAAATGGGTTACATAGTGAGTTGTTATAATTCCTACTATGATAATTTATAAAGGAAATAGTGTAATATATTATGCAACATGATGGTTGTCAAATTGTTTTCGATAAGCAATTAAAAATTAAAATTAAAATAGTTTATATTGGCATTTTTTAAGACGGATCAGCCCCCAGGAGTGCCTCCCGCTACTGCCTTTTTAAGTTTTGCTACGTTCCCTTCTTGCTTTCGAGGATTAAAAAAGAAAAAGAAAATCCACGCCCTGCTTATCGCTCCCTATCTCTCAGGGACACACGGTTCCCCCCGCCCCCTCCTCCAACATCCGCGCCTGCGCAGTAACAGGGGCAGGCAAGCTCTTCGTGTGCCCGCGCAGGCGCAGTGGAGGCGGAGAGGGGGAAGGCCGCCATCAACCGTCTCTCACGCGCGAGGCGCCTGGACGACCCGGCCACGCCCCCTCTCCCCTCCCCTCCCCTTCCCCCGCTCTCCACGGCCGGTCGTCCAAAGCGCGTACGTGAGGAGGGTCAGGAAGGAAAAGCCGAGCGAGGGGCGTGGCCCTCCGCGGCGCACGCGCAGTAGCCCGAAGAAGGCGGTGAGGGGTGGCGGAGGCGCGTTGCCCGCTCGCCCGCCCGCCCCGCGTTGTTTGGTTCGGTCCTGCTCGGCCTCTCCTCCTCGTCGGTCGGAAGAGCTCCGCGCGCCGGGCCGCCACCGCCGCCGCCATGTCCTCCTCCTCCTCCCCTCAGGGGTCGCCTCACCACCAGCACCACCACAATAACAACAACAACCCGCCGACGCCGGAGGGGACGCCCGCCGAGCCCGGCCTCAACAGTGAGCCTTCCTTCCCTCCTTTCCTTTTACCTCAGAAGACGGGCGAAGAGTTCGTTAAACCCAAGAGGGAGGGAGGGGGGAAGGGGGGAAGAAAACCGCCCTCCCGCTCCTCTCCCCCTCCTCCCCCCCCTCCTCGAGACCCTGCTCAGGGCCCCCCTCGGCCCCGGATTGGCTGGCCGCCTGGCCGCGCGAGAGGGCTTCGGGCCAATGGGAGGGCTGGAATGCGCGTGGCTCGGGGGGAGGGAGGGGGAGGTTGGAGAGGAGGGGGGAGGGGCCCTGAAAAAGGGGGCGCGCGGATTGCGGGGGGGGGTCTTGGTGGTTGGGGGCGGGGGGCGCGGCCCGCCCCCCGGCTCATACCTGTTGGAGAGGCTGGCTGGATGTTTGGGAGCCTCTTTTTGATATGCTTTATTTGTACAGATGCCCCTTAATTTTATCAAATAACTCAATAATAATAATATTGTTATTATTAGTATTATTAATTAGCATTTGACTAGTGATGTGTAATACAAAATCTGGTGTAGTTTTGGCTGTGTGATAATAATAATAATAATAATAATAATAATAATAATAATAATAATAATAATAATAATAATAATAATAATAATAATGTACCATCAACAATAACTACTTTATAGATAGTGGGCTGGAACTATTCTTAAGTTCAGCTCTTTTAAGACCAGCTCTGGGGATTATGCAGTGCTAAAATGAGGGCATAAGCCCTGCTGCCTGGGGAGGGGGAGGGGTTGACACAGCAACATTTTAAGGCAAAAATCAACCTATGACTTCAGGATCTCCCAATGGAAAACTACATATATAAAAAGAGTCCTAGCAAGGCTATTATTTCCCTTTGAGTGTGCAAGAAAAGGACAGCGCAAGAGGGATGCTCTTGCAGTTCAGTGGTTCAGCTTAATCGCTCCCCATCCATAGGGAGAAAAAGAAAAGAGGGGAAAATAAGATTTCCAAGCTGCAACATTACTGCAACCAAGGAGTGGATCTGATTTAAGCAGCCTTGAGTCCTCCTGGGGAGAAAAGAGAAATACAGTACAGTGGACCCTCATATAGCAGATGGTTTGTATAACATAAAATCTGTACAACATAAAAAAATTACGGATAGGGGAAATTTGCTTAACAGAATCGCCTATGGGGAAAATCTGTACAACATAAAAATGGGATTACTCCATTTTCAATGCATTCTTATGGGAAATTTGTATAAAGGAAAATTGGCTTAATATAATTTCAATTGGAATGAATTAATTCCTTTATACAAGGTACCACTGCATAAATCTTTTTCTTAGTATCTGTCTCACTTGGTGGTGGTGTCTGCTATTTTGGTTTTTGTCTTCCACCTGGCAGGGTTGTGAACTTGGTCCGGGTAAACCCAGGTCAACTTCATGTCATTGTCAAGGGTGTTCATCCAGCATTGTTTGGGTCACCCTATTGGTCGGGATCTCCTGACTTCTAGGGTGAGACCTTTGTTGGCAAGAATTTCATCAGATAAAAATAATTTAAATAAATTAATAAATCTGGACACAAAAATGTATGAATACAAAATATGCCTTTTCTAAGGAAGATGGGAAGTACAGTAGATTTTATAACTCCAAACCCTTGAAATGTCCAGGACTACAGACGCCACCAAGGTGCAGTCCGCTTGATCAATGGCAAGGACTTATGGGAAATAAAGACCAGGAACTCCTGAAGAACACCACATTGGGTAGAACTGGATTCAGGATACCAACCAGCCAACAGTGGCCACTATCCTGCTAGTGTTTGCCAACAGCTTGCCAACAGCTAGTTGAGGCAAAATAATGCCTTGGTTATGTGCCAACTCATACTCCAGATCGCACAGCTGGGATGCACCTCATCAACTTCTCAATCAGCAGCAATTAAGCAGGCAACTTATACTGTCAGAGCCACAAAGTTCACATCAAATTGTCCACATCCTGTTTTATCTCCATTAGAAAACTCCAAACACACCAGGCCTTCTCAGCCAAGGAAACGAGTCTCATGTTTCAATTTTGGTGATCCTTTCGTACATTAGAAAAACCAAGAGACACTGCATCAGATTCCTGGAGGAAAAGTCCACCAGAGGTTAAAAACCATGATGGAGATGTGTCATCTCCAAGCTTAAAACTGGGGTACTTCAAGGGCCAGATGCAGGGGAGTGGGATCAGGAGCGCAGATGCACCAAATGCATCTGCGCTCCCAGATGCATTTGGTGGGGCCACTTTGAGATACAGGAAGCTGGACTAGATGGGCCTTTGGCTTGATCCAGCATGGCTCTTATGTTCTTTTGTTTTCTGCAGAGTTGGATACCAGTGAACTCAGAGCACTCATCATAATAACCCTTCTCTTCCCCATCCACCCACCCACACAGGCTGCTGCCTTGTGCCAATTTGCCAAGGAAACAAGGGCATGTGCTATAATACATGCATGATAGTCATGTCCAATTCTAGGGCGGTGCTCATCTCCGTTTTCAAGCCAAAGAGCCAGTGTTGTGCAAGTACATGGCCATGTGGCCGGCAGGGCTGCACATAAAACACTGTTTTACCTTCCTGCTTTTTTAAGGCAGTACCTGTTTATCCTCTTGCATTTACATGCTTTCAAACTGCTAGGTTGGCAGGAGCTGGGGTTAACAGTGGGAGCTCACACCACTGTGTGGCACCCGGGATTCAAACTGGCGAGCTGCCGACTTTGCAGCTGACAGTTTCAGCACTCTAGCCCGCTGAGCCACCACAATCAGACAGGGAAGGAAGATGATGCATGTCCTTGCACAGCTCCTGACTGTCCAGCACCAGGGAAAGGGAAATATGACGCATCGGAGGCTGCTTCCTGGTTGGAATTTTGCCTAGTGCCAGCTACAGGAAGGTAAGACATTGGTTGATTTTGTTCCGGAACTGAGTTCCTAGCGCCAGCTGTGCTGGCATGGTTTGTTTCGGAACCAGTCCCCTTCCGAAACGAAAACGCCCATCTCTACTTCTCAACAGAGAAATGCTCCAACACACACACACTGGCACTGAGTCTAGATTTTTGCTGAACTTCTTGACCGGATATTAATGCACACATTTCCTAAGAGGCAGGTTCCCCCTAGGCCCAGAGGCAATTTTGCATCGTGGCTGTTAGATGAAAGCACAGTAGCATAATTATTTTTTAATAAGAATGGCAAACTTTAGATGATCCACAGCTTCCTCTTCTCCACTTTTTCCTGAGCCGACTTCAAAGCAAGTCCATCATCTACTCTACCTGCTTCGACATGATCATAGAGAACAGCCCTGGTCTAAGCCTCCCCCTTCACATCATCATGTGTGTCCGACTCCTTGGTTTTCAGCTGTTCCTCCTGGTCCCGAAAACGACCTTTCCTAGAGGGAGGAGGAAGGCCAGGTCTATCCATCAAGAAGCCTTGACAATTTCAGAAAGGAAAGGCACAATCGGAGGAAAAGTGACATAAGATGCAAACAGCCCCGTCGCCCTGGCAATGGGCACACACCACCCCTGAGCAAGGAGTCATGGGGTGGGGGGGATGGGGCCTTTCCCTCTTGCGAATGTTTCCGAAGCCATTCATGGGGGAGGAGAGGAAATCGCATGCTGGTTTCCTTTCAAGCCCAACCCTAATTGCTCACATTCAGCCTAGGAAACCTTCTGCTTTAAAAAGAAAGAAATGCCAAATAAAGCATTCGGCTTGAGACTTCTGAGAAAGAAGGCAAGTGTGCCAAGAAGCATTTTGGTCCCTACCTAAAGTTTATCCTTGCCATCCATTTACAGCTATCTGGGGTCCTTTTAAGGCAGGCACGTCCAAAACTTTGGCCCTCCTGATGTTTTGGACCACAACACCCAGAATTCCAAGCCTGTATTGCCAGTGACAAAGGACTGTGGGAGCTGTGGTCCAAAACCTCAGGAGGGGCGAAGTTTGGACATGCCTGCTTTAAGGGGAAACGTGGGGCAAACATATTTCGAACAAATAAATCTGTTTATTACATTGATCTAAATCAGCAGCCGTTCTTTGAAAGGCATCTCAGAAGGGCCACAAGTTGCAAGATTTAAGCTTAAACTCTCTACCGGTTTTCTGTCACTCACAATGGAGAGACTGGCTCGGAAGGATCTTCTCACCTCTGAAGAAACTGTCCCACTCTATGGCAATCATGAGCATCCATCCTCACACTAACTGCAAATCGGGCTCCTACTGTCAACCAAGATCTGACACAGTGCTCCAATGTGGGTTTGAAATTGCATTTTACAATATTCCTCTTAAGCTTCTTCTAGACCAGTGGTTCTCAACCTGTAGTTCACCAGATGTTCCTGGACTGCAACTCCCAGCCTCCATCACTAGCTGAGCTGGGCAGGATTTCTGGGAGTTGCAGTCCAGGAAGTATCTCTGTTTTCCCCCAGCCTGTTAGGAGACACAGTTTGGGTCCCTCGCTTAGTTTTAGCTGAACGCCCAACATTCCACCGCGCTGACTCAAACGAAGCAAGATGCAACGTGTATTTCTGAGCAGTAACTGTAGAAGGGGATAGCCCGTGCAAGCATTATAGGAGAAAATAAAATAAAAGTAAAAAGACAAAAACACGGTGGAACCTTGAAGACTAACATCTGTATTTTTTTTTAATGTGAGCTTTTGTGGACAAGCCCACTTCATCAGACAGATCTGATGAGACATTACCACTCTATCATTGTTTTTGAGCTAGCTAGATAGCTAAGTTGTTTAGGTCTCCTGCTGCGGAGCCAGAGGCTAGTCCCTAGGAGTTCAATTCCACGTTGTGCCTTCTTGGAGAAGAGCCAGCCTGCATAGCCTTGGGCAAGCTACACAGTCCCAGACCCAGAGTATCCTCAGAAGAAAGAAATGGTAATACACTTCTCAGTACTCTCCACCTAGAAAACCACAAGAAAGGGTCACCAGAATTGACTTTGACTGATGTGGTTAATGTTCAAAATTACAGAACACAGTCTTTGACTGGTGTTACATAATAGATACAAGCTTTAACCAAAAAAAACCACTATGTATCAATTAAGTATCATTGTAATATGTTAATATGTACGCTGTTCCCAATATTAGAGTACTATAACATTTTATTAAATGCCACAGCCTTGGTCCTAATACCCCAATGGCACACTAAAATGTGTTTCATCCACAAGCAAGCTATTTCTATTGCCAGGTCTAGCAACATTAGTAGTAGTAGTACATATGAACATAAGAAGAGCCCTGCTGGATCAGGCCAAAGGCCCATCAAGTCCAGCTTCCTATATCTCACAGTGGGCCCACCAAATGTGCCTGGGAGCGCACGAGACTAGATCTCTGTCTCCTGATACCCCTCCCCTGCATCTGGCCCTTGAAGTACCCTGGATTTAAGCCTGGAGATTACAGTAGTAGTAGTAGTAGTAGTAGCAATAGTAGTAATAGTAGTAGCAGCAGCAGCAGCAGTAGCAGCAGCAGCAGTAACAACAGCAGTGTCAAACTCTGAAGTCCCCTGCCGTGTTATATATAGAACGCAGAACAACATTTGAACAAAGGACTATCAGTGGCATACCATCCCCTCCAGCTAAAAAGAGAAAAGGGGACCTAACAGCCCTTGGCAGGAAAGTCTTGTACCGCAAAGACTCTCATCCTGCCTTTCACAAATTTTAATTGCAACTTCCAGAAGCTCCAGCCAGCACAGCCAGTGGTCAGAGATTCCGGGGTTTAGTGGATCCATAACTTCTAGAAGCCCAAACAAAGGAGGAGACTCACACTCTACAGCAGGCATGTCCAAAGTCAGGCCCGGTGGCCAAATATGCCCTGTTTTCAAATTTCAAGTGGCCCACAGCCTCTTCTCCCCACTGGCTCAGCCTGTCATGCCTCCACGCCAGTTGGCCCCTCCCCATGCTTGGATGGAGATGTCAGCTTGCAGTTTTACAATTTGCCTGCCCTCTCTGCCTCCGTCCGTCCTCCCCGGCCATCTGCCCCTCCTACCTGCCCCTGGCTCCATTGCTGCAGCGTCCTCCCCACTTCCTTGCATGTCCTAGACGCAGTGGTTCTCCACCTGTGGGTGCCCAGATGTTCCTGGACTGCAACTCCCAGAAATCTCTTTCAGCACAGTGAGTGGTGGAGGCTTCTGGGAGTTGCAGTCCAGGAACATCTGGGGACCCACAGGTGGAGAACCACTATCCTAGAGGCTTGTCCAAAGTCCGTCCTGGGGGCCAAATGTGGCTGAATGGTCGGCTCCCACACATTTTCACCTCACCAAATCTGGCCCTCCTTGCAAAACGTTTGGACAACCCTGCTCTACAGAAAGACATTTTTCCAAGAGGTACTAATCCGGAGTTCAAATGGAGATGGTGGCCATTGACCTAGAATTCCAGTTTGTTGCCCCTAGACTTGCACAGTTCATCCTTGCCTCTATAACAGTGACTGATCCAAGGCTCTGTCAAGAAATTAAAGCCAGGCCTCCAAATGCTATATTAAATGCTGTCCCACGGGGGTCCCCAAACCCCGGGGCCAAGGACTGGTCCTGATTCAGATCCAACGAAGAACTGGGCTGCAGAGCACTGTGTTCATAAGAGTGTGAGGGGACCTCCCCACTCCCTGTGCAGCCTCTTCAGTGGCCACCAAGTTTCTATCTGAGACACACTGGTGCGCACACTTCTCCCCTACTTTCCCCCACCCCCACCCCCACCAAGCACCCATCATGACCAGCTTTGTTTTGGTTGCAACAGAACCACTGCAAAGGGGGGAGGGTTGTGCAGGTGCACAAGGGAAAAAAACTCATGCAGCAAGGAACAAAATTTAGAATGATCCCAAAGTCCCCGGTAAGTGGAAAATTGTCCTCCATGAAGCTAGTCCCTGGTGCCCAAAAGGTTGGGGATTGCTGCTATACCCCACTGCCTTCCTGCATAATTTCTTGGGTACTAGTCCAAAATCTTACAGGTCCCCCATCTTATTAAACATCCAAAGGATTTTAGGGTATATAACTAGACTCGAGAAATGTTGATGGGTTTTGCAACTCTGTGACTTCCTGCTCAATATTCTTCGTATAATTCTAATTGTAATACAGCGCTTTCAAGGCATATCACAACCAACTCCTTTTCGTATGGAAGACAACGCAAGCCTCTTCCTGCTATACGTCTCTCTCCCAAATTATGATTCCTGATAACTACAATGCTCATCTTTATGACCTGCACGTGTTCCAAAACAACGCGCCAACAATCTAGCTTGTTCCAATTTCAACAGGGATGCTTTTGTTTTAATCAGACAATGGCTCAAACGATGAGCTCTTCTGCAAACCCTATGAATCATAAGTTTTGCTGAAACACGAAACCATTCTAAAGCGATGGTGTGTATTCTTAGTATCAGTTCTGAAACCAGTGTGACCACTTATCCCACCCTGGGGGGGGGGGGAGGATTACTCCTGTGACTCTGTTCCACAATGAAGCTAAGCAGCCAATCTTGTAGCACGTCAAGGGTCTGAAACACCAACAAAGTGCATACATCCACCCCCAGAAGAGCCCAAGGATTTAAGAAGCTAGGCACCCACCCTGCCCAACTGACTCATACCAGTGACAACAGAGAGCATCCAGGATGACATCTGTCCAGAGCAACAGTGTGGAGGCAACACTCTTTGGTTGGAAGGAGAACACCTTCTCCCACGCATTTTTCCATGCAACTATCTCACTGTTCCTCCAACTGCCACAAAACAAAGTACCCCAAGCCTTCTTGTGGAGACGAGGCGACAGGAAATATTGCATTCTTTCAACTAATAAAAGAAAGGGCGCCTTCAACATTTGCTAAATACTTTAAGAGAAGGAAAAAATGAGGGCTCCATTAAGACAATGAGATTGCAAGGGGGGAGGGTATTTATTTATTTATTTATTTATTTATTTTTGTTTCATTTTTATACCACCCATCTTCCAAACTGGAACTCTGGGTGGTTTACAAGTTAAAAAGGATCAATATAGAGGTAAAAAAAATGAAAATACAGATAAAAGGGGGGGAAACCCTAGGCAAGATACATCAAAGGGCGGGAGGGGATTAACATTAAAAAATAGAGAATAAAATAAGGTCCATCTGCCTGCAATATCAAAACTCAAACATCCATTGGCAATGCAATTTAAGGAGATCCAGAGCTTGTTCTTACCTTCAGCTACATCATCATCCACAGCCCCTTTCACCTGAGAAAAACACCACTGAATGTCATTGCCACCGCCGCCGGCTCCTAAAAACAAAACAGAAGTTAAATAAAAGCAAACCTGCTCCCTGCATACTAAACTTGGTGGCACCGTGTTAACATTCCGCTCCAGTCAAGAGAGCTTACTGGCATGGGAAAGGCAGGGCATTGCCCTCCACGCCCACCAGAATCCGGCGAGGGAAATACAGTGGAAACCCTATCACTGTTGTCTCTCCCCTTCTGCCACACCTACTTCCCAAACCCACCCCCAGATATATGAAGGATTAACCCAGACACTAGATTTATCTATCACGCCAAGGAACCAACTCTGGTGTGTCCACAAACTGCTCACAACTTTCAGAGGAAACCTTGTTGGCTACTTAGCTAAGGAGCTTTTCAGCAGTCAAGGCACACACATCTTTCCCGATCAAATCTGCTTCTTTAGTTAATTCTGGAAACCGAAAGGAAATTGCAAGATGTATTATTTCAAGAACCAGTGTTCTTGTTTTTAGGAATTCTGCTTCATCACCAAACATGACAGCAACAGAAAGCTAATGAAAAACATCTTCTGTGTCTATGAAAAGGTTCAACAACGACTTCCCCCCAACCACCACCAAGGAAAGACTGCCATCCTGAGACCTTCACAGGCTGGTGTGGTCAAGAGAAAGCTGGTGAATGAGCTACCATAAAAGATGGACCGGAGCGAAAACTTCAGAAACATCACTGCCTCCGCGGAAGCCGGTGAATCCTTTGAAGCTGGCCAGCCCAGCAGGTACAAACCACGCCGCCCATTTCTCCGGCATGTCGTTCAGGAGCCACTCATTGGGTTGGGTTTGCACCGTCACAGGAAGAAGCCAGGAAGAAAGGCCCGAGAGGACCTCGTCAAAATAGAGCTTTCCTTTAACTCCGCCACCAAACAAAACAAGCCCGTTCCTCCCGGTCTCCTCTCTCCAAGCTGTGCAACTGTGGCATCCTGGCTAAACTACCAAAAAAAAAAAAGAGGGGGAGGGGGAGGGGCAGGGAAGCCTTTGCTTCCCCTGCAGAGCAACTTGGAAGGAAAAAGTTGCAAGACAGAAGAATGCTTGCTCCAAAGCCACACGGGGAATGGCAGCCAACCGGAAAAGGGAGAACAATCTACAAGTGTTCTATTTGCCTTGGCCTTTTGTTCCCTTGGTTGCAGCCTTCCCCTGACCATAACTGGGCACCAACTGGAAAGGGTGAACGGATGCTGAACGACACAACGTATACTGTATACACACACACATTTCAAATGCCTACAGAGGGGGATTCGCCATGAGCAGCCAAATCGCTTTGATTATAGATGGGAATTTTTTTTCCCCCATTGGGGGAGAGAAAAAGGCAGGAAAGGACAGCTCATTCAGGGAGAGACCTGGGCATCTCCCTCTCCTTTTGCTAACCCTTTCCCCCCCCAAAAAAATAAGACATCCCCAAAAATAAGACCTACTTGCAGTTTTGCCTCTCGCTGAAATATAAGGCATCCCCCCCAGAAAATAAGTCCTCCCCGATAATAAGATAATAATAAATATGTACTGTATTCTACTTCATGGAAAAATAAGACATCCCCTGAAAATAAGACCTAGCGCATCTTTGGGAACAAAAATTGATATAAGACACTGTCTTATTTTCGGGGAAACACAGTACATACATCCAAAGCTTTTGCTCTCATTGATTTTTTATTCTCTTTCTTGCAAAGGAGGAAAGGAAAGACAGAACTGTTACTGCAAATTCAATGGATCGCCTAGCTCTGGATCCTGAGCTAACTCTTCCCCAACACAATTGGATTTGTAGGGCAGGGTGAATGAACCTGTTCCAGAAAAAGATACAGGGAGGAAAAAGGAGGGAGGGGAAAAACGCCAGCCTGGGCCTACTGAAATCCTGCTCCAGAATGCAACCTCCTGCAAAGCCAGCCTGTTCTCTCTCTCTCTTTCTTGCTCACACAACCAGGAAAGACACGCCTCAAACCTTGCAACATGTTATCCAACCATGCGCTCTCAGATCGTTCTCCCCCCCCCCCACAACTTCCCCCCTCAAATATGCCAATCTTCCTGTGTTTTTTGGATGCCAACTGCAAGGCGGCACCTCTCCAATACAACCCCCCACAACCCGCACTGGGGGAAATGCCTTGCAAATCAGGACAACACACACAGAGAGAGAGAGACAGACACAGACCCGCCGCCCAGGTCTCCCCCCCCCAAACCCTGACTCAACCCGGCATGCTCAGGGATCCCACTCACCCACCCCCCTCCTCGACTCCAAAAACCCTAGGATCTCTCCCCTCCTCGGAGGCTTCCTCAATCTCCCCCCCCCCCAAAAAAAAAAAACAATGATGGAGGTTCGGTCCCTGATCGAATCCAGTAGAGACCGCCTCGCCCTCCACGCCCTGCCTGGGCAACTTCGGGCGGCCTCCTTTCCTAGGCGCGTCAGGGGGACTCGCCTAGCTCTGGATATTTTGGGTGTGTGTGTGGGGGGGAAGAGATGCAAGCGGGGAAACCGGGGGCGGGAGAGAGAGAGAAGAGATTCCAAACGGCCCTCTCTGGTGGGAAAGCAGGCGCCGGAAGGGGCCGCAAGGAAGGAGGAGGGTTCGAGCCCCCGAGGAAGCAACAAGGCGCGCGCGGGGGGAGGCATTTATTTTTATTTGCACGACGGCGCTTTTTTTTTTTTGCACGGTGCCTTTTTATTTTTTATTTTTTTGCACGGGTGGGGTTGTGTGCAAAAAAAAAAAAAAAAAGCCGGGCCCGAAAAAAAAAAAAGCGGGACGGACGGGCGGGCGGGGGGGGGGGGGGGGGGTGGCAAAGGGGCCCCGGGGTGGCACGGATGCTCCCGGGGAGGCGCCCCTGGGTTGCAAGCAGAGGGAGGGAGGCGGGCGGGCGCGCGCAAGCAAGCAAGCAAGGGCGGAAGGAGAGCCAGCCAAGCCCTTTTGGGGGTGGTGGGGGTGGAACCGGCCGCAAGGTCGCTTTATGCAACCCCCACCCACCCGCCGCCGCCCCGGTTTCCTCTCTTACCGGCCATGCTGGGCTCCCAAGGGCCGCCGGGCGGGTCGGAGGGAGCTCTCGGCGTGCTGCTCCTCTCCCCGGACGGGGCTCCGGGCGAAGGCGGGAGGCGGATGGCGGCGGATGCTGCCCGCGGGGGAGGAAGAGGAGGAGGAGGAGGAGGAAGGAGGAGGCTCAGGCCGCCGCCACTACCGCCGCCGCCGCCGCCGCCGCCGCCGCTTCCCAGGGCTTCCCTCGCGCTCCCTTCCTTTGCGCTCTTCCTCCTCCTCCTCCTCCTCCTCCTCCCGGCCAGGTTCCACTTTCAAAATGGCGCCGGCGGAGCCCGGGCTGACGTCACGGGCGGAGGGAGGGGGGAGGGAGGGGGAGGAAGAGGAGGGCGGGGTCCGGGAGAAGTGGGTGTGTTTTATTTATTTATTTATTTATTTATTTATTTATTTATTTATTTATTTACAAGTGGTACCTTGTATAAAGGAATTAATTCGTTCCCAATGAAATTATATTAAGCAAATTTTCCTTTTATACAAATTCCCCATAAGAATGCATTGGAAACGGAGTGATCCCATTTTTTATGTTGTAGGGATTCTCCCCATAGGCGATGATATTAAGCAAATTTCCCTTATCTCCTGAATTTTATGTTGTACAAATTTTATGTTATACAAGGCAGCTGTTTGTTATACAAGGGCCCACTGTATTTATTTATTTATAATATTTATTTATTTATTTATTTCCGTTCAAGGGCTATTTATTTATTTATTTATTTATTTATTTATTTATTTATTTACTTATTATACTGGTTAAAATCACTTTACTAAAAAACCACCATTATTTAGTCAGCTGGCCTAGAGTGCCAAGCACACAGCAGGCATTCCCTTGTATAAAGGAATTAATTCGTTCCAAATGAAATTCTGTTACGCAAAATTTTCCTTGATACAAATTTCCCATAGGAAGGCATTGAAAACGGAGTACAGTAATCCCTAAATGCAACCTTTTACATCAGGCATGTCCAAACTTCGGCCCTCCTGATGTTTTGGACCACAATTCCCAGAATTCTAAGCTTAGATTGTCAATGAATGGCAAAGGACTGTGGGAGTTGTGGTCCAAAACATCTGGAGGGCCAACGTTTGGACATGCCTGTTTTACATATACGATTCACCCCATAGGCCAGTCGTGGGGAACCTTCAGCACTCCAGATGTTTTGGACCACAGCTCCCAGAATTCCGAGCCTGCATTGCCATTGACAAAGGACTGTGGGAGTTGCGGTCCAAATCATCTGGAGTGCCTAAGGTTCGCCACCACTGCCATAGGCGATTCTGTTAAGCAAATTTCCCCTATCTCTATAATTTTTTATGTTGTACAGATCTCATGTTATACAAACCGTTTGATATACGAGGGTCCACTGTATTTATTTGAATATCTCTCTTCCCCGCCCCCCTTTCTCCTTGGAAAAGGACCCAAGGTGGCTTACAAGAAAGAGGGACAATATACAGTCCTGAACCTTTTAAGACATATTCAAGTTAAGAACGGGGAACTAGGAAAGGCATCTATTAAAAGGTGACATTAAAGCTGCAAAGAGCACGCAAGAAGAAGAAAAAAAGTTCCCAAGGCACCCTCTCTGTGGGTTCAAGACTTTGAGCCAATAAAAAGCCCTAAAATGGTTTGCGACCTCACGACCTGTCAGAACATCTTACTCGCTTCTCTTAGGCCTTCTGTTGTCGACAGATGTTAACATCAAGAGAAGCAGATTGCCAAGAAAGAGGGGGTTCTCAGTTGTGGCACCCTTCCTTTGGGCCGCCCTCCTGCAGGAAATGCACCAGGCACTCTGCCTGTGGACCTTTGACAAGCTCCTAAAAACAGAACATTTAGGATGAGCATTTGGGGCTGTGCTCCATAATTAATGGGGGAGAAGAGGAAAGAAAGAATAAAGACGAGAGTGCTTTAACATCCATTTATCATTGCCTGTTCTGCTGCGTGGTAGGTATAATTACATATGTTTGCAGTTACAGTGGTACCCCGACTTAAGAGCAGCTTGACTTAAGAATAATTCGACTTAAGAGTGGAAAACTGTTGGAGTTTTTACTGCCGCCTTACAAATTTTAGATATGGTCTGCTCGACTTACAAATATTTTTTCCACTTTTTTCCATTTCTAACTTATTTGTTTCAATTATTTAGATAGGTACCCCGACTTAAGGGTAGTTTGACTTAAGAGCATGCATTCGGAACGGATTAAATTCGTACGTTGAGGTACCACTGTAGCTGATTTTATATTTGTCTATTGATGTTACTGTAAACTCCCCACTGTAGCTAGTTTGCTAGATGGGTAGTATAAAACTCTAATAACAAATATGGTAAGCTTTTCCTTTTAGATGGCTTTTAGATGCTTCAGGCTGAAATTGGCTCCGGAGCTTAGAAGGCCGTACAGGGATGATGCGCTCGTGACTGTGGGACATTTACACACAAGGGACTTCTTGAGCTGAACCTGTGCTATAGAGATGGGCACAAATTAAAAAAATGGCATTTCGTTTGTCGTTTGGAGGGTCCGTTTCGATTCGTTTCCGTTTTTTGTGAATTTTTGCAAAAAAATCGTTTTCGTTTTCATTCGTTTCGTTACCATTTATTTCAATTTTTTGTGATTTTTTTAGGATTTTAAGCAATTCAATCATATTGCGGTAACGGAAACGAAATGCACGACGAAATTTCTGGTGTTTCTGTTCGTTTTGTTTCATTTTAGAGACAAAATTCGTTTGTCGTTTCGTTACGTAATGAAACGAAAAAACGAAAACAGAAACGAAAAATTGTTCGTTTCGTGCCCATCTCTACTGTGCTACCTTAGCCTTCCCGAAACCTGGTTGGAACTGCAACTCGTCAAGCAGAGCAGAAGAACTTGCCAGATCTGCTGAAATAATGCGATGTCACCTGAGGATAGGCAGGGAGCGGAAACAGCTTTCTGAATGAGTGTCAGCAAGAATAGCAAGAAACAACCACACCCATCGTGTTTATGGCGTAGGAATATTTTGTGTTTATCCTAGCAACACACTAAGGGCTGAGCGTATGGCTGTTGCGCAAGAGTGCACTTCAAACTCAGATTTAAGTAAAAATAGAATCGTGGGATTGTAAAAGTGGACAGCATGCCAAGAGTCACCTCTTGCAAGCTGTGCCAATGCAGGAATCTAAAGCTTCCCTGATGTGTGGCTGTTGGCACTTGCGTTTCCACAGTGGTTCCCAACCTTGGGGGTCCTCATGCGTTTGGACTACAATGTTCAGAAGTCCTGGACAGCACAGCTAGTGGTTAAATGCCTGTACTGCAGGTAAAACTGTGCTCATGACCCGGGGTTCAGTCCCAGGTAGCCGGCTCATGGTTGACTCAGCCTTCCGTCCTTCCAAGGTTGGTAAAATGAGTACCCAGCTTGCTGGGGGGCAGGCGGCAATGTGTAGCCTGCATTACTGTAATGAAGAACTGTAAACCGCCCAGAGACCATCTAAAAGATACTCCCTCCCTGTATTCCATGCCATCCCCAGTCTCTCTCTCTCTCTCTCTCTCACTGTGTGTCCCTGCTCTTGTTCACCTCACTCTTAGGACTTGGGAGAAAGCTGACCTTTGTTAAAGCCCCATTAATCACTCAGTTGGAAAACTGAGCTTCTGATGTACGTGGCAAGGGCTTCTGAAAAAATGGCCCTCTTAAAGGTCGTTGTGTAAGGTTGTTGCTGTAGCTGGTGCTCTTTCCTGCTCTGCTCTTACCAAGGGGAAGCATTCTGCATTTGTATGACACTTGTGGCACATGGTAGTTCACCCATTCTGTGTGTGGGGGGGGGGTGGATGTGTTGTGTTGTTACAGTCATGACCGACTCTTTGTGACTCCATGTCCATGGGGTTTTCTTGGCAGGAATACTGGAGTGGCTTGCCAGTTCCTACTGCAGCACCTGGTATTCCCTGGTGGTCTCCCATCCAAGTCCTAACCAGGGGCGGCCCCTGTTTAAGTTTCCGAAATCAGGCGAGATCAGGTGTGCTTAGGGCATCTAGGCAGCTCACCCATTCTACTAGTGTTCTAAAACCAAGTGTGTTCTCTCTCTCTCTCTGTGGGTGTATGTGTCCATCTGTCTGTCTCTCCCTCTGTGTGTAAACAGGTCCATGCCTTCAGATGCCTATATTTAATATTTTCGCCACCATACTTCCCCGGGTAAGAATTTTCCATGCTGTAGGAGTACAGGAGAAGGAATAGACCATGGACAATCAGGCCTGGCAGATAACCATGGCACGCTGACCTTCAGATATCCAAAACATTTTCCACTGCAGATCGGAATACATCAGTATGATTTTCTGCCATGGCTACTTCAGAATTATCACCTTCCCTCTTACGTTGGGGGTTAAAATAACTGTAGAGGTGGCTGTGGATTGTTTTCATAAATCTTCCACTGGAGTGCATGTTGGAGTCAGCCTGGGGGATTCGTTCTGTGCAATGTTTTCTACCTCGGATGAGATACAAAAGTGGGACAGCTGATGCCTTTAGCCAGCTAGAAAATTCACAAAACATTGCTAATATTTTGAGGGTGAAACCCTCTTCCTCAGAGCAGTACCAATAGGTTATAACATGGCAAAAGATGGATTTGCCAGGAGTTATTTCTTAGATGTAAGGTCCTTGGCAAGATGGAAAAAAGTCAGGGAGGGAGGTGTTTCTATTGTCCCAGTCCTACCCAAAACATGTCACAGCTCTCACACACATTCATACCTCTCCTCACTCAATGTGGCTATCCAGGCCAATAGCCCCTGCATTTCCAGTGAGGGGGAGGGGGAGTTGGCACAGAAGGCCCATGCATTTCATTTGAGGGTTGGGATAAAATTTGGAAAAGTCCACTGGGTGTAGCCAAGTGGATCAAATAAGGGAAAGAGATTAGCCAATGTTGCAGTCTGATGAGGACGCCCTGTTTAAATAGGCAGAAACAAGGCAGGAACTGCTAAAGAGTGGACATGAGGACTTAACTCTCGCAACGAAAGCATGCCAGCAAGTCACCCGCAACCAATGTCAAACCACCCCTAGATAAACAGTTTGTAGAAGTGCTTTTATTATTTATTTGTTTGTTTGTTTTGAATGTTTTTACCCCGCCTTTCTCCTTGGAAAAGGACCTAAGGCATCTTACAATAATGAGGGACAATACACAGCCCAGAACATTTAAGATATACAGTACTCAGGTTAGGAACAGGGAATTGGAAGCGGCATCTTACAACAGCCGAAGGTAACATTAAAGCTTCTCCTGGGGGGTGCCCTGGGACTCTGGGACTCACCCAAGGTCCCATGGGTTGGTTCTACCTGGGGAAGGCACACGGGAGAATTGAACTTGGGCTCCGCAGTTAGGTACAGTGAAAGGTCACTGTTTATTTGTTTACATAGGCAAAACAAGCCTCAGAAGACAAGGATATTGTCTGGAAGAAGGTGTCAAAAAAAAGGGAGGATGCTACTACGAAGCCCTCAACCCTCAACCCATATTGGATAACCAGAGCTGGGAAACTTTACACCTCCGAGCCCGTTTGATCCTACTTGTCCTTTGATCCTGCCTGGCTTTTTCACGCTCTGCCCTGATTTCCTCTGTGGCTTTTGGTTCCTGATTCACTTTCTGTTGCTGTCTCTAGTCGAGGCAAGGAGAAAGGCTGAAGCTTTGAAAGATGCCCTGGAAGTGAGTCTGTGGCTATTCAGAGGCAACCACTTTTTGTGTGTGGGAAGAAACAAAATTCTGCTCCAAAGCTTTTTGTGGACTCCAGGTTGCCCCTCCTGTTGCTTCTCATAATGATGTGCTTGAAGCACATCCGTCAGTGGTGATGTGTTATTCCCTCAATACTCTTTTGCTTCTTGCTAAACTACCTGGCCTGGCATTGCTGTAAAAATCGGGAAGGGAAAACAGTGTTTCCTTGCAGCCATGCCAGCCACGTGGCCATGGACTTCCACAACACTGGCTCTTTGGCTTGAATATGGAGATGAGCACAGCCCCTGGAGTCGGACACGACTAGCACGCATGTGCGGGGAAAACCTTTACCTTTTACCTAAGTACCTGGCCTGGCATTGTCCCTCTGCACTCACTTATCTCTTGTCAACAGTATGTGTAGTCAACAAGATGCACAGTAGGCCAAGCATAAGTAACTCTGCCATTGTTTTCTAGCTTCAAAAATCTACAGGGGGTTATCCTGACCCTCCAAATAATACTGGAAGTGACCTAAAGTGCCATAAAATAAAATAAAACTGCTTCCATTTTGGGGAGGGGGAATGATACTCTGCTGAAACAAGTGTATTCTCCCCTTCCCCCCATCCCAAAGGCACAATTCTCTGGGAGAAACTCCACTATTAATTTATTTTTAATGGATGAGTTGGTCTTCTGAGGGGAACAATTGCCACAAAAATGGCCTAGGCAGTCCCCATGCAGCTTGCCAGTTTCAGGTTCGCACCCTAAGATAATCCACACTTAAAACAACAAAACTTGCCCGTCCGGTTGCTTCCCCGCTTGAGTCAATTTATTGTTTGCCGCCTTTCCATCACAGTCTTCGTGGTATTGAGCAATGGGTCTTTAAAACTATAAACATGCTGCAGTAAGCCAGCCTCATACGTTCCGAGGTCTGGAGCTCATAAAAGAGTGAAGATGAAAAGCCATTAAAGTGATAAGTCGATCAAGATTTCCCATCCAAGACCCAAAAGGCCAGTTGGTGTCCAAAAGGGTAGTAATCCCAGTAGGCGATGTTTTTTTGCCTGGCCGTTGAGGTGGACCAGTTGTGGAACCAACACAAAAGAGGCCTTGTCCATCCAGGCTTTTGCAAGGTGGGTGCATCTGACGCAGGTCATCCCATGGTCACCACAACAGGCAGAGAAGTTTGCATTTGGATGAGCTGTCCTTCAAATACATGTGTTTTAACACTGATACGGGCAGTATGAGGCCTACGGATTACATTGGTCCCCCGCCCTTTCGCGGTTCATGTATTGCGGTCCTGCTGTATCGCGGGACCACCGGATATGAAAAAAGGCCCCCTGTGGTAAAGGGGGGGGAAGTCCTGTTTCAGGCCTCCCATACTTACCCCAGAACTGGTGCTGCCCCAAATGACCCTGCAAGAGCCTTTCTAGGCCTATCAGAAGCCTTAGAAATGATTTTAGGCAATCCGGAAGTCTCTTCTGGTTCACAGGAAAGCCCTTTTGGGGCCGTTCAAGGCAGCGTCAGGCTGGGGGTAAATACAAGAGCCGCCAGCTAGGCCCCCAGGCCCAACCTGACCAGCATCCACATATCGTGGATTTTCAATTATTGCAGGTTGGGCTGGGTCCCTAACCCCCACGATTGGCGGGGGATCACTGTACATGCAAAAGCGAAGTCATCTCCTTATATACTGCCCCATGCCACTTCAAGTAGTCTCTGGGCGGTTTGCAGTTTAATTACACTGTGCAGGCTACACATTGCCCCCTCTCCAGCAAGCTGGGTACTCATTTTACCAACCTTGGAAGGATGGAAGGCTGAGTCAACCATGAGTGAAACATAAAATAGCATGTTATGTTCATTTAAAAGGTACCTGGCCATCAACCATGAAACTTTGTCCCATCTTGGGATAATTATTTTCGTCCTAAGAGTGCAAAACAAATACAGTATTTTGTAGGGAATTGTAACTTGCCTAGCATCCCCTCCCATAATTTGATTTCCCCATTCACAGGGGGTTCCTCCCAATTCAGGAACTTACCGGTGTCTGCACAAAGCCTGAGAACAACAGGTTATCACATTGTCATCTTCAGGCAGAGGGGTTATAACATGTCCAGCTGATAACTGGAATTAAAGCTGACTGGCAGCCAGTATTTGTGTGTCGTTCCTGGGTCCCCTGCACATTTCTTTAATGACAACCCGTGGTTTGTATGGCTGTCTGAAATGCATTCCTTTTCCTCGCTGATGGGAGAAAGGAACCGGAGCTGCTGCATGTTTTTAAAAGTGCACAAGGCATATTAAAAAAACAACCCTGACGTTGAAGCTGCTTTCGATGTTTAATTATATATTTGCATTTTATTTATTCATTCTTCAATTCATGTACCACCCCATTAGTGCAAAAGCACTGCTTCCCCCTGCCTTGGGTGCCTATTAGAAATGCTACTCATTTTTACAAGGAGCAATTAGCTTTAATAACAGGTTTTTTGTTAAGGATGAGGGGCATTTTGTTTTGCTTAGACTTTGACTTAGCAACGGAGTGGTGCATGGAGCATCCTTAAGACTGCACTTTGCTGCCACCTATCGAAAATGCGGGGGGGGGGGATTGTGGCGTTTCCCAGACAGAGAGAGAGAGAGAGGTGGGGAGTTGGCATTTCCTGGAAAGTTTTCTGTACTGTTTATACGATCACATCAACCCAGTTCTGGCACGCCTGCATTGGTTGCCCGTGGCCCTCTGGATAAGGTTCAAGGTCCTGGTTTTGGTTTTCAAAACTAGAGATGGGCACGAAATGAACAATTTTTCGTTTTCATTTTCGTTTTTTCGTTTCGTTACGTAACGAAACGACAAACGAATTTTGCCTCCAAAATGAAACAAAACGAACAGAAACACCAGCAATTTTGTCGTCTGTTTCGTTTTCGTTACGGCAATACATTGAATTGCTTTAAATGCTAAAAAAATCACAAAAAATTGAAATAAATGGTAACAAAACGGTAACGAAACAAACGAAAACAAAAATGAATTTTTTGTAAAAATTCGCAAAAAATGGAAAACGAACCGAAACGGACCCCCTAAACGACAAACAACAAAGGAACACCATTTTTTTGATTCGTGCCCATCTCTATTCAAAACCCTCCACAGCCTGGGCCCTGAATACCTGTCGGAGCGTATCTCCCAGAGGTCACCTGAGGCCAGGCCCACTCGAATGTCGCAGGCGCGCTCACTCAGGGTGGCCACACCCAGGGAGGCACGGAAGTCGGTCACGCGCAACCCCACCTTCTCTGTGGTGGGCCCCTCGTTGTGGAACCACCTTCCGAGTGAGCTGCGCCTGGCACAGTCCCTGCCCGCCTTCAAAAAGGCTTTGAAAACCACGCTTTTTAGGGAGGCATTTGGCGACCTTTAATTTAATTTAATTTAACTTTTTTCCCCCTGCCTCTGACGCCTCTTGCTGAGGGTTTCCCCCTCTCCCTTTGGTTTGTAGTGCTGTTTTAACTTCTTGTAAACCGCCCAGAGTTCCTGCTGGAAGACGGGCGGTATAGAAATTAAATAAACAAATCAATAAATAATAATCTCTTTGGCGGCTTATGCAACACTTATTGCTTCTCAGAATAGCTTGGAAACCTTTCTTCTTTGGACTTCAACTTTCATAAGTTCCCTGCCACAAAACCCCAGCAGCCACGTTGGCTGAGAGATCCTGGGGTTTGTAATACCCCCTGCAAAGTGTGTGTGTGTGTGTGTGTGTGTGTGTGTAAATCAGTTATCCACACTCTGATACTTGTTGTGAGTTTTTCGGGCTGTTTGGCCGTGTTTTGGAAGTTTTTCTTCCTGACATTTTGCCAGACTCTGTGGCCGGCATCTTCAGAGGGCAAGGAGCTCAGGTAGCCCAGAGCACAGAGAGAACCCCTAGCTCCCTGTTGTAGTGTTTAAGGAGCTAGGAGACAAATGAACAAGGCAATAGAAAGTAGAAAACTTCTATTACATATGTACACATGACAAAGAGTAATATACAATAACAATATACAAAGCACAGCATAACAGAATGGGGGAAACTGTCCCTCGCCAGGCATGTCCAAACTTCGGCCCTCCTGATGTTTTGGACCACAATTCCCAGAATTCTAAGCTTAGATTGACAATGGCAAAGGACTGTGGAAGTTGCCGTCCAAAACATCTGGAGGGCCGAAGTTTGGACATGCCAGCTAGGCAGTTCCAATTTACACTGGTTTGCTTGATACCTATATGCACAAAGCAATATGCTGTATAGAGATGGGCACGAAATGAACAATTTTTCTTTTCCGTTTTTGTTTTTTCATTTCATTACATAACGAAATGACAAATGAATTTTTGTCTCTAAAATGAAACGAAAAGAACAGAAACACCACAAATTTTGTCGTGCGTTTTGTTTCCGTTACTGCAATATGAGTGAATTGCTTAAAATCCTAAAAAAAAAATCACAAAAAATTGAAATAAATGGTAATGAAATGGTAACGAAACGAACGAAAATGAAAATGAATTTTTTGCAATAATTCACGAAAACCGGAAACGAACTGAAACGGACCCTCCAAATGACAAACGACAAACGAAATGCCATTTTTTTTATTCGTGCCCATCTCTAATGCTGTAAGTCAGGCACACACCACATGGGAGGAGGTGTTTTAGCTATACCACCTGTGCCTGATGATTCTTTAAACCTGTCACCTAGACCTAATACATATTCTTATCTACCCTAGGGACATAGCATTTTACACAGGATCCATTTTGTAATCTGTTAAATATATATTACAGAGATTTTGTCAAAACTAAAATCCTCAACAGCCAGAAAGCTCAACTATACCTTGTTCTGTTCTGTACTATAAGGATGTGATCTGCCTCTGCTTGGTCCCAGAGTTGGGTGGAAGAGAACAAGGGATTGGAATGGGTGCTTGAATATATAAAAGGGCCAGTTTAGTTTTACACGGCGTTCATGTGCGTTTCAGTGAAAGGGCCACCAGGTGGTGCTATGATATAGGCAAATAATGCCCATGTGTGAAAACAGGGAGAAAAAAACAACACAGCAAAGGGCAAGGGTTCCTTGGTGACATCACACAATGGCAAGGAGCTCAAAGCTGGAGTGGGGGGGGGGGAGATCACCCCAAAACAAAGGAGATCCTGGTGGCAGATTAAAGACTAGCATAACTGCATTTGGCCTAAGCCTTTGTGGACCTGCATCCCACATTGGCTGATATGCACACAGGCACCTTCTCCTGGAGGAGACATCCATCACAGGTTACAAACCACGATGGAGATGTGTCATCTCTAGGCTTGAAACCAGGGTACTTCAAGGGCCAGATGCAGGGGAGTGGTGTCAGGAGACAGAGATCTAGTCTCATGCACTCCCGGACACATTTGGTGGGGCCACTGTGAGATCCAGGAAGCTGGACTAGATGGTCCAGCATGGCTCTTCTTATGTTCTTATGTTAAGGGGCTCACAGGACTTCTCAAAGGTCCATTGGCTTTGCAAATGAGGTGTGCATGGGTGTAATAAATAGTGCTTTTGATGTAGTTAGTTAGTGCTTTGGGGAGCAGGATCAGCCTCTGGACAAAAATGCCCCATATTTTGTTTGCATTGGGTAGTAGCAGGAGGGTGTACCCCTTTGTAAGTTTACAGCTTCGGTGGGGGTGGCGGTAAAAAGTGTCTGACTGCCTCAGCAGGGATTTCAAAGGGATTGTTGACTGCTTTGAATGTGCTTTTAAATATTGCCTTCATTTCCTATTCCTGTTTCTTAGAGGGGTATTTGTGGAACTCCCTGCCACAGGATGTGGTGGTGGAACCTGGCCTGGATGCCTTCAAAAGGGGACTGGACAGATTCCTGGACGAAAAGTCCATCGCAGGTTACAAACCATGATGGAGATGTGTCATCTCCAGTCTTAAAACTGGGGTCCTTCAAGGGCCAGATGCAAGGGAGTGGTATCAGGAGACACATACCTAGTCTCGTGCACTCCCAGACACATTTGGTGTGGCCACTTTGAGATACAGGAAGCTGGAATATATGGGCCCTTGGCCTTATCCAGCATGGCTCTTCTTATGTTCTTATGTTTGATCCTTCTAAGTATTTGCATTATTTATTTATTTATTTATTTATTTATTTACTCCTCCATCTAGCTACATGGCTACTCTGGGAGGTTTACAAAACTGAGCAAGTACATAACATAACCAACATACAAGACCATAAATAAACAATCCAGTATAAATCCAGTACTTATTGTTCTTAGCTTTAAATGTTGTATTTTAATGATGAACCCTCCTTTTTAAGGAGCAAGGCAAGTGGAAATATTTTAAATAAATGCATATATAATATAAATAAACAAAGTCACTGCCTCAACACCTCAGTCACATTGTCCATCCTTGACTTTGAATTAAATAATCTAGCAGTGAGTTACAGCTACAGTGGGCCTATTAAATTTATGCAACTTAAAAAGGAGGTGACTCACTAAATTGCCACTGATTCAAAGGGATTACTCTAGTTGTAACTTACCAGTGGATTTCAACCTGCAAAAGATCCTTTGTTTGGGCAATCCAAGGCAACCGGAAAAAGTATTTTGTTCTGGCTCCTAAAAAGCCTCAGGAAATCAGAACCTCTTGGTGATCCACCGAGAGATCTACCTGTATATCCTGATCCACTTTCTTCTCAGCATGGCTGCGTCACATGGTGAGAAACCTCCAGGCCCGGTAAAGGTCAGCACATCCACGGTGGAGTCTTATACGCTTGTTTTATCCGATGCCACATGCGGCCACTGTGACGACACCTCCCTTTGAGACGTGCGATTGTGATGGAAATGTGATGTGTAGGGAACCAACTTATTAATCTTCACAGGATCCACTTGGTAATGCTGCCACCTTTTAAATTGTCGCCTTATGAACTGGGACAGACTCAGATGTATAACATAAAAATTATAATGAAGTTTATTGAGAAAATAAATAAATACAATAATGTCTGAAGTTGGTATGTGTTGCCTTAAACATAGAATAGATTAATTCAACTCTTCAAGCCTCCCTGTCTTTAATAACCAGTAAATAGTAAAGCCCTCACACCTAACCTGCCTGCCTGAATTCTAACAGAGCTGTGCTCTCTCTCAGCACTCACTCTCAACAACCCTCAACTCTTAACTCTCACAGACCAGGCTCCACCCTTTTTATACCATGCAATCCCCTGCCCTCCTGCTGGGATTGGCTGATAATTTACATATGTATTTCTCCTGAATCCAGGGTGTTGTCCCAGACACCCAAGGCACCATGAATGTACAACATGAGACCAAAAGATTAAAGAATGAAAGAGGGGGGAGGCAGGTGGGTTGCAGCACAACCAGCGGTGGGGGTGGCAAGTGAAGATGCAACCAGTGGAGCCTGATGACTCTGATGTCAAGGGATAGTCAATGTGTTCTAAGGGCGTTTATACACGACCCCTAAACTCCGGGGCAAATGGCTCCCAGCTCCAGAGCTTAAAAATGTTTCCCCACCAGCTCCGGAGTTTACAGGAAACTAAGTGCGACCACTCCCACTTTAGCACGTCCCAGCGCACCTTTCAAGTACCTGCTCTCTGGAGGTGAAAATTCCTTGATGCGGTGTAACGATAATGAGTGCAGGGCTCTCCTCCTCGCTTCTGTTTGTTGTTGTTTTGGCTCCCGCCCCTTTAAGAGCTACTTAAGAGACTGGAATGTTGCCGCGGCAAGAGCGAGAGGCAGAACGGAGGTGAGCCACCTTCTTTTCTTCCTGTTTTTTCTCCCTCCCCTCACGCAGACAGGAGCAAGGAAGTGCGGAGGGGTGGGGAGACAGGAAGAGCGACAAGCCCCTAAGATCTCTGGTCCGAATTTAAGTGGCCAGCGGATCTTAGGGGTTGTGTGAAAAGACTCTAAGTTTCACTCTGAGAAGAACTATCCAAGGTCCTGAAGCCTAGAATTTCAACACCTTGGAGAGCACCTTTAAAGTACAGACTGAAAAGAGGAGCAGATTGGTCAATCTCCTGATGCCGGAGCCACCAGTGCCTGTTGGATGAGACCCAGTCAAGTGAATGTGAAAGCCAATGTGGTGTAGCCAATGTGAGACGATGAATATAGGGCGACTGGTCCGGTGCCGTAGGACTTTCAGTATATCTCAGAGCTTGGAGGGATTCTTGCTTCGGACTACAGCTTCTTTTAGAGCCGGTTTGTCTCTAAAAGAAGGGAAGAAGGTAGGCACCACTTTTCCCAGGATCTTAATAGTCCCTGTAATTGTCGGTGCCTCCCACAAAACTCCCCCTCCCCCAAGGACTGCAGGGCACATTTGCACAGCTACACCGATGCAAATGAAGCAAAAAAGGTTTTGCTACCTGGACTGCAGGTGACTGCGTAGGATAGGATACCGGGGAATGACCACAGCCCCACATCTTGCAGTAATACTCTGACCTAAATGTACTGCCACCGCCCTCTTCCACGGCAACTCTAAGGATCCCAGAAGCCTTCATCACTCGCTGTGCGGGCCAGGATTTATGGGAGTTGTAGTCCAAGGACACTTAAGGATCCAAAGTTCAGACCTACTCATCTAATTTGTTCTCTGCTATTCCGGCGTGAATTCACAGCCAGTTGTGAAGATGAGTAATAGGAAAGATATGTTGCATTTTAAAAGACTTGCAGCTAATCTCGCTTTCTTTTTTGGTGTTTCTCTTTTAGCAACTGGGGGCATGTTTTGTTTTGTGAGTTTAGTTTAGTTTTGTGTTTTTGCAACTGGGATTTTGAAAACAAGCCCTAAAACATATCACATTACCAGGTTGAGCCATATTATGATGGTAAACAAAACCATAATTCCATATTATTTGGACAGCATCCTGTGTAGGCACATACTGTATAAAGTTGAGGTGCAATATGGTTTTAATTTTACATGCACCATAAAGCGCACACATGTTCATCCATTCAGAGAACTGGAAAGAACCTTGAAGTCACTTAATCTAGCCCCGTGAACTGTGACAGGTCGTTGGAATCATTTAGGAGAGCTTTATTATACATGTTTTCAAATTTGCAGAAAGAGTCATGAGGGTGATCCAAAAAAAAAAAAAAAACCCGAAGCACACAACCCCAGGGCCTGATTGTTTACTCAAAATGTTTCAACTAAGATACTATCTCACATTGCACCAATTCCCAACCTGGTGTAGATGTACCTATAGGGGCCTGAACCAGGACTTTTGGGGGCACACACTTGCACAGACAAATGAATAATGGTGGAACAAATGTCTATAGTGGAAGATAAGACTGACTGAACACCACGTTGAGTGGCAGACTGGCTGTTCCTCTTTATTCAACCTTGGGAAAAGCTCCATCATTCCCTTGCTTTATTATTTTGGCCAGCGGCAGGGAGCTCCTCCCTGAAAAGGCACATTGCAAACACACCACTACAGAATGCATACTTAGTGATGTGCTACTCCAGGCTTTCAGCTTTCACTCTCCCCTGCCTCAGGAAAATTCGACTGTGGTTGTGCCAGTAGCAGCCTATGTATCAGCGGACACCCCAGTCCTCTGATCAGTGATCAATGAGTCAGTCCCTTCAGATCTTCTGCAATGTACAGATTCATTGTATCATTTGGACTGTAAATACAGATGCACTGCCTGTTCACCTTATACCAGGGGTCCTCAACCTAAGGCCCAGGGACCGGATGCAGCCCCCAGGGTCCTGAATCCGGCCCCCGGGACCAAGTACAGAGCCCCCCACACCTACCACCTGCTTCACAAGTAAGCCAGCCTCCACAGCTGCTTCTATTGCTGAGGCAGTTCAAAGCGGTGGGCTATGTCGCTTCCCCCACTCCCTCCACCCACCGCCCAGTCAGCATGCTAGCTAGTGGGACAGTTCAAAGTGGGAGGGCCACGGCAAGGTCTCCCGCTCCCCCCACCCTCTGCCCAGATGGTCGAGGCACCGGCTGCAGCCAAGCGGAGCAATTTAAAATGTCAGCCTTTTTTTTTTCCTTTTTTTTTTGGACTGTGGTCAGGCCCCCAGTGGTGTCTGGGGGGTAGTGGACCTGCCCTCTGTTTGAAAACTTTGAGGACTCCTGCCTTATACAATGGTACCTTGCATAAAGGAATTAATTTGTGAAATTATGTTAAAGCAAAATTTCCTTTATGCAAATTTCCCATAGGAATGCATTGAAAACAGAGTAATCCCTAATCGCGACCATTTTTATGTTGTACGGATTCGCCCCATAGACGATTCTGTTGAGCAAATATCCCACCATTTACAATGGTGACGTATGCGCTGGAAATAACAGCAGCTGTGCAAACTGCAAGCATTTTGTGAAAAAGGAAAGGTGACATGTATGGGGAAAAAAAGGACAATTAAGGGACGTGCGAATGAAACAAGGATGAGAACCCCTGTCATATAGCATCCTGTTCCAATGGTGATCAACCTGATGTCCCTCCAAAGGGGTGGCTGAGGCTTTGCCATCTTGTTGCCGTCCTTCCCAGCATTTGGCACTCAGAGGCAGTTTGCCCCTGTACGTGGATGTTTCGTTTTTTGGCCCTAAGATATCAGTCTCTATATCAGAAGAAAAGTTCTCCCTATTTTATTTATTTGTATTTCATTTATACACTGCCGATCTGGCCACAAGCTCAGACAGGCAACTGAGCGATGGGTAATCAATAAAAAGAAAATCGGAAGTTTTGTTTGTTTGGTTTGGTTTGGGTTTGGGTTTGTTTTTGGCATGAGAATCCCGGGATGCGCCAAGAATTCCCGTGGCACGATGAACCCCCTGCAGTCCAAACAGTCACATCCTTAAACTCTAACCAAAACCATCATTCGACCGAATACATTATAAATGCTCTCCAACCACAGAGAAACATAAAAGGCACAGAAAAGACAGCAGAACAGACTTTGAAGCTTTTACTGCCCGAGGCTGTGAACAAGGTGCTTGAAACCTGTCCTTGGCAGCTTATAACAAGAGTCGGCAGCCTTCAGACTTTGGATGCAATGTGAAATCCTGCTGCAAGTGTTCAGTCAAGCTTTGTTAAGCCTAATGCCTCTTCCCCAGAAGCTGGCCAGGGTTAAGGAGGAAGGAAAAGTTGAGAGGAAGAGACGTACAAAAATAATGCAGGGCATGAGTAAAGTGGATAGAGGGACGCTCTTCTCCCTCTCACAAAATACCAGAACTAGGGGACATCCACTCACATTGAGGGCTGGGAGAGTGAGAACAGACAAAAA
>JAHTLZ010000327.1:16893655-16906047 GCA_023846285.1 Phrynocephalus versicolor
AAGAAGAAGAAGAAGAAGAAGAAGAAGAAGAAGAAGAAGAAGAAGAACCACCACCACCACCACCACCACCGCCGCCGCCTCCACCACCCTTGAAAGGCCTAGCCTGTGGCCATGATATGGGGTGGAACCTCCCCTCCCAACCCCAACCCACCAGGTCAGGAGCAATTAATTTCTGCTTCTGTTCCCCAGTGGAAAGTGGTGATGGGGAAGAAAGGGGCAGGGCCATTTTCTGTCGTCTTGCTTTTTGGAAAACAAGTTTCTGGGTTAAATGGATCCTTGATCCCTTCCGAGAAGTGGGGAGGCTCCTACCCTTTGCTTTTAAATGGTGAAATTTGCTAATGGCTGGGAATTAACAAGCCCTTGTTTAAGCAGTTGAATTTCAGAAAGATGGTTCTCTTTTCTCTGGCCACTGTGCATCGCGTCTTGTATGGCAGGGGCCGGCAACATGTCACCCACCAGGTGTTGCTGGGCTGCACCTCCATCTGGTCTAATCACACGTTCTTGCCTTAAAAGTGTGTGTTTGTGTATTGTGCCCCTGTGCTTTTGGCAAGAAAGTTAATAATATGGTAGTGGTTGTAGGAAAGAAGACTTTACGCTCCTTTGGGGTTCCAATCTTGTTACAGTATTTTAAGATTCCATTTAAGGCAGGCACGTCCAAACTTCGGTCCTCCAGATGTTTTGGACCACAACTCCCAGAATTCCAAGCCTGCATTTCCAATGGCAAAGAACTGTGGGAGTTGTGGCCCAAAACATCTGGAGGACCGAAGTTTGGACATGCCTGGTTTAAGGGAAGCTGATACAGAATGATCCGATCCGGCGTGACCTCAGAAGGGATAATATAATGTAAACCGAGTCGCCAGACTCAAGGTGAGCCACTTTGTGTAGCTCTCTGGAACAATCTTGGAGTCGTGGTCGAAAAACCGCACGGATTCGCACTCCGCCTCTCCGAATCAAGGCCGAGGCGGGGCTCTTGGACTACAACTCCCATCTGCCCTCTCCAGCAAAGCCAGCGATGGGAGGTGCCGCCGGACCCTCCTTGGACAGCCACGGACGCGGCTCACGCCTAGGTCTGAGAAGCTCTTTTCTCACGACCCCTAAGATCCTCTGGCCACTTAAATTCGGACCAGAGATCTTGGGGGTTCGTTCCTCTTCCTGTGTCTCCACCCCTCCGCACTTCCTTTTTCCTGTCTGCCTGAGGGGAGGGAGAAAAAAGGGGACAAAAGAATGCAGGCTCACCTTGGTCCAAGCCTCCACAAGCCCAGTCCTCCTCCTTCCTTCTCTTAAAGGGGAGGGAGGCAAAAAAAAACCCAAAAAACAAACAAACACTCTTTACAAGCAGATCTGGGATTTTTCACCCTCCAAGAGCAGGTACCTGAAAAGTGCCCTGGGACCCGCTTAGATGGGCCTGGCCGCACTTAATTTTCTGTAAACTCTGGAGCTGGTGGGGAAACAATTTTAAGCTCCAGAGCTGGGAGCCATTTGCGGCAGAGTTTAGGGGTCGTGTACAAATACCTAAAACTTCCCCTCGGTCGACGGTGGCCCTCCGGAGCGCCTGGAGTCGCTCTGGGTGAGGCTGAAATTCTTCTCGAAAAGAAAGACAGGATTTTCAATTTCTCCCGACCGGAGGAGGAAAGGGTTTCGGGCCCCCCATGGCCTCCTTCCAGCGCCTCGATCCTGCCTTATAAAACAGAACTGGCTGGGTCCGCTTTGTGCCGCCGATCCGAATTGAAACCGCTTCCTCACACCGTCTGAGAGCAGGGAAAGTTGACCTCCATTCATCCCATTAATGCCCATTAATAAGGGAAGGGAGGGCTTGTGGGTGGCAGCTGCTGGAGGCGGTGCTGCCTCCCTTGACCGTGTCTCCTGCCCTCTGACCCGTCTTCCCTCCCTCCCTAAAAAGGGCCAGAGCCCTCCAGACCTACTGACGCAGAATCCCACCCACCCGCTCTGCCCCGGCCGACGTGCAAGTCTCATCAGCCCCCTTCTGCTCCGGAAAAGATCGCCAGACTGGAGATGCTCCGAAGTGTGTGTCTTCCTGCCTCCCTCCCAGCGGGGTTTCCTCTCTTGTAAGAGCGTGCATAGGATCGTAGCCTTATTTAGGGACCACAGGGCAAGCCAACAGCCAGCTCCCTAGGAGTAACCCCGGCTCCACTCCACGGAACTTCCTTCGGAATAGGTTTGTTGTATTAACTTGGTTCTATTTGGGGATGGGTCGTCCGTAGTCTACAAGCCCCAAGGCTGGCTGAAGAAGAAGAAGAAGAGGAGGAGGAGGAGGAGGAGGAGGAGGAGGAGGAGGAGGAGGAGGGATGATTATTCCCCTTTTTATTTGTTGAAGAAGAAGAAGAAGAAGAGGAGAGGAGGAGGAGAGGAGGAGGAGAGGAGGAGAGGTGATTATTTCCACTTTTTATTTGTCGTTGAAGAAGAAGAAGAAGAAGAAGAAGAAGAAGAAGAAGAAGAAGAAGAAGAAGAAGAAGAAGAAGAAGAAGAAGAAGAAGAAGATCACACACCTTGAATCTTTCAGCAAAAGGCTTGGATTTTGAAGCAAAATCTAAAAAATCTCTTGGTAACAAGGTACTGATAAATCCCATAGTATTGAATGGGCATTGTTTTCTGCCTAGGATTGCAAGTGGAACCTTTTATTCCAAGGGGAGCCGGTGAAAGTGAAGGCAACCCGCGTCTCTCGTCAGTCCAGTTTACACTAGAGTAGCCTCGCTGTCCAGGAGCAGAGGGCTTAGCTCGCCGGTGCATTTGGCCTATCGATGGGTGAGACCTCCCCTGCCACCCGCCCTGAGATCTAAAAGAGGTTTCCATGTTATTCAAAGAAAGCTGCAAGTAAATCAACAGGGCCAGTGCAGGAAGACTACCATGAGGATGGTGCCCAAATCTGTCATCTTAAATCTCAAGAAAATGATGAAACTGCTCTGAAGTTACTCTCTCTCTCTCTCTCTCTCTCTCTCAAACGCGTTTGCTTAATAGTTGTAAAAAACCCACCCTTTTAAAATGAAACCCAAGCGGAATACTGAATCCTCTATGTTTCTCTATCGACAAGTTCTTTTATTCTCTGTGTATCAGTGCCAAGGAAGGGAATCCAGGAAAGGTGGAGCAGAAGGTTAATGCTAAATATTTATGTGCAACCGTGGACTTATATTTATTAGGTCATCCAACGCCAGCTCTGTCATGATTTGGACCAAATAATGTAGAAATCGTTTCTTTCTTCTTTCACCCCAGATTTGAGTAAAGCCAACCCCTTTCCCTCCCCCGCTCTTAAGCCTTTTCCTGTCAAGGAGTTTGATGCGCGGGTCAATTTATCCCCCCCTTTTTTTAAAAAAAAGGGAAAAATAAAAGAAGCATCTTAATGCCAGCAAAAGAAACAGGGGATCGCATTGGGACCTAACGATTTAAAAATATAAGTGAAATTTAGGACCGGGATTAGAAATAGATTCCCACATCACCTTTCTTTCTGTCTTTCTTTTAAAAGTGTGTGACTGTGAAAAGGAGAAAGGAGTTTTAAATGAAGACTCGTGCATAATAAGCCCGGGGAACCCAGCCTCCCCCGCTTTAACCGCGGGAGCATCTGATTCCCTCATCTGGCAGATGGTCTCAGACTCCAGATTTGCATTCATTGTCCTGAAATCTGCTTCCGCGTTGGTGTTATATAGATTTCAGGGGCAGATCTATACCCCAGATCGGAGTACAAAAGGAGCAGGGGGGGTCGCAGGGAAATGACACCGAGCCGGCTTAATTTATGGAGCAACGCTCTCCAATTTCCACGACGTGGGTGGAGGAGGATTATCACGGTTCGGATCCGACACCCCCTCCACAGTCCACACACCCCATATTTCAATTCTTAAGAAAAAGAAAAACGAAGTTGTATTTGTGTGCGTGAAGGAGAGAATGTGCCTGTCCACATATGTGCATTTATGTGGAAGAAAGTAAAAGGACATGTTTAGATTAGTTGCACACGCGAACACACCCATATTCTCTCTTTCATATACATATATATGAAATCACAGGCGCTCGTGTACAAATGAAGCACACATTTCACAGCCTGCAATTTAAAATGAAATTTTATCGATAAAACAAACAAAAAACCAATCCCAACAAGAAACAATCAAACAACAAAACAGAAGGTTGCAAAAGTTAGCGTTGGCAACACCGCCACCGTTAGTAACACACACACATCCCTTTGCGGCCGGTCCAAAACAGCACCGCGGCTCCCGAAGAGAAGTAAGAAGAATCGCGCCCTTCTGTGGGTTCTTTGCACCCCACAGCCTGGCTGGGACTGCATCGACCCCCTGCTCTCTTCCAAAGGGAGGGAAGGAAGCAAGGGGGAATTGCAATTTGCTCCTCACCACCACCACCACCCGAAATATTCCTTGCAATATTTGAGAATATTGATGGGAGGGGCAGCAAGGCCAGGGGGCTGGCTCCTGGCCTCTTTCTCAGATCTGGCCTTGGTTAACAAGCCCAACGCCGCCAAATGGGGCAAGGAACTTTATCGGCGCCTCTAGGGAACTCCCATGCAACGCCACCTCCACGCGGGCGGGCGGGCGCGCGCGCACATACACACACAGACACACAAATGCCCCGCCCACCGCTTTAATTTCCCCCGTCCGGGCAGCCTTAAGAGGGCGTCAGCCTGAGAGGAAGCCTGCGCTGCTCCGCCAATGGGACGAGCGTATGCAAATAAAAGCGCCCTTATATGGCGGGGCGCTCCGCCCCTTTCCCCGGGCTACGTTCTATCTCCTTGTCTGTAACCCATTCATGGGGAAGGGAAGCCCGGAAAAAGCAGCCCCGCGCGCGCGCGCGCCCTGCCTCTGCTTCGCGTGTAATCAGATGCTTTTTTGAGTCGGATTTCGCCTTCTTTCGCAATTGATCCCCGGCTTGTTCCTCACTCTCTCTCACCCCCCCTCCCCCTCTTTCTTTCTCTCCTCGTGGATTGCCAAGCAGGTGATCAGGAAGCCTGAACCGGAGCAAGGAGATTTTGAGATGGGATTTTTCTCCCCGGCACCGGCTTCTAGAAAAATGATCGGGAGCCTCGGAAGAGGCTGAGCCAGCAGCGCCCGACGACTTGGAAGCCCAGAGAGGCGGCTGGGGGGCGGAAGAAAAGCCCGACTTCCCATTCATCCGGCCGCTGGAAGCCCGTCCTTGTTGGCAACAGAAATCCAGATCCTACGCCCAGAGACGGACTCCTGAACTTCCTTAGGATTTGTGCGTCTCCCCGTTTTTATTTGTTGAAGTTTCTCCCCCCCCCCCAGTCCGTATTTCCTCCGCCCGCCAAGGGAGCCCCGTGGTTATTTGGGAATAATCAACTTTTCCAATGTTTGGGATCCAAGATACGCTAGGAAGAGGGCCCATCCTGAAAGACAAGGTGCTGGGCTCCGACATGGATCCGGTCCGGTCCTGGGTCAGAAACGTTGGCGTCGTGGATGCTAACGTCGCCGCTCAAAGGTAATTTTCCGAGGGTTATCCGCATGAAATTTCTTTGCCCCCTTTCCCCGCCCCCTTGTTTGGGATACTCGGCGCCTGATCCTGGCGTGGCACCCCATCCACCTGACAGTCTCGTTGAGATCCACCAGATCCCGGGTGCTTACTTTATTGATTGCAAGCAATCATAATCAACCAGAGCACTTGGAAGAGGTAAAAGCTAGGGGGTCGTTTCCTTCCAAATCAAAAAGTTGAACTCCGTGCGTGTGTGTATGTTGCGTTGTGTTGCATGTGTGTGTTGAGGGTTGAAATCGGTGAGACGGGTGGAACAATAAAAGGTCAGTGAAATATACTCACATGACTGAATTCCGCGGGACTTCCTCCCAATAAATTCCATTTGGGCAAACAGCCGCTGACTACCCGCTTCCTCGCGAGTAAGCCCCGCCGATCTCCCCGGGACCGCCTTGGATCGTCAGGTGTTGTCGCCGCTTTTTACGGGCTGATGTGGGATCGTTTGCGGCGGAACGCACGGATATTTTTGCCGACTTCATTTGTGTCTCCTCTGCCATCCACACACACCTCTCGCAGGAAACAAACCTACTTGTTACTGGAGGACAAGCCCCAAGGAAGCAGGCTTACTTCCGAGTAAATACGCTTCGGAACATGGAAAGCCTCTCATTGAGAAGATCTGCAGAGTAGGAGAAAGACCTACTCGCCTGAAGAATATTTCAGCCGGTCTTCCCATCAACTCCTTTAACATAGAAAGGCTTTACTTGGTTCAATTTAAACGATTAATAATCGCGATTTCACTAGCAATCTGTACTTCAGAGCCTGAGTTCCAAAAGATTACTTGCCGGTAGGATGCAGTTTATGAAGGCTCTAGTGGACCTCACTTAACTCCTAATCCGAGATGCAGTTTGATAGTAGGGGTGATGCCCATCACCGTTAGGTCGAAGCGACTTCGATTCGAAGCAGCCGGGTCAGAGCTGTCGTTCTAAAGTTCTCCTCTGACCGCGCCAGGCGAAGTCTGAGCGAAGTCGGCGCGATTTACTTCGGAGGAAACAAGCTTAAGCGGGGAGATTAGGGAGCAACGGACCTTTACGGAGGTCAATGGGGTTGCAGCGCGCGGGTTGAAGGTCGGCCCCCGTTCCGCGCTTCTTGGGCGGTCAACTCCGCCGAAAAAGCATCGGAGACAGAAGCCAAGTGAAAGCACTCCGCTTCCCGAGGGGGAAAACGAAAACCCCACCTCGGCAGTTTTCCCAGCCGCGAGCACCAGTCCGCGGGCGGAAGAACCGCAGCGCGCGTAAGGAATGGGGTGTGGGGAGGCGCGAGCCCCGAAGGCTTTCTTACTGGAAGAGAGCAGGCTCTCCGCAAATGACTTTGGGGTTGCCAATATGCATGGGTTCGGGTTAGGGACCTGCTTCTGGGCCCCCGGGAACAGGAGGCGACCCGAGTGAGGCTGTTCGCCTCCGGACGCGCTTCGGAAAGAGTCGGCGGTACACGATTCAGCCCTTCCGCGACCTCCTCGCCCGGCTGCTGTTCAACTCCTAGGATTTCTCCTGTAGCCCGGGGAATTTCCTCTGAATTCAGCAGTGAACATGTTCGCGGATCGCATGGGTGAAGGCGTCGGGAGGGTCTTCTTTTAGGACAAAAAAAAATTAAAAACAAAACAAATAAATTAATAAAATCGCCTCCTCCCAGTCATTTTGCGCTGGTTTGCGCCATCCAGAAGCAGGCGTCCTTGGCTTAAATGCACTTTCCAAGGGGACGGCAGAAGGGCGTTTTAATGCCACCCAAGCCTCGGGAACGCGTCGGTAGAAATCCGTCCCAAAACCACATCGACGATCAACACAGCTTCAAATGAAGTGTCCAAGCGGGCGCTTTCCCATCCTCTCTAAACGGGCCTACCCTTGCGCTCAAAAGGATGGATCCAGATAACATCGCGGCCCGCTGGAAACAATGCCTGCGCACGCCTTGCGAGGAATCCTCTCCCACGCCGGCTTTCCAGTCCGCCCTTCTCCCTTCGGCTAGCCCGAACTTGGCAAGAGAGGCGTGCGTCCACGGCGGGTTGCAGGATCTCACCGTTCCCACGTCAAACCCGCTTCTCTACCGATGCCACAACAATTGCAGAACCGGGGGTGGGGGGGTGGGGGGGTGGTCTGGGAAAGTTTGCTGCTCCCGGGTAACGGGCACAACCTTCCCGACGGAAAGGGCCCCGGGATGGAACAGGAGAGAGGAGCTTGCATCTTTCAAGAGGGCGAAAACAAACATCCATCATCTCTGCAGGGCCGGAGCCTCCCTCCTTGAGCGAAGATCAGCTTTCGGCGAGGGAAGCGTCCACCCACCCCCCTCTTGATTGTTCTAACAGGTTTCCTTTTCCCACCCGGAGGTGTAAAAACAAACAGCAGTCCCGGACTCTCAAACTCTCTTGAGGAAATAAGCGGTTCCTTTCAGTGATCCGTCTGTACAGACCTATTTATATTCAAATCTCAGTTTTGGAACTTTCCAAAGAGAAATACACACCTCCAAGTCTCCAAGACTATGGTGTGTGTGTGTGTGTGTGTGTGTGTGTGTCCAGATTCAGAAGTGAAGCCACCTCGAAGTGGGTGTTAGGGCTGTAGTTTTAGAAGGAAAGGACACCAGGAGCCATCTTCTCGGGGATGGGACCAATTCCCGAGAAAGAATTTGAACCGACAATACCCAGAACGAATCCTTCCTCTGAAGCAGGCTAAAAAAAAAAAAGTGGTGCCCTTTCCTGGAAGGAGCACGGTGGTCCGATCCTGAAGTCATTCCCCAGCCTAACCCCGTCCAGCCTCTTCAGGAATCAAATAAGATTAATTTCAGTACAGTACTGAGTTAACTGTTTTTAGGACTGGGCGGGAGCTTAAATTTAATGAATGTTTGCTTATAAATTTACCACTTAATCTAATGGATTTTATCTCCAAGTGCTTGCGCCATCACCTCCGCGCGAATTCTAAACCTATCTTAAACTTGAGGACTACAAGCACGCTTAAAAGAGGTGTAAAGGGGTGCAAAAATCCTGCGTCCACTTGATCTGGAAGTGAACCCCATAAGATTCAATGGGACTGACTTTTCCCCCCTAGCGTTTCCGCGCAGGTGCGGGATTTGCTTTTCCGATCCTGAGACCCCACTTTGCCGGATGGGGTTGACTCCTGAGTAGGGCATGTATCACTGGGATCAGTGGCGTTTACTTCCGAGTAAACACGCCTTAGACTGGGCAGGGCGAAAGAGGCTACCAGGTGGTTCCGGGCTCCACCTGGTTTGCAAAGGCCAGTGTTAACCGGTGAGATTAAGGCATAGGATCGGCGCAAGAAGCGAGAAAAGAAATCGAAGAGAGAGGCAGAGAGGGCCGGGAGAAGCGACTATACGATGCAAAAGTTAGCTTCGGAGTAAACCCTCCTTGTTTGCAACTGAACAAGCAACAACAGAAGTTTTTACGGAAGAGAATGAGTGATGGAGACGGACAGAAAAGAGCCCTGACTTCCACCTGTCTGAATACTTCGCCGTTCCTACAGCTTCTCGTTTGTTGTTAAGGTGCTGCAGGTCGCGGGTGAAAACGCTGGTGTTAAACAGCTGCACCTCCGAAGTCCGTCTCTCCGCTGGGCAGATCCATTGATTTTTCGACGGCGAGGTTTCTAGAGGGGAAAAGTAGACGCAGCGCATCCGTTGCCCCATCCCGGTTCTCAAATCAAACCCCCTCTCCTGGCCTGGCCTGGCCTGCCTCGCTGCAATTCCTCCTAAAAACCGCCCAACTTTTCCAGCAGCCAGAGCTGATCCAGGATCTACATTAATCGACGTTATTTTTTTTTTTTCCTGATGGCTACACGGCTCCTTCACTAGTTTGGCTTCGAGGGTGAATCGTTTTAGTGTCAACTCGCGCGGTGAATGGGCTTCCTGTCCAGTTCCCCAGCCAAGGAGAGAAATAGCAGCTTCCTTTTCCAAAACAGACCACCCCCCCATAAAAAACAAATTACTGTCGCCCCGTGCAAAAGCGACATCTCTTAGGGATCGCCAGAGGTCCTAATGGCGTGAGACGTGCCGGCGCTGCGGGCATTGGCACCCCGCAACCTCTCGCGTCCTCTTTGCCAGCAACCGAAACGCGTTGACCTTCGGGAGGAAACCCATGACCTTCGAGCCTGCCCTTGGCAGGAGGCTGGAGGAGCCCTTCAAGAAATCAACCGTCGCTGTGGGTTTTTCAAGTCAAACCCTCTGTAGTTCTCCTCGGGCGTCTCCCCCACTCACTTGTCACGGGCCTTTCTCGCGAATAAAACGGACCGCGGAAAGATCGGAGCGTCGCTTCTAAGGAAAGGAACGGATCTGCTCTGCCTGGAGGCTGCTTCGCCGACTTTTCTCTTCGCCTGGGGGTCGTCCGTCTTTCGGGTTTCTTACCCCACCCTCTCCCCCCTGTCCTCAAATCCGCCGGTACTGCACCATTAAAGGGCGATAAGCGCGCAGGAGCTGCAACTGATCTGGACACCAAAGTAAAACTCTTAAATTGTTCCTCCAAACTTTCCCCATTCGAGATAAGCGGAAAGGAATGATAGAAGCAAGGTTTCCTAGCCAGGGTCGCGAACAGCCCAAATCAAAACAAATCACAGCGCCGGCTCCAATTTTATACAGGAGGTATCGGCGGCCCGGTTGGGATTAGCGCAAAGTCCGGGGACGCCGTACTAGGTTCTGCAAAAAAGTCAGCCTTACGGAAGACCTCCTGAGAAGTAATTTCCATCGAGTATCCTGAAGTTTCTCACCCGATCGGTTGCTCTTCCCGGTGGCGGGGCAAGTGGTTCTGTCTCGTATAATTAAACACGTGCCCCTTATTAGAGTTCACAACATAACATTTCGAGTGATGGACAACAGTTTTCGATTTCCTGACCCGGGAGGGAAATATCTGGGGGGGGGGGGCTACCTCCGACCAAGAATCACAAACTGTCTCTCAAAAAGTGGATTGCTGCAGATGAATCGTTTTCCCCGTCCCGTACTGCTGAATGTATTTTATTTTTTTTCTTATTTTATTTTGTTTGTTGCCCGAGCTTCGCTTTTCACCTGCGCTCTTTGCAGCATCTCTCAAGGGCTGATCGACCTGCTGCGACCATTAAAAGGAGTGTGGGTGGGTGGGGAGGTGGGTGGGGAGGGGGCTTTTAATAGCTTGAAGACACAGTAAAAGATCTGTTATGGCAGAAGTTGAAGGGGGGGAGAGGTTAGGAGCCCCCTTAATCAGATGCCTGTAGTTTTTTTCTCAGCTGGCAAATAGATTGTAAACGGCGGAACTAAGGGGCCGTGAAATATAATCCGTACAGTCTCTCCTGTTGTCATCTCCCCCCCCCCGTCTATTTGACGAGTAACGAGGAAAAGTTTCCTGCACCTGGATGGGAATCGGGGGGGGGGGGGAGAGAGAGAGCATCCGTCGTCAGCCGTTTTGGGCTTGAGTAAGTCTATCAATCCCTGCATGCTTACCGGGGAGTAAACACGCAAGGCGCAATGGGTTTACTTCTAAGGAAACTAACGCACAGGGGGGGGGCTGGATTCGTGCGCTCTTTTGGAGGTGCCGGAAGACGTTGATTGCACGCACGTGTGAACGAACAGAGGGGTTGCCGTAAGGGTCGGACCACCCGATCCTATCCATTTTAATTGACCTGTATGCACCCGATCCTGTGCGTTCCCATCGGGAAATAGGTTCGGCGGGGTTTACCCGGGGCTAAATGCATTAATCTCGCCGGATCTGAGTGCTGTTTACTCCCTAAAACGCCTGTTTAGGATCGCCGTCCGTGGGCGCAATCCTCGTCACGCGCGGGTCCAGGGACTGGGACCGCATAGGATCGCAGCTGGAGCTGATTTCCATTTTCGCTTGTTTGTTCATGTCGCCTCTCTCTTTTCCTCTCTCCTGTTTTTTCTCTCCCCTTTTCCCGCCGCAGCGGCGTGGCGTTGTCCCGAGCGCACTTCGAGAAGCAACCGCCTTCCAACTTGAGAAAGTCGAATTTCTTCCACTTCGTCCTGGCGCTTTACGACCGTCAAGGGCAGCCCGTGGAGATCGAGCGGACGGCTTTCGTGGACTTTGTGGAAAACGACAAAGTAAGGTTTTTCCATGCTCGACGTATCCGTCTCACGCCTGGCGTCTCTTTCCCCCTCCCCCCCAAACACACGCACTTTGGGGGGGGGGGGTCGCCCATCAATCCCTTGGAAGCGGCTTTCGAAAAGCGCTTTCCGCCCAAACGTCAACTTTTAAAACTTCTTTTTTAAAAAACAACAACAAAAGCAAAATGTCTCGGCATCGTGGCTTGTGGAAGAGTAAACATAAACACCAAGATCTCCTTTTAAAAATAAACCGCTGCAAAAATTGGTAACCAGGAAACTGCCTTCTGCGGGAAATATTTAATTTATCAGCTCCGCATTGGAGCCCAAAAGGCACAGGGCACCTCTTGCTCCCTGCCAACACCTTCTCCCGATCAAACCCTGATTGCAGTGATAGGTTACAGGCGATACCTTAATAGGCCACTATTAAAAATAAAAAGGAACGTTGCAAGCTTGATGGTTGCCTTGATGGTTGCAGTGAGAGTAGGTAAAAATAGCTGTTGTCATTCATTAAGGCAGGAGAAAAACCCCCACAATCTTTTGTTATTAAGGCGTCCTGGCCAGTTTCACTGCCTTCGGAAGTTACTCGCCTACCGAGTTTTTGCTAGCGGTGTAGCCAGTCCGTTGTCCCCACAGCATCTGAGGCGGACTAAGTTCTCTCTGTCTAGTTGTTGTGAGTTTTCTGGGCTGTTGGGCAGTCTTCTGGAAGTTCTTCTTCCTGACCTTTTCAGAGTCTGTAGCCGGCATCTTCAGAGGGCAATGGAGCTCAAGAAACTCCTAGTTCCCTGAGCTCCTTGCTCTCTGAAGATGCCGGCCACAGAATCTGGCGAATCGTCAGGAAGAAAAACTTCCACAACACGGCCAAACAGCCCCCC
>JAHTLZ010000327.1:16915549-16926883 GCA_023846285.1 Phrynocephalus versicolor
CACACACACACACACACACACACACACACACACACACACACACACACACACACACACACATTACAGGACCTGTGTGTGTGTTGTGTCATTACAGTTACAGTCGTGACTGACTCTTTGTGACTCCACATCCATGGAGTTTTCTTGGCAGGAGTGGCTTGCCAGTTCCTACTCCAGGCGCCTACAGCACCTGGTATTCCCTGGTGGTTGCCCATCCAAGTACTAACCAGGGCCGACCCTGCTTAGCTTCCGAAATCAGGCGAGATCGGATGTGCTTAGGACATCTACAGGACCTAACTCCAGGCAAATCTGGGTTCCATATTGAGAGAGGCGGCCTTTGAGTTCCCACTGAGATCCTCTATTTGTCTCAGCCCTTCCACGCCTGTTGCTTGCAATGAGAAGAAAGCTCCCCTTAAGAACTCAGAGTTAGGAGCAGGCCCTGCTTGGAGGCAATGGGAGAAAACTTCCTCAAAGAGCAAAGCACTGGGAATTTTAGCTTTTCCACTTCTCTCTCCCGGCCCAGAAGAGCCCCAGTCGTTCATTGTTTGCTGTCACTTCCCTGATCCCCAAATGCTGGACTATGGAATGGTCCTAAAAGGCTCTTGCAGAAGAGGATGTACCATCACCTCTTTCTCGTGGTGGAGACGGGCAACCACCATCAGAACACCACCTGTGGTGGGGTGGTCCTGGCACTACTGTCCTATCACGGTAGTTGTCCCTTAGTGAGTGGTGTATTGCCACCAAAGGTACACAATGCAGAATTGGCCAAATTAAGGGTGGCACAGGTGGTAAAACAGCAGGCTGCTCTTGAGTGGTTCCCTTCTTGCTGTTGATCGAGTACCACAGAGGACTGGCTAATGGGGGGTTATGCCGTTGTCCCATCCAGGCTGTTTTTCTGCACTTGTAACTGCAGATGTTGGTAAGATAAGTGGGGCAAAGTCTGCATACAAGGCCTCTGCTCCACCGCTGAGCTGCAGCCCCTGACTGGGACCTTGGAATGCAGCGGCTGAGAATTCATCACTGTCCACCTGGCAGTGAAGAACAGGTCCCATCATACTTCCCCCTAGGGCTGCAGCCAATGGGGTATGGAGTAACGTGATGGTGATTGCAGGCAGAAGATCAGCCTTGGCAAAGCTTGGGTTGAGATCTTTCAGTAAAGGAATGCAGTAAATAAAAAATAGAGGTCACGGCGAATACTGTCCAAGTTGACCAAGGTCTCTTTGTGACTTTGAGCAGAACTAGATGTTATAGCGCATGCAGGACTGCAGAAAATAAGTCAATAATAATATTTTATTATTATAAACCACCACATGGGGAACTGTGTTAAAGGGTCGCGGCATAAGGAATAGAGATGGGCACGAATAAAAAAAAATGGCATTTCGTTTGTCATTTTTCGTTTGGAGGGTCCGTTTCGGTTTGTTTCTGTTTTTCGTGAATTTTTGCAAAAAATTCGTTTTCGTTTTCGTTCATTTCGTTACCATTTTGTTACAATTTATTTCATTTTTGGTGGGTTTTTTTTTTTTTTAGGATTTTAAGCAATTCACTCATATTGCAGTAATGGAAACGAAACGCATGACAAAACTTCCGGTGTTTCTGTTCATTTCGTTTCATTTTAGAGACAAAATTCGTTTGTCGTTTTGTTACGTAACGAAACGAAGAAACGGAAACGGAAACGAAAAATTGTTCGTTTCGTGCCCATCTCTAATTAGGAAGGTTGGGAACCACTGCTCCAGAAGCTCCCATTTTGTTCAGTTTGGCAGCTGTCTGATTGCACCTCTCCCCTTATGGATTGCAAACTCTAGAACTCCAGAAAAGATAAATAATATTTCCAAAACTCAGGTAAGCTATGGACTTAGGCTGGGGTTACCTTGTTGGGTTCAGAGGGTTACCCAAGGAAATGAATGCATGTGCTGAGCCTGGGTATCTGTATTATATCTCCTGATTCTCTCTCTCTCTCTCTCTCTCTTGTTTTCTTTTGCCTCCAGCCGTTGCTGTGAAAAGAAAAGCTGTGGAAACCGCAATGAGACTCCTTCAGATCCGGTGATCATTGATAGGTAGGGTTAAAAAAAAAAACAAGCAGCATTGTTTGTTCCTTTTTAAAAAATGCACATGATATTCTACCCGATGCAATGGAGATGCCAAAGGATCTCGGAACTCTCTGTGCCTCTTGGCGTTAACGGTTGATGTCTATGCCAGGCGCCGTTTCTGAAAAGTGCCTTCTGAAGTGTGTTCTGGACAGATTCTAGCTTTTCTCCAAGGTTTCTCATTTGCTTACGTGAATTTCTCTCAGCATTCTTCGTTTGGCGACATTGTGGAATTTGCAGATTTGACGAGGATGGGCTTCAACGGGTTTGGTGGAAATGATAACATTTGGGATCATCTTTGCAAAACAATGAGGTTGTCGGCACATTTTTGTCAGAAAAAAGAACACCGGTTCGGTTTGAAATGCCGAATGCTCGGAACGGCTATAAAATATTTATTTATTTATTTATTTATTTTTGCATTTATATCCCGCTTATCTTCAAACGAACTCTAAACAGGTTGTTACTCTGCATTCCCACATTGGTTTATTTCAAGAGTATTTCTGAAAAGCAGATGTATATATTATTTCCCCCTTCAGAATGAGGTCTAAGACTGAAATGCAGGGCCGCTTTTTATCCTGAACATACAGTGGTACCTCGACTTACGAATTTAATCAATTCCGAATGCATGCTCTTAAGTCGATCTACTCTTAAATCGGGGTACCTATCTAAAAATTTGAAAAAATAAGTTAGAAAATTTTTTAAAAAAATGGAAAAAACTTTTGTAAGTCGAGCAGACCATATCTAAAATTTGTAAGCAGCAGTTAAAATGCCAACAGTTTTCCGCTCTTAAGTCGAGCTGCTCTTAAGTCAGGGTACCACTGTAATTTGGGGACTTGGAAATGGAAAGGAATGTCATTTGTGATGTATTTATTATTATTTTTAAAGTGATGATGATGTTGGAAAAGGATCAGCCCGTCAGTTTTGAAAGATGGTATTGAAAAGTGGGGGAGGGAGAGAAACGATTCCCCCCTGCACCCTTTGCCTCGAATTTTAGGGGTCGTGTAAAAGCACCCTTGGAGGGCATTCTTGGTCCTGTTCCACCTGGAAACTTGGACACGTTGTTCGTGAGAGCAGATGATGCATAGGCGCGGGCGGTGAACGTTGCACATGATGAGAGGATTTTGGAGGAAAATTTAGAAAAGCCATGAAAGGAAAGAACACCCCACCCATTCTACAAGTCACTTTATTAACTGCTATTAAAAGGAAATAAACCCTGAGGGCTTGGAGGAAATTGCTGATTGTATCTGGAATGAGGATTACTAAATATATATATATATAGGTAGAGTGGAACAATTAAAAGCCATTTGTGAAGGAACAGCACAGAAAAGTCTGGCCTGTTGAGTTAACATGTAATGCCACAGCTTTTAGAGAAAAAGACTTGAGTAGGAAGGGGGGGGGAAATCAGTCTGAAATATTGGCATGATTCTTACATGCTGGAATAGAACTGAAGCAGAAGATAAGGTGCAATTAGAGCTGTTACGGGAATGCCTGGAGGTGCCAAACCAAAGTAGCTTTATAAAAGTTCTTGTTTCCACTTTCTCTACTCTTTTCAAGGCATGGGTTTGTGTAGAGATGGGCATGCAATTTTGTTGTTGTTGTCCTTCCTGCCAATGTGTAAGCATGGCATGCCTGTGACCTCTTCACCCCATGTACTTGGCTGGCTGACCCACTCATCAGGGTTGTCGTCCCCCTGGGGTCCTCCTCCTACAGTGGCGTCCTAGTCTGGGCAGGAGCGAGCGGGAGCTGCCCTTCCCCACCTCCCCGCCCAGCCAACCACTCATTGGCTGTGCAGGGAGAATCTCCATCTTGCCTCCTCATTGGAATGGTCAGCTGCCTGAGGATGTGGGGAAGGGCAGCCCAAGCTCCTGCTCAGAGGAGGAGGGCCCTGGCAGAAGTGAGTGATTAAAATGATTACTGGGCTGGGGCACCTCCCTTATGAGGAAAGTCTACAGCATCTGGGGGCTCTTTAGTTATGAAAAAAGGCACTCAGGAGGGGATATGATTGAGGCATACAAAATTATGCAGGGCATGAGTAAAGTGGATAGAAGGATGCTCTTCCCCCTCTCACAAAATACCAGAACTAGGGGACATCCTCTCAAATTGAGGGTCGGGAGAGTGAGAGCAGACAAAAGAAAATACTTCTTTACCCAGCGTGTTGTCAGTCTGTGGAACTCCCTGCCACAAGATGTGGCGATGGCCTCTGGCCTGGATGCCTTCAAAGGGGGATTGGACAGATTCCTGGAGGAAAAGTCCATCACAGGTTACAAACCATGACGGAGATGTGTCATTGCCAGGCTTAAAAATAGGGTACTTCAAGGGCCAGATGCAGGGGAGTGGTATCAGGAGACAGAGATCTAGTCTCTTGCGCTCCCAGAGGCATTTGATGGGGCCACTGTGAGATACAGGAAGCTGGACTGGATGGGCCTTTGGCCTGATCCAGCAGGGCTCTTCTAATGTTCCAAAGAATGGTGAGTGGGTTAGTCACTTGGGCTGAAGGTTGGGTGGAGAGAGGTTATGAGCAGCACCTGTGGTGCTGCACTTAAGAATTGGCACAAGGTACAACCAAGTGCTTTCTGCCAATCTCTATTATTCTTGTTGCAGCTTTAAGAAAGAGAACAGAAGACTATGATGGGCGTGAGTGATCCTGTTCTCAGTTACAGATTTATCCACTAAAAAGGCTCTGCTTTAGAGCAGGGGTGTGGAGCGTGTCTCCTTCTTGAGGTTTGCCTGCCCCCCTTATCTGCACTGACAACGGAGTGGGTGAAGAATACAAAGCATTTCCACCCAATTGGTCACTGTTGGCAAGACAGGTGGGCTTGATGTGTTGAGACAGCCTTAAACCCCTGGAGATTTCTCTCCTTCAAAATCAGAAGAAGACAAAAAAGTGCTCTTTTTCAAATGCCATTTATTTATCCTATTTCTAGCCCACCTTCCTCCCTAAAAAGTTAAAGTCGGCAGCATACAAACAACGAAACAACTCACATGACAATGATCAGGACAGGCTGCACTAGGCAAATGCAATTAAATAGATGTCAATATTTAAAAGGCACTAATGAAAAACACTTAAAGCCCACTTAAAGCAAACATCACACTACAGTTAAGTGTAGACCACATTTAGAAGAGGTGGCTTGTTGGTGATTCCTGCCTTGAACACATGTCAACTGTCAGTTGCTCCTTTACTTGCTATGGTGCCTTCTATATTATTTTGCTAATCTCTTTGTGGGGGGTCAGTCCTGGTCTTGGAGGCATGACCTTGGAGGTGGCAGGTGGCAGCCAGGGCCAGCGCTTCCATTAAGGCGAGCTAGGCAGTTGCCTAGGGTGCCAAAATGGAGAGAGGGCACTGGACAGCCTGCCCCCCCCGCCACTGGCCACTGCCGTCCGTCCCCCCACCGCCCGCCAGCCGCCCATCGCCATCCGCCCATTGCTGCCCGCCGCCCGCCACCCGCCGTGCCTGTCGCCGTCCCCCACCATCCTCTGCCCCGCGTTGCCCCCACCATCCACTGCCCTGCCCACCACCCCACCCCGCCCCGCCCACTGCCCTGCCCCGCCCCATCCGCCCGCCGCCACCTAGGGCGCAAAAAACCCTAGCACCGGCCCTGGTGGCAGCTGCGGATTCAGAAATGTTGGGGTTCCCTCTCCCAGAAACTTGGCATTTATTGTGTTTGAGAAAGCATTCCAATGCACCTTTAAGCGCCTTTATATTTTGCTCATATCTGGGGGGCTAAAAAGAAGTCAATGTAGAACTTTCTCTTCAGACAGGCTTTCTTGAGGGGGCTTTTTGTAAATGGAGGGGCGTGCTTTGTTTCTCTTTAATTGTGTTTTAATATTGATTTTATTTACTGTTTTTAATACAATATCTAGTTCTTTTTAAATCTCTGTATACTTGTTGTTTCTATTGTTGATTGATTGCCTTGTGGCACGGTGGTTAAACTGCTACATTGCAGCTGTAACTCTGCTCACGACTTGGGGTTCAATTCCAGGCAGCCGGCTCAAGGTTCATTCAGCCTTCTGTCTTTCCGAGGTCGGTAAAATGAGTACCCAGCTTGCTTGGGGGATGGCTGGGGGTGGCAATATATAGCCTGCATCATGACATGTAAACCACCCAGAGAGTGCTTTAAAGCAGGGTGGCACATAAGCAGCGCACTGCACACAATGTGTAGCCTGCATACTGTAATTAAACTGTAAACCACCCAGAGACTACTTGAAGTGGTATGGGGCGGTATATAAGCAGAATACTTTTGAGCTTTCAAACATTATCATTTTTCCTCCCTTGGGTCTTTTGGGAGGAGAGAGGCAGGGTTTTTTTCTTTGAAATATGTAAATAAATAATAAATAGATCTTCAGTTGTTTTTTAAAATGGCATTATGGATCAAGAGGGGTTTAGGCGGTTACTTCACATCCTTCTTTGTTCCGCAGCTAGTTTTGTACCGTGACAGCGTTGGTCGTGATCACGTGGTCTTGTCTCTCAGTGTTCCTGTGGTTGTGATAACTTGTCTCGTGACAAGTGTTGCCTCACAGTCTTGTACCATGACAAACACAGCATTTTTGTAGCTTCCTTCCCCCCCATTTTGGGGGGTGGACTTAAAAAAACATTTTCAATATTTCAGATTACTGGTGCAAAGCAGGTAGATGGTGGTATAGGATTGCAGCTCTCTCTCCTCTCTCTCTCTCTCTCTCTCTCTCTGTGTGTTAGAACTTTAAAAAAACTTTTTTATTTTCAATTTTAAATAGAAAAGAGCTCACCCCCCCCCAATACACGTGCCTCTTCCTATCACTCTCTTGCTGCACCAGGACTTTTGATAAATCCCCAGAGAACTGTCCAGTTCTGTAATGCAAGGACAGTGGCTACAGAATTGCTCGGAGATCTTGTTGCCTCTTTAGATTTGTGCACTTTTGCTGGGGAGAAGGACAGCGGGGACTCTCTGCTGGGAGAACACAAATTCCTTTTGCAACCTTTTCCCCTCCTTGAATGTAATCCAGAATTTTTTTTCCTGCAGCACAAACGGTCTCTGCTGCAGCCTTCACTCCAGAGATGCAAATGTACCCTTTCTCTTTATCTCCTTTATGTGCATCGCAAATGGTTTCTCGCAAAAGGCTATGTGATAACAGCTGCCCCTTCTCCGCGCTAGGCCTCACTCAGTTTTGCAAAGTGTGACCCCTTCCCCAAGGTATGCTTGTATAGGATGGAAACTTGCACGCTTGCAAGATTATTAAGCTATTGGATAAAATGCAAGTTCTCCAAGGCAAACTCCTAGTTGACTCCTTAATCTCTCAAAGATGTTCAGTGTGACTATGGTATCCTTGCAGATCATTTCCAAGCTCCCTGCCCTCACATGCTAAAAAAAAAATAAATGCTAAAAATGCAGAAGACTAGCAAATGTTTTAGATTGCATGTTCTCTGGCGCCCCCCAGTGCCCATTTCTGGTAAATACATCCTGGAAAAACAGAGATGCTATTTCTGGGTTTCCTTTTCTTAAAAAACAATCCAGATTTTTTTTTAAAAAAACAGATAAATGAAAATATATTTTCTTTTTTACGTTAAGGATGTGCTTCACTACTGCCCGTGCCCGTTCCATACAACTCATCCCTTCCCATGTCTGGCATGCTTTGTAGGCTCCGAAACTGCCGTACTGCATAGGGAGATGTAGTTTCTCCACCATGTGATATACTTCATTCCTTACCATCCTAAACATGTTAAATGTATTTTTTAAAGAGCACACCAAGTTGCTAGCCCTCATTGTAAAGTATTTTAAAACTGTTTTTAAAACAAATAAAGAAACCATGATGGAGAATGTGCAATCTCCAGGCTTAAAACCGGGGCACTTCAAGGGCCAGATGCAAGGGAGTGGTATCAGGAGACAGAGATCTAGTCTCATGCACTCCCTAAGGCATCTGGTGGGGCCATTGTGAGATACAGTGGTACCTTGTATTAAAGGAATTAATTTGTTCCAAATGAAATTATGTTAAGCAAATTTTCCTTTATACAAATTCCCATAGGAATGCATTAAAAATGGAGTAATCCCATTTTTATGTTGTACGAATTCTCCCCATAGGCGATTATGTTAAGCAAATTTCCCCTTTCTCTGGAATTTTTTATGTTGTACAGATTTCATGTTATACAAGCTGTTTGTTATACAAGGGTCCACTGTATAGGAAGCTGGACTTGATGGGCCTTTGGCCTGATGCAGCATGGCTCTTCTTATGTTCTTATGTAACCCTCCACACAAAGGGGAAAAGTTGACAGTCCATCATGTGACTGGAAATAACAACATTTTAACTGGGAGACAACGAGAGAGCATTTCCTTGGTGCGACCAGGACCAAAGACTCAAAGGTAGTCCTTCTCGCGGAGAAACCCAATCAGCCGCCGTGCAATGATCCAGAGCGCTGAAGCCCCCCATTGGTGTGATGGGCAAGGCTTGCAAAAATTCCAGCTCAGTGCTTGGAAAAGTGCCTCGTCTTGGGACTACAGTGGTCCCCCACCGTTTCGCGGTTCATATACTGCGGTCCTTGTAAATTGTGGGACCACAGTACATGAAAGGCAAAGGCCCCTGGGGTAAGCTGCTTCAGCCCGTTTGAGGCTTACTGCACTTAACCCAGGCCTGATTGGGTTGCCGGGCCTGTCAAAGGCCCCAGGAGTGGTTTCCGACAAAGCGCAAGTGACTTCCAAAGAAACGGAACTGACTTCCAGATTGCTGGAAACCACTTCTGGGGCCGCTGACGAGCCTGGGAAGCCTGTCGGAGGCCCATTCAGGGCAGCACCAGGCCTGGGGTAAGTGTAGGAAGCTGCAGAAAGGCCCCCCAGTCCCGACCTGACTAAGCATCCCCATATCGTGGATTTTTAATTATTGCAGGTCAAGTCGTGTCCGTAACCTCCGCGATAGGTGGGGTATCACTCTACAACTCCCAAAATCCCCCAGCCGGTGTCTTGGGTAGTCTGTGGATGCGGCAATCTCCAGATGTCAACCCCCCCACCAACCTTCATCTCTTGCCCTTCTGAGTTATTGAGCATAGTGCGTTTCCCCAGCGGCCGATGTGGCCGGGTTGACCATATGGTGTCCTGTGTGGGATTGTGCTTGTGAGGCCACATCCGTTCCCGTTTGCCTCTTCTTCCCCATCCATCACAAGCTATTACCTATCATGGAGAGTCAAGGCAGACCCATCTTCTCCCCACCCCTCCCGATGACAGCCTACTGGCTGCCCCCCACCAGCGTCCCCTTCCCCAGCTTGCGGTGATCTTCCCTACTTGTCCCGTGGAGCGAAAGCCTTTTGTCTCCTGCTCCAAGCCGCCTCTGCTGCTTTGCACGGCTGCTGTGCCATCTGGTCCTGATTAATTTTTTAGTACTTGGGAGGTTTGCGAGGAATCGGGGACTGGATGTGCGTTGCCCTGTCATTTGACAAATGATTGTCTTGGTCAGTTTTAAAGAACACGGCATTTCCTTCCCTCTTCCCGGATTCTGGAATGATAACCTTGAAAGTGAAAGCTGGTGGGAGGCAGCGTGTATTGTGTGTGTTGGGGGGGGGTGCTGGTGGAATAAAATGCAAGACAGGTTTTGGGGATTTATCAAGCTTAGCTGCCTCAATTCCACCCCACCCCAGGCCCCTACGTTTTGCTCTAAGAAAAGATGACAATGGGGGACAGAGAGTATTTTTTTTAAAAAAATATATTTATTAAAATACAAACAAACAAACAATAATCGTGCACCCCCAATCCCCCTGGCACCATCCAGTTGTTCCTTTAGCTTCTTTTTCTTCTTCATCTTCTCTTCTTCTAACATTCTTCTTAAAGTCCTTTTCTCCAGAACTGTGTTGGATTATAAATCGGTTCTTTCCCTTTCCCTTTTAATAATACATAATCTATAAATTTTCCCCAAATGTCATAAAAATATCCTTCTTCATTTCCCCTTGCAGAACTTTTAAACTACATTGGTACCTTGTATAAAGGAATTAATTTGTTCCAAATGAAATTATGTTAAGCAAATTTTCCTTTATACAAATTTCCCATAGGAATGCATTGAAAACAGAGTAATCTCTAATCGCGACCACTTTTGTGTTGTACGGATTCACCCCATAGACAATTCTGTTAAGCAAATTTCCCCCATCTCCGAATTTTTTTATGTTGTACAGATTTTATGTTATACAAACCATTTGTTATACAAGAGTCCACAGTACAAGACAATTTATCATGGGGGACAGAGAGTACTTTTGCAGGGTGGTTGAAAGCTGAGATCGACAAATGCAATCATCTATTTTTTTTTAAATACAATTTCCTCAAAATGCAAAAGAATTTGGAGAAGTGACTTCCTTGGACTACACCTCCCAGAATCCCCCACCAAGGGTGGGTACTGATCAGCTAGCTGGGGATTAAGGGTAGCATAAATTGAGACCCACTGAAGAAGAATGAAAAAGACTATGTCCTGCAAAAGAAGTTTTCTGGGGAATCTGTGGGCATAAAACCTGGAAAAACTTTCCCAAGCACAACGGTGGTGTTGACCATGGGTTGCAGGCTTTCCTTTCCCCACCAATATCCCCCTGGGTCTTATGAACGCCAAGTCCCATATGCCCCCAATGGGTAGAATCTTCCAATGGATGGGGAGATCCATGTCTATAAGACACTGGATGATATGCATGAGGAATCAGAATCAGAATCCTTTTATTGGCCAAGTGCGGTTGGACACACCCGGAATTTGTTTTGGTAAAAAATACTCTCCATATGCAAGAAGGAAATAAAAGAATCATATATTCAACAATAAAAACACAGTGCCACAACACAATGCAAAGCTATTATTAAAAAAGAAGAAAAGAAAAAATTAATTAATTAATTAATTAATTAATTCAGGCGTAGAAGAGACCGAACTAACAAGTCACAATTCAATGCAGCAGAACTCATTAAATATAGTTGAATGCATCATTTTAAATCATTTAAAATGTTGGCTCATGCATTGTGTGGCCACTGGCAAAAGTAGTTCACCAGCCCATCCCAAAAATCAGAATCAGAATCAGAATTAGAATCCTTTTATTGGCCAAGTGTGGTCGGACACACCCAGAATTTGTTTTGGTAAAAAAATGCTCTCCATATGCAAGAAGGAAATATAAGAATCATATATTCAACAATAAAAGCACAGTACAACAACACAATGCAACCTATTATTAAAAAAGAAAAGAAAAAATCAACCAACCAACCAACCAACCAACCAACCAACCAACCAATTAATTAATTAATTAATTAATTAATTAATTAATTAATTAATTAAT
>JAHTLZ010000327.1:16941897-16963791 GCA_023846285.1 Phrynocephalus versicolor
ATTATTATTATTATTATTATTATTATTATTATTATTATTATTATTATCATCATCATCATCATCATCATCATCATCATCATCATCATCATCATCATCACACAGCAGACAAGATAGTAACTACGCTGGATTTTGTATTACCAATCACTAGTCGAACGCTTCCCAAGTGTTTAGGCCTATGTGATGTATCGACGAATTATGCGAGCAGATCCCAGTAAGGTGGCTTTCTGCAGCTGACTGATGGTGACTTTGTCAACTCCAATTTCTTCTAAATACTTGCTTAGCTCTTTAGGCACCACACCCAGCGTGCTGCCGATTACAACTGGGACCACCACCACCACCACCACCATCATCATCGCCCTTGATCCTCAAGAAGAGACTTGTGTGACATAAGTGGTGTAGAGAATCCATGATAGTCCCGTAATTATCATTATTGCGTCTTGTTTTTAAACTAGCCAAACATTTCTCCTGTGCTGCGCTGATTGCAGAGCCCTTGGGAAATTGGCCAGTTGGAGAGATGGTGTGAGAAATGGGCTGGTTTATATTACCGCCACCGACAGCTTAGAACAGCAGACCTGGAAGGGACTTGCCTCCAACCCTTCAGGGATGCAGAGTGGAGGAAATCAAGCTCCCAGCCTCCTGTTCTGCAGCCAGATGCCCATTCAAAATGGGGGAGGGTCTTTATCTTAGTGCTGTCAGTCCATGGGGGGGGGTTTCTTTCTATTGGGTGCTTACCATCTCCCCCCCCCACACACCCCAATTATGTTTAAGAAAGATGATCTGGTTGAATCGGGGGATATTCTAAAATATTTTCTCACTTTCCCACCACCGTAGGACTCAGGATTTACCCAATTTGATTGGCAGCCAAGTCAGGAGAGACCCAAGTCCTTCACGCTGTGCATAATTTTAGTGAATCAGCAGCAAAGGATGCGATGGCCACAGCATTCAGTCGCTATATTTAAAAGAGCAGGCAACTGCTGCTCTTTGGAAACCACCTCCTCAAACGACATAGAATTAGTTTTGCCTTTGTAATAATGTTGACGGTCATCTCTCCCTGCGCCCAAGCAAATCAACAGGATCATATTGGCAGCGATGTCATAAGGTCCATTCTGGCACGATTATTTACCTCCTCATTTAATTACTTAATTTATATCCCACTTTTCTTTCAGAAAGGGGACACAAGGTGGCGTACAGCAACTTAAAAATACGAACATATATTTGGAATCACTGTAAATTAAAACGTTATTAAAACGAGAGTGTTGAAAACATCCTTAGTTAGAACCACAAGCTGAAACATACGTGGCTCTATTAGAATGGTGCAAATCCAAGCTTGATCTTTGAATGTAATTTTAGAAGAGGTGGCGATGGGTGGCACGAATAAAGAAATAAATGGGAGTGTTAAAGAAGGGGTTTGTTGCATTTGTGCGGTGCTTTTAGCTCTTTAGGCCTAGGATAGGTTGTCTTCCATAATCGGTGCCCCTCTTCTTTTTCATAACAGTATCCCAGAAGACTGAAGCCAAGCTTGAGGCGACAGGTAGAGGTGGTGTTTGATGATGTTTGGAAATTAATTAATTTGCGGAAGACGAAAAGGTCATGCAAAATGGCTGGAAATTTTGGGAAGTGATGGGACCGAACCCTCCTTGGGATTGAGATCAGCACTCAGAATAGTTGTTCCTTTCCACTGATAGCTTGTGGATGCAAGAGACACACACGTGTGTGTGCGTGTGTTTGTGTGTGTGCGTGTGCGCGCATGTGTCCATCCGTCCGTCCGTCCGTCCGTCTGTCTGTGTCCGTCCGTCCATCCGTCTGTCTGTCCGTATGTGTGTGTCTGTCCGTGTGTGTGTGTGTGCCCTATGAACACTTTGTCACTTGGAGCAGGTGACAGCCAGATCCGTTGCTGCTACTGTGCTTTGCAGAAGGGAAAAGTGGAGAGCAAGAGAGATCTTCGCTGGCTTGCATTTTTAACACCTTCTCCGCTAAGCAGGAGGCCAGTTTAGGGTGCTAAATTCCTGACGGTGGCTGTCTGCGAAATAAATCTGTTTGTTGTGTAGTCCCAAGCTGTCAGCAGTGGTTTGTACTGATGGACTCCTGAAAGGGGTTTCCTCTCCGATCTGTGGAGCAGTCGGCAGCCACTAGGGAGCTGTCTTTAGCTCATATTTCAGCGTTAGCTCATTAGTCCAATAACGGTGGATGCACGCCGCAAACCAGCCTCACAAAGTCATATTGTGTGCCCGGGTGAGGCAAATGAATGTTTGGAGTGCTCACCGTGAAAGCATGCAAGACTGTGTATGCATACTCGCAAGCAAAAATACGTTTTTGTGCAATATATTTCAAGAGCTATTTTACAGAATATTTAAACCATCAGCAAAAGTTCAATTATATATCATATTTACCGCCAAGTATAAAGAACTATGTAATCGGGCTGCAGTGTTTTATCTGATCGGTGAACACTCCACCTCCAACACGCAAACAGCTTCGATCAACTAAAAGGCAGTGTTGGGTGATTTCATTCCTTTCCAAACTGCATCATTTTCATACATTCATTTATTTTATTTATTTTTGAGTATTTTTATCCTGCCTTTCTCATTGGAAAAGGACCCCCAGTGGTTTGCAGTAGTGAGCGACAATATACAACCCAGTGCATTCAAGACTTATTCAAGTTTAAGAACAGGGAATTGAGGGGCATCTTACAGCATTAAGTGGCAACATTAAAGCTAAGAGAGAATGCAAGTAGTTAAAGAAACTAATAAAAAATCCATTATGAAGGATGGAACTAACAGTGAAAACACAAGTTTTTCCACATTTGATATCTCTAGTTCTCACTTCCTCGTCTCAGAAATAAAAAGAATTACTCCACTCAACTCCACCCCCGAATATCATGAAGTGAACAGGGCTCAGGGTGGGTGTTTGCCCACCATAAGCATTTATTTATTGCATTGCTGATTAGTCTGGTAATTCCTTCAAGATGTAAGTGGCTTGCCTCATCACCTTTTTAACCCTCACCCCCTCTTTTTTTTTTTAAAGGGGGAAATGTCATTAGAGCGTAGATGAAGGTTTTTCAATATAAAAATCATAAAATTAAGACCCATTAGAGTTATAAAAGAGGTGTTGTTGGTAAAAGTTTGTGGGGGGGGGGAGTAGAACGGTCACCTTGATAGGATCTTTGGAGTGGCAAAGACAGGAATGGATGTTTCTGACATACCCGCCAAGGTCTAGAACGGGCCAAAATACTACATGTTTGTGACATACCAGTAAATTGTGAAGGGCAGAGGCTCACCATAGGGGCTACCTTAGTCACGGGAATCCTCAAAATGCAGGCAAACAAGCGAACAGTTCTACTCTCCCCCCCACACATCTTCACCAAGAGCGCTTCTTTTGTAAAACCAATAGGTCTCAACTGCCCTCTCAAGGCCAAGACACCCAAACGCTTCCTGTCACAACTGAAACATTTATTTATTTATTTATTTATTTATTTATTTATTTATTTATTTATTTATTTATTTATTTATTTATTTATTTATTTATTTATATGCTTATTGGCCGCCCGATTTTCCCAGGGGAACTCTGGGCGGTGTACAGCACGTTCCACAAAAACAGCAACTGCCCCGATTAACAACCCCAGATATACTCAAACACAAGACAAATCATGAATCAATCAATCAATAAAAATAAATAATAAATAATGTACAAAAACAACCCAGCCCCCATTTCTGATGCTTTGCGGCATGTGACGTTTGCGGGCAAGCTCAGAGGGGACCAGAAGGAGGTGGCCGGTGATGGTAGCATCCCTGCCAATCAAAAATACCCACGCCGTGACCCTGTGAATCTTGATTCCGCAATACTATTCATTGATCAGTAGGAAACAAATGACCTTAGTCCCGTCACCCATCATTGGGACAAAACTGGGGTGCAGAGCTTTCAGGAGGAATTTAACACGCAGGCAGCTTTGTGCCTATGATGCAGGTCCTTTCTCATATCAAGCCCTGAAGCCACGCAGGGGATTCATGTTTAGCAAGGACATTGCACTCAGCGCTGGTCAGAGAGGCACTGCAGCTGTTTAACCACTGGAGAGATTGGTTCCATCTGGCTGGCCCCAATCAATAACCTAGCTGCAGTATGTTGGAGCACCTGAATTTTTCTGAAAAGGCTTCAAAGACAATTGCACGCAGAATGCATTGTAATAGTTACAGCTCATCATAAGTCTCATCCTCTCTCTCTCTCTCTCTCTCTCTCTCTCTCCCCCCTCTCTGTGTGTATGTGTGTGCACACACATTAAGGATGCTTGAGGAATTTGATCTTTGTGAATTCCAATATAAACGGGTTTAATATGCAATCTTTGGTGCAGGTATAGAGATGAGTACCTATAGGCTTCTGTGTTTCCCCGAATGTCTGATGGTACACCTAGCTTCAAAAACACATTTAAGAATTGATGTTTGGAGAGACACAGGGCCAGCCCTACCGTTTGACAGCAGGATGTGGGTGGCATGAAACAACTTGTTAGTTAATTTGCTGTTCTTGCATCTATTACTTGTACGTGGGTCCTAGACTGTTGAAGCGGATGCTCTTCCTACTTTGGACGCTGCGAGACAGGATTCCCTGGATGAGACAAAAAACCTGGGAAAGGTGGTGATGAGTCAGCAGGAGATGAGGAAGAGTAAATATGAATGGAATGACTCTCCAAAGGAAGCCACAGGCTTGACTTTGCAAGAGCTGAGCTGAACAGTTTAAGAGCGGGACATTTTGCAGGTTGCTCGTTCATGGGTTTGGGGGTGATGCAGAACAACATCACTTATGAGTATTTTGCTATTCTTCCTTGTAAAGGTTTTTCTTGATGCATTTTCTGCCCCGTGTGTAAAAACCACTCAGCTGGTGTCAGACACTGTGTACCTTGATCCAGTGTGTGTGTGTGTGTGTGTGTGTGTGTGTGTGTGTGTGTGTGTGTGCATGACCATGGGTGCAACTCTTGCTACTCTGCCTCAGGTGTGCAACACGATTCCTTGGAGAGAAAATCATTTAGACTTGAGCTTGTAGTGGGTAAACAACCCAGACCATCATGGCTTGCGTGTCGCGTTTCTTGATCAGAGGAGCTTCCTGGATTCTTCTGTTCCAACAAGTCAGAGGAAGAACCCAGATTGTTTCGATTTCTTTCTCAGCTTTGTTGGTGGAGAAAAAGCATCTACATTCAGATGCCTTGATTTGGGCCTCAGGAACCCTCAGAGCTTCCGTCACTCTCTTGGCTCCTTCAACTTTACAACTTATTTGGTGGTTACTGCTTCCTTTGGTGAACCATGGGATGTACAGTTCATGAAGAGATATAGAGACCTGTACAAAGTATTTCTCTGACCTGTGCTACAGCATTGCCACCTATGTCTGGATCGTTCTCTCTACAGAAGCTCTGACTTGGTATTCTACAGGTGACTGCCTCATTCCCTGGTACTTCCCAGCTCCTACCCTCCAGAAACCCAGCAAAGAAAGAAACAACACCAGTACTGGCAGATTTCCTATAATGCAAGTGCTTTGGATGGTTTGAGATTCTTCCAGGTCTGTGTTTCTAAAGATCAGGGGACAGGTGAGGTGGAAACCTGTCTCTGGATTTCTGGATAGGTGCCTTCAGTTGCTACAGACCATAGTGAATCAGATGGATTCAGGAGAGGCTTGATCGTATGGAAATTGTGGACTCCTGCAAATGCCACCAGGTGGGGAACAATCCCTACCTTTAGAATTTGAAGCCTCTTTAAGGCGTCTAGAAGGGCTGAGTGGCCTGTCTGCCCAGCCTGACCCAACATGGCCAATGGCTCTCCATGGAGTTCGCAGAAGGATCCGGACCTCTGCTATCCTCACGTAAGAGTAAAGGATTGCGAAGCTTGGTACGCTGAGCTTGGCAACCTGAGGTTTAATTAAACAGCTGATAAAAAGTTTCCTTTGGCTCATTTTCTCTGCCATAAAAAGCTCTAATTGTACCAAAACAAGATCGTTTCTGAGCATCCCGGTAGTATGGAACTGCAGCAGCAGCAATTGCAATGAGCTGCACTTTTAATGATAAACCCCCGAGAGCCATTTTAAAAGAATACAACCAGAATGCCTTCCTGGGTAACTGCGGTGTAATTGTAGGAGGACTTAATAGCTGGAGCAAATATCTGTGCCTAAGGACAGCATCTCACAAATGCTATTGTGTTGTGCCGTTCTGTGTTGGCTTCGGATTTTTGTGCAATTCTTGGAAACAATCAGGGCTTTGGCAGCAGCTCCATATAGAAGACAGTAGCATCCGATTACTAAGATTACTAAGATGGTAAGATAATCAGCCTGAGACTCTTAACAACGGAACATTTCTTTTTGCATCATATGCAAAAAAGGTACATTCCTGTGAAAAGAAGAAACAGAATTGCTGCATATACTTGAGTATAAGTTGAGTTTTTCAGCCCTTATTTTTGGCTGAAAAAAACCACCACTCTCGGCTTATACTTGAATCAATAAGTTTTCCCAGTTTTTTGGGGTAAAATTAGGTGCTCAGATGGCTTGGGGAGGGCAGCGAAGGGCAAATCCTGATCAGGTGAGCAATAGAAGTGCCTCCACTTCCCATATATTCCAATGAGAAGGTTTAGGGATACCCTCTTTGGAGCTTCATAACTCAGCCCCCTTACCCCCAAATGTTTCCAAATTTCAGGGGATTCCCTAAAATCACTTTCTGAAGGCACCCCTTCTACTTTGGTGTCCCCAATGAGAGTAACTTTTGAGTTCATGTTTTTAAACAGACAGACACACAAAAATTATTTTTAAGAACATAAGAACATAAGAACATAAGAAGACCCGTGCTGGATCAGGTCAAAGGCCCATCTAGTCCAGCTTCCTGTATCTCACAGTGACCCCACCAGATGTGTTTGGGAGCGCATGAGACTAGATATCTGTCTCCCGATACCACTCCCCTGCATCTGACCTTTGAAGTACCCCGGTTTTAAGTCTGGAGATTACACATGCTAGTCATGTCCGACTCTAGAGGCGGTGCTCATTCCCGTAGTCAAGCCGAAGAGCCAGTGTTGTGCGAGTCCATGACCATGTGGCCGGCATGGCTGCAAGGAAACACTGTTTTACCTTCCCGCTTTTAATGGCGGTACCTATTTATCTACTTGCATTTACATGCTTTTGAACTGCTAGGTTGGCAGGAGCTGGGTTTATCAGCGGGAGCTTGCTCCACTGCGTGGCACCTGGGATTCGAACCGCCGAGCTGCTGACTTTGCAGCTGACAGTTTTCAGATTCTTAGTCCGCTGAGCCACCATACCCCATCCAAGTTTGGAGGGAAAAGAATGAATAATAAGTAAGTAATTGTTTATAACTAGCACTTTTTCAAATTCTGAGCAGGCGTCCTTCTCTGGCACACCACGAAAGCTTGCAAGGCCTTGTGTATATTTCCAGTGCATCTTGTTCTTTCTCTTTATGGCCTCTGTTTTCCCCTCAGCAGCAATCCAGTTTTTGCTCTGCTGAAGCTAGTGAGAATAAAAGCGTACACAGAGGCAGATTGCCGCTGCTTTTAGCATTCCATCTCTACTTATATCTGATGACATTTCAGGAGCTCTTCCCTCCAAGGAGCCCAGTTCCTTTGGAGACGGGGAAACTTCGCAGACGCTGCAACAATAGAAGTGTGGAGCAGTATCTTTGGGCTCCCTCTGTGTTGTTGTCTGCAAAGGTTTGGGCTGACATAATTTACCCACCTTGCCTAATTCAGAGCACATGGCCGACTTCTAACAGGCTCTCGAGAAAAGCACACCGTGGCCTCCCTCCCAGTGGGCCCACTGCGAGTTTGTCAGCAGCGCGTTAACAATGATTGAATAGTTCGTCAATATTTCCTCCACCTCCTCCATCTCTGATATTGTACGTGCAGTGTGTGTGTGTGTGTGTGTAAGAGAGAGAGAGAGAGAGAGAGAGAGAGAGAGAGAGCTTCTCTTGCGACAAAGTAAGATTTAGCTGTGAAAAAGAGGAAAGTTATAGACAACGGAGCTTTAGGTAGGATAGAGGAGGTAAAGAAGGTGCAGAAATCATGCTGATATTAAGCAGAGCTAACTTCTGAATACAACCTGGATGAGAGATCTGTCAGGAATTCCGCTTCTTTGTGGACTTGTAGAGTATCACAGTTAAAATGAGGCTTTTTAAAACTGTTCTGATTCCATTCAAGATAATTCTTGGGCCTGTAGTCTTTTAAAATGTTGCAGAATATCTGGTTATATTCGGCTAGCTGCACTGCAAAAGTGCAGGGATCCACAGAGCAGAATGAGCTTCAGGTTCCCCAGAGTGACTGTTATGATTCCATTCAACGTCTCGATAGACGGAGTGGTCCAGCATTGTTAGTCTGTGGAACTCCCTGCCACAGGAGGTGGTGATGATGGCATCTGGCCTGGATGCCTTCAAAAGGGGATTGGGACAAATTCCTGGAGGAAAAGTCCATCCCAGGTGACAAACCATGATGGAGATGTGTCATCTCCAGCCTTAAACCCAGGGTACATCAAGGGCGAGATGCAGGGTTATTATCCCTGCTTATCGTGAGTGACTAAAGTAGCTATTAACAATCAAAAGAAGCTCTTGCCATTATGCAATGTTTACCGTCCATATGGTGCTGATATTCAGGTGGGACACCATGGCATTGAGTTAGTTACCCCCCCCCCTTTCTCCATCCCTCTTCCATTGCGACATTGATCGGGGATCAGGCAGAACCTGTGCATTAAGCCTTCACACTGAGAGTAATTTAGAAAGCTCCCAGTCATTGGGAATTTACTGGGCAATAAAACTGTGGATCCTAGAGGTTTCTTTTTGGACTCCTTTTATGAGCTTTTTAGCTCTTCAATTTTCTACCTTTGGCAGGACTGTTGTTTATGGGTGCATCTAAGTCACCCATGGATCTACCAGTGATATGGCTATAGGACCGTATAGAGCAGGTGTGTCCAAACTTTTTGCAAGGAGGGCCAGATTTGGTGAGGTGAAAATGTGTGTGGGGGCCACCATTCAGCCTGAAGGGCAGAGAAGGCCGTGGCATCTGCAACAGATGCAAATGCTCCAGTCTCCAGGTGCCCAAGGGCCTGGCAGCTGTTGCATGGCCCAAGAACCGCACTCACTGCTTGCATATGCTGCCCTTCCCCGCAAGGAGGTGGGGAGGATGCTGCAGCAACTGAGTCAGGAGCAAGTAGGCAGGGAGGGTGGCTGAGGGGATGGACAGAGGCTGGGAGGGCAGGCAAACCATAAAACTACAAGCTGACACATCTAGCCAGCACGGGGAAGGGCTGGCCAGCACGGATGAGTGACAGGCTGAGCCGACGGGGAGAAGAGGCTGAGGGCCACTCGAAATTTTAAATCGGGCCACATTTGGCCCCTGGGCCAGACTTTGGACATGCCTGGTATAGAAGAAGCAGTTGGCCAGGTAGCTTACCTGAAGGGCACAAGCCAGCAGGTGAGTGTGGGCATCAGACACACAGTAATTGTAAGGGGAAATTATGAAGCTAAAAGAGGAGCAGAGGGGAGGGCCAAAAAGAGACATGAGGAAAAGTTTATTGGTCCATCACTATCGAGAACAGAGATCTGCAGAACACCCAACATGGCTGGCATTCACAGTTGCAATCCCAGGCCGCTATGGACCAATGTGGGGGTCAATTTCCCCTTACAGCACCGTGTTGAGTTGCATCCTTATGCCATCGGCGCAGAAAGATTGGACATTACAAGCCATCCACCCAATGGAGAAACGGAGGTGGACTTAGAGAAATTGCAAGCATATTGGGAAATGTCGTCCATGACCTGTTATGACTATAAGAGTTGTCTCTGCAGGATGAGAGAGTGAGTTTTTTTTTTAAAAAAACCAGTATTTTCTTGGCTGTTGCAGCATTTTTTAAAAAAGCAAGCTTTCCCTGTGCAAAATGCTTGGTTTTGGGCAACAGGTAATTGTGGTCTGTGCTAAAAAAAAAAAAAAATCCTGATTTTTTAAAGAAACAAACAAAAAAATTCTGAACAGCAAAAACGCAAAAAACAAAACAAAACCCAAAACCCAACCCCCCCAAACCCTCTTGTAACTTCACCCATCAGGGAGGTAGATTAAGAAGTGTTTCATTCTCACCTGACAGAATGAAAAAAGCCAACATTTGTATCCTTAGTAATGACCGAATGATCTCAGGCATCCTTGCTCCGCCACTCAAATGCTTGTTGTTCAGCAGTGTGCTGATTCCGCAGATTCTCTGCTACAGCATGACTGATAGATAGGTGGCCACCCAGGCTGTTGTGTCATGAGAGGAGAGATATGACAGTGGCAGTATTTCTCTTCCTTAGCAAAATGGCCATGAGTTACCTGGCACATTGTAGACTTCCAAAAAAGAGGGCAACCACCCAACTGCATTATGGGATGAGTGGACAATTTTCAGCAGTGAATTCTTAGAAGGCCCTGATTTAGATGTGTGGTGCCTTTGGCTACACCATAATCCTAATCCAGGCATGTCCAAACTTTGTTCCTCCAAAATACAGTCCTTTGCCAGTGGAAATACAGGCTTGGAATTCTGGGAGTTGTCGTCCAAAACATCAGGAGGGCTGAAGTTTGGACATGCCTGCCCTAACCCTAACCCTAACCCTAACCCTAACCCTAGCCCTAGCCCTATACCAGCTCTCAGTTTGAACATGGCTCCCCCCCTTTCTTGTAAACATGTGTTGTAATGAGTTGTGCAGCCCGAATCAATGTTTTCAATGGCCAAGACATACTTGAGGGTGTTGTGCATCAATGGAATCGGCTGTGAAGCATGGATTGTTTGGAGTTCCTTTAGTATCAGAGACTAGCCCACTCTTGCTGCAGTCTTTAACTGCCCCATTGTAACATGTGATTCCCGAACTAATTGTTTGAGTTATTTCTTTGTTAACCTTTAGGCAGCCAATAACAAATTAAACATCATTACCCGAGCTTAAACCTGGTTGTAAATCTCCAGGACCTGGTAGGACAGGGGCCTTTCCAACAAGGGAGCCATAAAATAATTTTTAATGGCACGCCGGAAAGCTATATAAGCCAACCTCAGGAAAAGAGGGCAGTTACTGCAGGGATCCTTGATTACATAATACTTTCTATTTCTAATTACAGGCTGAGCTTATGGAGGGTTTCTATGAAATCAGGCAGGCAGGCACGTGATGGCAGGGTGAAAGATTAACAGGAGCTGGGTTGTACCAGAACTGGGGAAAGGTACTTTTTTGGACTAGAACCCCCATTAGATGCCAACTACTATGGCTACTGAAAAAGGACTCAGATGGAAATCCTCCACAAATTAACCGGCCCTGCTATTTCAGACTTTTCTCTTTTTAATGGGTGAGTCAGTATGGGGTATCAGATTGCAGTGTCAAACTTGGATTCATGGAGACCTGGGTCTGTATCCCTTCTCTACCATAGATACCAACTCTGGAATGAATGTGATATCTCACAAACTTCAAAAACCCTTTTAGGGTCAACACAATTCAGAAGTGACTCATTGGCACGCCATAACCGCAAAGTGACAATAGAGTGGATAGCACTTTCATATACAGTGGTACCTTGCATAAAGGAATTAATTCATTCCAAATGAAATTATGTTAAGCAAATTTTCCTTTATACAAATTTCCCATAGGAATGCATTGAAAACAGAGTGATCCCATTTTTATGTTGTACAAATTCGCCCCATAGGCGATTATGTTAAGCAAATTTCCCCTATCTCCAGAATTGTTTATGTTGTACAGATTTTATGTTATACAAACTGTTTATTATACGAGGGTCCACTATATCCCACCCCATTCAACCTTTACATGAATAAGGTTAAATGGTCATGTTAGACAGAAGTTTGCCACAATCCATGGGTTAAAACAGAAGTCCACAGCAATGTGGAGCAGCTACACTTATCCGTGGTCTGAAAATATTTTTTTAAAAAAGACCGAAATATGTATTCCCACAATGCCATTAACAGAACTGACCACCAGAGGGAGCCAGATATCACACCATATATATATAGCAGCGGTTCTCAACCTGTGGGTCCCCAGATGTTCCTGGACTGGAACTCCCAGAAATCCTGGCCTGCTCAGCTAGTCATGAAGACTTCTGGGACTTGCAGTCCAGGAACATCTGGGGACCCATAGGTTGAGAACCAGTGATACATGGGATTCACTATTGCCAGTGGTTTTCAGGATCCATAATGGAGTTCGGAATGGATGCCCCATGGCATGGATATGGTGTGTGTGTGTGTGTGTGTGTGTGTGTGTGTGTGTCCGTCCTATTGAAATCCTGTTGCTATTATGCAGAATGATGTAACTTTTAGAAGTGAATTGCCCTAGCTTAGTGCAACAAATCAGGCCTATGGAGATTTCTTCCTTTATAGCAATTTGTCTATTAAAATTTGGACCATTTGTAAAACTGCACAATAGGAATTGAGTCCATAAATAAATGTAGCGTAGTAAATATTAAAAAAACATTGGAGAGGAATGCATTTTCATAGGGGAAATAAGTTTCCAGATAGGTAGACATTACCAAAATGCATGCAGAGAAATGTGCATCTCTGGGAAAGGTATGCAGAGAACGGCTAGATAGCTTAGTAGCTTAGGTCTCAGGTGACGGAGACAGAGGCTGGGTGTTCAATTCCCCACTGCGCCTCTTTAAGAGGACCTGGACTTGATGATGCACAGGCCCCTTCCGGCTCCGCAGTTCAAAGGTTATTATTATTATAAAAATATGTGCAGCTGGCAGCCATACAGACAAAGGTTGAAAAACAATGATTTCAGAGCTGATGTAAATCAGGCCATACTGAACTGACAATTGGGAAAATGGGAAATGGAACTGTGCGGAAACCAAGAGTTTGTCCTTGCCTCCTGATGCTGGCTGTTGGATATTTCTTCTTCTACTTGGGTACTGACCTAGAAGACTGGAGGAAGGAATTTTAGAAGGGGGAAAAAAAAAGCAAAGCAGCCCTTAAGAAGCAAAAACTCCCACCCACACCTCCGCGGATCACAGTGATTGACAAAACACTTTCCTGTCAAGTATGGGACCAATCATTGCATCGGAAGTCTGCAGACGAAGTGAAAATATTTGTACAGAGGTTGTATTACTCTGTGCTTATCGCTCATCTTTTTTTTTTTTTACGGTTTTGTGCTCTCACTCCTCCACTGGCATCGGAACAAACTCGGTGTGTCTAAATCTGCCTCGGATATCAGACATTTGATATTTGCAGCTGGGTTTCAACGCAGAAATCAAAACGCTGATGTAGTACCTGACCAATGACCTCCAAACTGGTCTTGGCCGTCATCCAAGCCTGCTCTCCTGTACTTCTGGGAATAGAGAGATTGAGGGCGCAATCTATCCTACTGGGACTTGCTCTAATGGGTTAGTCAGAGGTAGCTCATTTTCCTGGATTCCATCAACTTGAAATGTGTTTAAATCCCAGCATCAAGGCGATAGTTTTGCATTGACAACTAGCTGTATCCTCCTTCTCTAGTCCCCCTGCCTTGGGCTTAATTTTATTTATTAAGCAAATATCATTATGAATAATCTTCATTACATTCTTTATATATATACAGTGGACCCTTGTATAACAAACAGCTTGTATAACATAAAATGTGTACATCATAAAAAAATTCCGGAGATAGGGGAAATTTGCTTAACAGAATCGCCTATGGGGAGAATCCGTACAACATAAAAATGGGATTATTCCATTTTCAATGCATTCCTATGGGAATTTGTATAAAGGAAAAATTGCTTAACACAATTTCATTTGGAACGAATTAATTCCTTTATACAAGTACTCCTGTATACAGTGGAACCTCGTATAACGAACCGTTTGTATAACATAAAATCTATACAAGGAACCAGGAACAAAGCGTGACAAGAGAATTCCCCAGCCCAAGGGCAGGTACGGCTTCTCACACTCTGTTCCTGGTTCAGGGGGTGGGGGCGAGACGAGGTTTTGCTGTCACACTATGGACGTGAGGTAAGATTTTTTTGTACCAGCCCCAAGCAGGACAGCAAGGAGGGACGAACGGGACATGAAGTAACGGCCTAGGAGAAATGTAGCTTTCTGACTTGGCGTGCCTTTGAGGTGAAGAACTCTGACCAACCTCAAATATTTATGGGGCATTTGGATGCAAGCTTTTGGTTCAGGCTTTCTGGGATCCCGGTGTCTTTTCCGCGCCGTTCTGTGCATGATCTCAGATTTGGCATTCCTTGTTAGGCAGGAAGTGCTAATTTTTGCGGCATTTTTCCACCATCCGTGGAAAGAGCCAAGCCAACACGTGTGTTTATATGAAGTGCTCTTGGCTTCTGAGTCATTTTCAGGCATCAAAACCACCATGGGGGGAGAATATGAAGGAGCAGTTTCTCCCCGAGTTGGATCACTGTTTTAGTTCTGTTTTGTAAACCGTTACTGCTAACCTTGATCAAACACAGCTGACTGGAGTTAATCTTCTCAGCATTGTTCATCTGTTTGGATTATGGCACTTTCACCGTTCATGTGTTGCCGCCCCTGTTTTCTTTTATTTATGAGACTGGAATTGTCCAGGTTTTGGGGAAGAACAGCACGAGAGTCTCTTCTTTCTCTGACTTTTTTGGGTTGGCTGGCCATAGCGATGTAGACCATAGACCTCAATGATTGTGTGTTTGTAAGTCCAAGATCAGCATGATTTGTGACCATGCCTGGTGGTGACTATAGTTACCTGCCTGCCTGCTCTTAAGGGGCTGTCTATCTCTGGGTCCTCCAGACTCCATCTCTCCTTCTCTTCCTCTCGGTCCTTGCTGGTCTGCTGTCCCTGACAACATCAACCAGCATCAACCAACGTTCTCCATTTGCCTTGCATTTTGCTTTGATGTGATTGCATGGATTAAATCCAGAAAGAGGTGGCAAGAGGCAGATGTGACCGTCGTGAGAAGGTTATGGGAACCAACCATCTCAGAGAAGGTGGTCCTGCAGGGAAACACCAAGCTCAAAGTCCTTCTGCCTCTTTCTCTACCATCCAAACCTGGGCTCATCATGATTTTTGGTGTCCTCCCAGTCCATATTGCAATGTGGTGAAGGATTGGGTGGTGGCAACGGTGACAATAGGAGTAGGGCAACCATCCACAAGGTTATTTTCAGATCTCCATCTCTCAAATCCTGTGCTGATTATTTTAATACATGCAGGCAGAGACGTTATCCTGCAGTGGTGTACCCATCGCATGAGAAATGTGGTAATTTAATGTGGTTTCCTTGTCCTCATCACACAACATTCCTGGTATTCTCTTCAAAATGCTATTCCCAAGAGGGCTCAGAAATAGACAAGACCCTTAGCTACCATTTTTTTCTTTTTCTTTTAAGACCCTGGCACCAAAATAACAGGCTGATGTAGAACACAGGACAAAGATTCAGGAGAACGGAGTTCAAATCTCCACACACAGGGCGGACTTCTACCTAGTTGCTCTCTCACGCACTCACAGGCTCAGCCTGCCTCACAAGGAGGTTGTGAGAATTGTGCGGGGGGAAAAGAGAGAGAGAGAGAGATGTTGTCTTGGATCCATTGGTTGAAAAATGGGATATAAATATAGCCGTTCCAAAATGGCACTGAGAATGTTTGCGAGGGGACGTACTCAGACCTCTGCGCTCGGTGTGTGGTCTCAACCGCCATTACATACAGGGATCTGGCCACTCACAAGCTTCTCACCCTGAGACGCTCTGTCACTAGTGAAGTATTCTTCCCTCCCCCCTCCCCCCCGCCATGCAAAAATGTGTGAAAAAATGTTACTTCACACCCTGGTGTCTGAGAGCCAGGGTGGAGATGCAGAAAGTATGACAAAGCACGCTGGGATTGTTACAACGGTTCTGCAGAGAAATCCCTTTACTGCTTTTCCTTGAAAGGAAGAATGCTGCAAAATCTATTTAGTGACATTAAAGCTCCCAAGGCAAATGGTCATGCAGGTGCACGCACACACACAGCCCAAGACAAGCTTTAACTCCGAAACTAGACTCGCTCCTTTCCACCCTTCTAATCATTCCTTCTATACTGTAGTTTCTCCATCACTGTCTGTCGCTTTTGGAACGAAGCAGATAGATTGACAGCCTGCAACTGCCTTCCCCTTAGCACTGCGACCCTTCAGCTACCCTTGAAGGAGGTCATTATCGCTCATCTCCGCCTGTTTCTCTGGCTTTAGGTTAAAATGGAGAAGAGGAGCTACCTAAGCAGTGGTGTTCTGTAGGGTCAAAATTCTGGGCCTTTCTGATTTCCAAGTACAAGGGTGTCATTACTAGTCCTCTCAGGTTTCGCCCTGCCCCTTTGAGCTTTGCTTTAATCCTTATCTTATCTGGGAGGGAAATTGATTTTCATAGGAGTAGTATCTTGTTACAAGGGATCCCTGTTGTTTTACAAAGGATTCCAGGGTGGTTTGGTCCTAAAAGCGCAATTAAGAGCCAATAGTTTTACAAAAGACCTGCTTGTAGTGGAAACAAATCCTGCTAAAATGCATTTGTTGATAGGAATCAATCCAGCCACCTACATTACTAGACTCTGTTTTAGATTCCTGTGGCCATAGGAACGATCAGAATTGGGGCACCTATGTTTCCAAATCCAGCACTGTACAACTGCATGTATGCCTATCCATTTTCTGTAGGGAAAGAGTATGACAATGCATTTGATTCTTTCCCAGTTGTATTACTTTGCAAAGCACATAATTCAATTGTATGATTCTGGAGTACTGATCTTGATATCTAGCAAACATCCAGGGATACATTCATACCTGTACCCCAGGTATGAATGTATATGTTTGCTAGATATCAAGATCAGTATTCCAGAATACTGGAATGGTATAGATGGTATAGTTTCTTGAACTATACTATCTACCCTCCACTTAGCAGATGCCTATTTTAGAGCAAAGAACGTGTTGGAGCTGGTTTAGGGACAATAGGAATAAACATGGAGAATTAAAACTACAGTAATACCTCGAAGAACAAATGCTCCTGATAACGAATTTTTCGGATAATGAATCGCAATTTCCAGGTATAGAGCTGCCTCGGATAACTAATTTTCTCTATGGGCTGCCTCGGATAATGAATTTTCCTATGGGCTGCCTTGGATAACGAATTTTCCCTATGGGCTGCCTTGGACAACAAATTTCCAGCATGCATCGGTAAAAAAGAGTTGTCCTGGGCTGCATCACATCTGTACCTTTAACGTGCACTTTATAAAGAGTTTTGAGCAAAAAACAAGGTGTCTGTGTCATTTTCCTAGGCTCTGGAATGGATTAATTGGTTTCCCATGCATTCCTTTGGGAAACCGTGTTTCGGATGATTTTCAGATAACGTATTGCCTCGGAGAATGAATTAAATTCGTTATCCGAGGTACCACTCTATTTTATATGGAAAGATCTCCCAAAGGTCTGCCTTTTTATCATCTTCTCTCTCTCTCCCCCCCCCCACCAGACAAACTACAGTATATATTACGGGTAGCCAGACATCTGAAGGTGAAATCTGATAGCATTCCAAAAATGTGATTCAGACAGGCATTCTGGAATGACCAAACATACTTTCAATGCGGTCTGTGCTGGCCTCCCGCTGACTGTCACTTAACAAAGCAAGCAACACTGAGAACTTCTAGAGATGTGTACAAATGCGGACTGCGTGAATCAGAGGTTTTCCGTGCCTAAAGCATATTCTCTTCCAATGATGGCTTGTCTGCAACATTCAGTCAATGTAATACTCCATGTTCCTATTTTCACCACTCGTTATTCTTTTCTGTCATCAAAGGGAAAGGAAAGGAGGGCCACACTAATGATGCCATTTTAAATTAAAGCTAGTGCTAAGCTAAGCTAAGAATTTGATGAATGGGTTTAATACAGGCAGAGTGGGAGCAGAAAGGAATATTTAATGGAGCATTCCTGTGCCACATCCCTGGTTTTTTTTTTTTTTCATTTAAAACCAGTGGTTCTCAACCGGTGGGTCCCCAGATGTTCCTGGATTGCAACTCTCAGAAGTCTTCATCACTAGTTGAGCTGGCCAGGATTTCTGGGAGTTGCAGTCCAGGAACATCTGGGCACCCACCGGTTGAGAACTACTGATTTAAACCATAATAGGAAATAGTACGAAACGGTCTATAAATAGTTGTTCTTCCTGCTGTTTTTGCCTATATTTTTCTAACCCTTTTAGGGGTAGCAGCATAAGACCAAACCCAGGCTCATGATACCTTGTATTATGGAACAACTGGAAATAAACACCTCCATATGAAACCCTTTCCCAGTCCCTAAATGGCAGCACAACCAAGAGCGTCCTGTTAATTAGGAGCTCTTCATCACCTCTCATTTCATCTCTGTTTGACTGTCATAGAAATCTTTTGGTACAATGCTTTGATAAAGATAGCAAGTTAGTTAGTTAGTTAGTTAGTTAGTTAGTTAGTTTTTATTGCTATCGAAAGCTTAGCTTACATTTTTTGTTTTAGTAGTGACCAATAAAGATATCACCTAGCCCACTTATTGAAATCTTTAATGTCCCTATCATAGCTATAAAGGCTGTTCGCCTCAAGTCCACACCAATCTGGAATTGTGAATTGTGGCTACTACCACCCTCTGCTTCTCCTGCAAGGTGAGCTAATGATTTAGCATTCGGCTATCCAGATCACCAACGGTGTAGATATCCCTGTAGCTGTCGAAACAAACGCTCGTTCCGATGCACAGCTTCTGGGAGCCTCTTCCCTGATACCCAGAAGAAAGCATTCCCCAGGTCAGCTTCAGAGGCCACTTTTTATTACTTAAATAGCTTTCTAACCACTTGGCAGCTGGCTTAAATAAATGGGGGGGGGGAAGTGGTTGGGGGATTTCGCAGCAGCGCTGTATTTCTCGGCTCGGATATTGTTGGCAGTTGGGTTGAGTTCCTGCTTTGAAGGATGAAACGGCCAGCAGGAGACAGTATAGTGCAATCTACAAGACAAAGGTTGGATGTTCGATTCCCCATTTTGCCTCCTGGACTCAATGCTCCATAAGGTTCTCTAGTTCTAAGATTAGTACAGTGGACTGTCGTATAACAAGCGGTTTGTATAACATAAAATCTGTACAGCATAAAAAATTCCGGAGATAGGGGAAATTTGCTTAACCGAATCGTCTATGGGGCGAATCCGTACAAGATAAAATGGTCGCGGTTAGGGATTACTCGGTTTTCAATGCGTTCCTATGGGAAATTTGTATAAAGGAAAATTTGCTGAACAGAAATTCGTTTGGAACAAATGAATTCCTTTAGACAAGGTACCACTTGTGCTATTATTAAATGCTGGCAAAGAGCCAAACAGGGCAGCTTGGTGGTGACCCAACCCCAGGTAGACCCAGAGGAACCATCAACAATGCAGGGACGTTTTCCATCGCTCGCTTGGGTGAGAGGTTCGCCACCGAGCTCAGATTCTCCTTTTCTGTTTTTTTCTTCTAAGGAACTTGGTAAAGTCCCCCCCCCCCCCGCTCTGGAAGATTAGCCAGAGCATCTTGGAGGTGGCAACCCAACATCATTACAGGGGTCAGAGGTGAGCCGTCTAGGAATTGACTCCCTTGACCCATTTCTTTGCCACCCTGGACCTCAGTCCAAAGTGATGCTCCCTGGGGGGGGTGGGTGGCGGGTTGAGGGCTGGAAAGCCGGTCTCCTTTCTTTTCTTCCCGGGAGGTGTACGGTTCGATATTTATAGCCTCCCTTTCGGACAAGGTCTATGGCACCTCGGGGACCCATTTAGCGAAGAACGCCGATTCCCCTTATGCATTTTTCATGGCAGAGGAAGAGTGCGGGAGACAGCAAGAGGTGGCTTATGAAATGTTGCCCCCCCATCCCTCTCTGACTTCTCTAAGGTGGGTTCCATTACCGGGGGGGGGGGGAGGCAGAGGGATAAGTAAGACAAAGTTAGTCTTCAGTGGCTGCGTTTCTGCTAGGCCCCTAAGCAGGAACAGATCAGAAATATGTGTGGGATAATTCATTGCTGCTTATATGTTCCCTGCGTGTCAGGCTCAGAATCCACTTTTGGCCTCTGAAAAATTAAGCCAGACAGCAAGGTGTAGTGGAGAGAGTGGCAAACTGTGGAGAACAGGGTTCAAATCCCTGCTTGGCCGTGGAAACTCACTAGGGGAGCAGAACTGGTAAAATCATTCCTTGAATAGCTCACTTGCCTGGAAAGACCTACTAAGGCCATCAATTCTGACCAGGCAGCACATAACAACAGCCACGAGGATGTGCCACTTGAAGTTGGCATTCAGACCTAATTTGGACATCGGCCTTGGAGCAAATGTGGCAAGCTTTACACACCGAGGCCCAATCCGCCTGTCCTTGGATGCCGGGACAACCCCGGCAGCCATACCTGTTTTCCTGTGAGACTGACATTTGGGGATCCCCTGGCCTTTTTTTAAACTCCTCATTCTGGAAAGTGGAGATGTCTAGCACAGCTTGACAGGAAGGATTTTCAGCAAGATGCTGTTGCTATTTTTGTTCAGGCTGAGTAGTCAACAGTGGAATGGGACCCTCAAGTTTAGCTCTTGGGACTTGCACTTTTAAGCTTTTTATTTATTCAAAACATCTTTTAATCTGTCCTTCTCCTTTAAAGTCCCCAAGATGGTTACTTCGCGTCCATTCTTGTCCTGGGAGGAAGTTCGTTGCGTGTTGATGTCGGTCGTGGTCACGTGGTCTTCTTCCGGTCCTGTCCCTGTTCCCGTGTATGCACGGGCATGATGGATGATACTGGCAGGACTGTTTCCGCATGTCCTCATTCCGTGATGAGATGTGAAATTCCATGCCTTTGTTCTCCGTTTTTTTCCCTGGACCCGACCTTCCATTTTTCAATGTTTTGATTCTCTGAAGCCTTGCCTTCAATGTGTTACGGAGCTAAGTTTGAGGCATTTGTCTTTTAATCTCTCTGCACTGCGTTGCTGACTCCATAGGAAATGTACTGGCGAATGGCACTTTGCACTCCTACCACTAGATGGAGAATGGCACATTGCATGATGAGCCTTACCTCATGGCCACTCGTCTCGTAACGAGAAGTGTGATGAGCAGATTCCCACGGCCAGGGAGGGGAATCTCTCCTCCCACTTAAATCACAGTTCAGGGGGTGTGGCCGGGATGAACTCCCCTCATCCTGCAATGGACGTGCGGTTAGATTACTTCATACTGGTCCCAAGCGGGACCGCAAACAGCGATGAGATGGACGTGAAGTATCAGCCTTGTATTGTGAAAAGACAGTCTTTAAAGCTAACAACAGTGAGTATACAAATGCAAATTCTTACTTACAGTCCCTGGGTTTCATCACACCGATTCCTTGAATGGTAGGACCCTCTGCTATGCATACAGCACCTTTCCACATATAAGACCATATTTTTGTCTTAATTTGTTAAACTAAAAATTGAGGGTCCTCCTAAGCATGGAAGTAAGCTGAGGAGAGAAACGCACAATTGAGAAACTGCAATTTTGGGTTGGAAAAGGAGGGTTGTCTTATACATGGGGGTGCCCAATAGACGGGAATATGCTCTCCATAGCATCCTTTCGCATCCCCGTTCAGCAGGGCCTATTGCAAACTTGAAAATCAACAATGAACTGTATTCCATCTGTATTCCTGGAGAATGTTGCCGATATGCCAAGTCCCCCCCACCTCCTTTGACATCATATTTTCATTAGATTCTATCATTGCTTAACAATTACAACAATATGTTTTAGCACTTACATCAAGCTATCCAGCAGCTGTGTTATGCATATTCTCAGGATTCTATTCATTTAGAGTTGAAATGAATTCAGCAGTGTGTTAAAATGTTAAATTGTCTCCACATTTCCCATTATAGGTGTTGCCTTAGGAACAAACTTAAAAAATAACAAATATATTTCGATTTATTATTATTATTATTATTATTATTATTATTATTATTATTATTATTATTATTATTATTATTATTATTATTATTA
>JAHTLZ010000327.1:16982984-17000735 GCA_023846285.1 Phrynocephalus versicolor
CACACACACACACACACACACACACACACACACACACACACACACACCATAGTGCTAGAGCATTCTTTGGGCAATTTACAACATAATTACGCAAGGGGCTCTTTGTCACCCAGCAAGTTAGATACTCAGTTTACTGACCTCAGAAGGATGGAAGATTGAATCAAAGCTGAGCCAGCTACCTGAGCCTGTTGGGATTAATATCAGGCCATGAGCAGATGTCTAACCACAGTACTGCAGTGTAGCCACCGCACCATGGGTGAACTCTTTTAGCTTCTTCTTTCTCAGTCTTCCCAGGTTTGGGCCATTTCAGCATGAAGAAAAGTTCTAGAAAAAATTAAACTTTCCCTTTTAACAATTCAGTAAAGGTTGCTTATCTCTCCCCAGCAAACAAAACCGCAAGATGGAATAAATGTATTGAAATCTAGTCAACTCCAAAAACTGTTGGTGGCAGCAAACAATGGAGGTAAAAATGACGGGCTCAAAAGGGCTTAAAAGGTGACATTTTGTTAGCTTATATCTCAAATTGTACAAGGCAAGGGTGGATCAACTGGAAAACTAATAAAGACTAAGAATCAGGGGGCGTAATCCAGGAGGGGTCCCAGACGTGACTTTAGTCCACATTTTTGAAATGATGGTGATCTGTTGTGGAACAATCTCATTGAAGATGATGGCAGTGGTTAAGAAGACCTTATTGAGGGTTATGAAAGCCCCCCCCCCCAAAAAAATGTAGGCCTGCCACTAGTGCCAGGGAAGGAGATTTGGGAGGCTGACAGGTCACTTCTGGGAAGACTTTTTCTCTGGTAGCTTCTCATAGACTCATCATGGGCAGAGGGCGTTGGAGAATGCTTGCCCAAGGCTGCCTTCATAATCAAGGCATAACATGATGGAGCAGATGTTTAGTTGTCAAGTTGAACAGTTCAATGATAACACCACCCTGAGCTCACCATGACCAACTGATCTGCAAAGCTAAGCCGGACCAGACTTGGGCAATGCTTGGGTGGGGGACTGGCAGGCAATCTGGAATACTGGTCTTGGTGGAGAGGCCAAAGCTGAGCCGAAGAACAAGTGGATTGAATGGAGAACATCCCAGGATTAATCCTCAACATTTCCATGGAAGGTGAGAAAAGAATTGTGCCTGAAACCTTGAGGAACTCCTGTCCGAGTTGAAAGTTGTGGCTAGGCCCCAGTCCCACATCTAGCAGTTTACATTGCTAGATAACCTGTGTCTAAAAATGCCGTCCCCACGGCCACCGGGCTTTTTGGAAAAAAAAAGAAAAAAGGAAACCCATTAATGATCCCTTAAGTGAGGTTTCTGTGACTCACCCAAGAGGCAGGGAAATTTTTGCCTCGCTTTGAAAATCCAGCTTTTAAGAAGGCAGATGCCGTGAGACCACACAGATGAACCGGGTTTCTTTTTCTTTCTTTTTTCATAGCACCGACCGGCTGTTCCTGGGGCTGATTGGCGCTGTTTTTGTTAATTGCTTTTCACCTTCAGAGAAACAGGAAGCTCTATCCGGTCCTACAAGTTTTAATTTCCCCCAGCCAAGTGGTCCGTTTTTTTTCAAATGCTAGCGTCACCTGCTGGCCAAGGGGGCTGAACTGTACTGTAAAATAATAAAAAAAAAAAACAGCTTTTGACGTGGGAACTCTTGTCCCACATTTAAATCACGTGATGGGACGAAGAGGAAAAGCCGGACCTTCAGAAGATCAGGATCAAAACCCAGGTGTGACCACGGCCTAGACGGACTACAGTCCTCACTTATTCTTCAGTAGCTTCTCATGTTTTTCTGTCATGTAAAGCTGAACACCCACACAAGAAATCCATCTCCAAAGTGAAGAGGATCCCGAGGGAAGGTTGCTTAAGACTTTCAAAAGGATATGGGATTTGCCAATGAACCCCCTTCATGGTGGGCTTTCCTCCTTTCCTCCAAAGCTCAGGATCATTACACTTGTTGTACTACAGATCTCAGTATCTCTGGGCAGCATGGCCATGGGCGTGGGGGGACACAAAGATTCTGGTTCTCGACAGAAACTCATAGGGCTGAATTTCGGCTAAATGAAACAGGCTTGGCTCCAAGAAGACACCAGCAGACATCTGATTTTGATTCTAGCCTTGGAGTCAATACAGCATGAATCTTGTACTGTGGGTTTCTGGGGTGGTTTTGGAAGAAAGAAAACAACACCACTGAGCTATTGTTCTGGCTTGACATCCATCATTAGTCATGTTCTTCTGTCGATGCCATTTATATTTTGGCAGCCCGCTGAAGAGGGGAGTGTTTAAAAAGAGAAGAAAAGATAGATCAGAGGAAATGATTTAGATTCTTTAGATTCACGCGAAATACTTTGGAGGTAATACCCTTCTAAACAGCATCTGTGCAGTGGAATAGTCCTTGGGACTAAGGCTGATGGTAAACTATTGCTGTTGTTATTAGTAAATAATATTGAAAGGAACTAGTACAGCCGCTGAAATCTTAGGCTAAAGAAAGAAAGAAAAGGGGTGGGGAATTGATTTAATGGAGCTGGTTGCAGCTTGAATATACAGAGAAAGAGCAAATCAGAGTGTAACGAACATATCCCTGAAGAAGGCTGATAGGCTGAAACAAATTGGACGTTTTGCTCTGAAATAGAAAATTATTACATTTTCTACATCTTGGGACTACAGTTCTTCCTTTTTGACTTAAGACATTACTAGTGGATTAGAAAGTCTTCAAGTGTCCACCACTGAGCATTCTGCCTTCCCTGTGCTCCCTTGAAGTGGGTTAAATAGGATCACTTAAGCAAAGCAAAGCAAAACAAAGCATTCTGCTTATATAAATCCCCATAGTGCTTAGGACACTCTTTGGGAAGTTTACAGCTTATTTATGCAGGCTACACATTGCCCCCCCCCCCGCGAGCTGGGTACTCATTTTACCCACCTCGGAAGGATAGAAGGCTGAGTCAACCATGAGGCCAGCTACCTGGGATTGAACCCCGGGTCATGAACACAGTTTTAGCTGCAGTACAGCAGTATAATAAATGGGTTTTAGCTATTTTTATTTGTCAGTTCATTAACCCCCTTTGCTCTCCCTTGCCATGTGCAGACTCTGTCACTTTCCTAGGGGTGCATAACTCAAATATCTAAAACCCAAACTTCATCAAACTTGCAGGGTTTTTAGAGGAGAGTCAGGGGTATCTTTTCTGTGGTTTTGGCGGCTCTAGATAGTAGGGGGCATTTTATAGAAGCTTTTAAGGCAGGCATGTCCAAACTTCGGCCCTCCAGATGTTTTGGGCCGCAACTCCCACAGTCCTTTGCCACTGGCAAACTAAGCTTAGAATTCTGGGAGTTGCAGTCTAAAACATCAGGAGGGCCAAAGTTTGGACATGCCTGTTTTAAGGCAAGAGAAATGATGGATCGATTCATTCAAAGATGAGGATGTACACATATTAAACAGAGAAGACAGGTGGTTTGAAACATTTCTATCTTTCAAGAAAAAGAAGTCCAGTAGCCATGACTCAACTTCCAGATAAATGACTGAGAATCTTCACAGACCGTTCTTGCTACTTCTCCTGCAAGTCCCCTTTTATATGTTTTGCAAATAGTAAATACTATATATCTCTGCAACCATATTTCTCTGATCCTGATGTTTATATTGCACATGCCCCTGTGACTAGTAATTCAGTTCTATAGCAGATACCTGCTTGGGACCAAATTATTCTTGTAGATGAACGGTATCCACCCCCCCCTTTTCATTTTAATTTGTGGCTGCTTTCATTTGCGCTCTGGATTTAATGTTAGATCGCATTGTATGTCTGTATTTTATGGCCTTAATATTTAGCTTCAGAACCACCCAGAGAGTTTTTAGCCATTGGGCAGAACAGTAATGCAGTAAATAAACATTCAAACTAAGGGGAGGGTGGGGGGAATAATAGAAAAGCAGTTTCACTGCTTTCTTTTATAGTTTCTCTTTTATTAAAAAACACCACCCACCCACCCAAGCCTTGTTCTTTCTGCTGGTCTTGTTTTTCCAAGATTGTTCCCCCTCCTCCTCCCAAAAAAGCTTAAAACAGGGGGCTGTTCTGAAGTTTTCTATGAAAACTGCTTCATAATTCTGTACGTATTTTTCAACTCCATTCATTTTGTGTGTGAATACAGTAGTTAATTGTGGAACTCATTGGGGGAAATTGTCAGATGGTAAACAGTTCTCAGAAAACAGTGGCAACTCTGCCTCAGCTTTTACCTTGCTGAATACATCCTTGAAGACAAACAAACCCCAGGGTTTCAAGAGTTAAACACTCACATCCCTGACAAATTGATCACTTTCTCCCCCCCTTTTTTCTTTAAATTATTTTTTCCTTCTGGACTATGAAGAAATTTGCAAATCCTGCTAGATTCTTAAAATCATACTAAAATTAAATTGTCACATGTTACTACTAGTGTCGGTATGCAGAGACCAAATATTGTAATTCAGTGCTAATTTGGATACTTCCTTCTTGAAGGAAAGCCAAAATTTTAAATAAAGAACAATAAAACTCTTGTGGAAAATCCTTCCTTCCTTCCTTCCTTGCTGACTGCCTGCCATATTTATTTCCATCTTTTCATTTCTATGAACCACAAAAATGATCAACAGAAGTTTTACAAAAGCACATGAAACATGACAAATCATCAACATCATTAGCATGAAGACAGGAGCAAAAGGAAAATCAAAGAAACCATAGATGCTCACCCCCAAAGAGCCTTTTCACACAGCCCCTAAACTTCACGGCAAATGGCTCCCAGCAATGGAGTTTAAAATTGTTTCCCCACCAGCTCTGGAGTTTACAGAAAATTAAGTGCGACCATGCCCACCTAAGCGTGTCCCAGCGCACTTTTCAAGTACCTGCTCTCCAGGGCTGAAGAAATCCTGATGCGGATGTAACTTAAGAGTGCCGGGCTCTCCTCGCTTCTGTTTGTTGTTTTTTGCCCCCCCCCTGCCCCTTTAAGAGCTACTTAAGAGAATGGAATGCTGCAGGGGCAAGAGCGAGACGGCAGAATGGAGGTGAGCCACGTTCTTTTCTTCCTTTTTTTTCTCCCTCCCCTCACGCAGCCAGCAGCCAAGAATGCGAAGGGGGTGGGAACACAGGAACAGCGACAAGCCCCCAAGATCTCTGGTCCGAATTTAAGTGGCCAGTGGATCTTTGGGGTCGTGTGAAAAGGCTCTTAGTCTCTATCCCGGTGCCCTCCATGTGCTTTGGTGATCAGTTTTCAGAACTAGGGTCCAAAACATTTCAGCAGGTTATTTTGGGATCAAAAGATCATCTTATGCTTAGACTGTTGCCCAGTCTTCAATAAAGTTTAGGGAAAAGTTGAGGATTAACATAGGAAGTTGTCTGCATTGCATCATGGGTCCTTCTAGGCCAGTGTGGCCAACTTTCACTAGCAGCACCTTTCTGAGCATTCAAGGAAAGAATTCTCTCAACCTTCCTAGGATATCCAAGTAAAAATGCCATACACCCTCCTTAGCTTCCAAAATCAGGAATGATCATCAGATATTAGGGAGGGTCTTCTTTTTAAAAATACCCAAGAGAAGCTAGAAGGGAAGCTTTGCACATTCCTTATTAATATAATATTATTTTTAAAAAAAACTTTGGCTTTTGATGATGCTTGATAAGTAAAAAACAACAACCCAGAAATAAATAGCATCTTAAGTACAGTGGACCCTTGTATAACAAACAGTTTGTATAACATAAAATCTGTACAACATAAAAGATTCCAGAGAGAGGGAAAATTTGTTTAACAGAATGGTCGAATCCGCACAACATAAAAATGGGATTACTCTGTTTTCAATGCATTCCTATGGGAAATTTGTATAAAGGAAAATTTGCTTAACAGAATTTCATTTGGAACGAATTAATTCCTTTATACAAAGTACCACTGTAGTTGAAACCTACTTACATGTGCTTAGGCATTTGAGCCAAATGGTTTTGCAGTATAGAACTCAAATGAATGAATGAATGAATGAATGAATGAATGAATGAATGAATGAATGAATGAATGAATACATACATACATACATACATACATACATACATACATACATACATACATACATACATACATACATACATACATACATACATACATACATACATACATACCCAGAACTGCACCAAGAGAGAGTCAGTTAATAGTACTCAAATAGCAATAAAATGCAGACTTCCCACAATGGGGAATCACTTCCATGGTGGTCTGCTATCTTGGTCCTATAGCACCGTAGGACAAAGTCAACCTTCAAATCCTTTTTGCTTGTCCCATGCTGCCTCTGTCTGAGAGTTGCCCCCATCACCCTAAACATGGTCCCAAAACTTGCTCTACTCTACATCCCTAAACAAATTGCAGCTTGATTTAACAGGATGGGGATGGGATCAATTTAGTTTGCCCCGTGCAAAGGACACTTTCGGGCTGCTGGTGTGTGTGTGTGTGTGTGTGAGGAAGTGTGACCAAACTGCAAACTTCACAAAAAACGAGCTTTCGACAGGGTAACGTAGCCTGTCTCGAGCCGTCATTCACAGATGTAATGGAAGTTTTAATGCGGCTTGGTTTGGGGAGTGGGGGTGGCGGGAGGTGGAATTCTCTTATGCAGAGTCTTTTATTGGGCCACTAAAAAAGATTTTCTTAAAAAAAAAGCTTCAGCTTTTTATATTGGTCTATTCCAAAGTAAGGGAAAGAAGCCAGACCAACAAAATCTGTGTAAATAAGACTCCGTGGGGTTTTGGGTTTTCTTTCTTTCTTTCTTTCTTTTTGTTCTATTTCTTTCTTTTTCTTTTTTTTTAAAAAAAACTTAAATAGGCTACTTCAGATTCTGCAGAAGTAATAATAAAGCGAGACCTAATGGGTCACCATGTGTGGAGAGCCGTCCTCTTGGGCCTTAACATATACACTTAAAGGCTGAAACCAAGAGGAGGAAAAAAGCCGTCATGTTGGCAACTGTTGTTAGGTAGTATAAACAATAGGCTGCCATTGGCGCGGAGCCCCGGATCAGATTCCAATAGCACTCGATAGGGAACCTTCCTTAAAAAATTAGAAGAAGCTGGGAATGGAGCTGTCGCATGCTGGGAATGGCAGCAGAAGCAAAAACAAGAGTAAATGAGTGGAAATTAAGCAGCAGGAAATGGGGATTTGGCAGAAGGTCGGAATTTGAAACTGCAGAGAGGTGTCAGTGATAAGGGTTGGATCAAGTTTCTGGCCAGAAAAAAAGAGAAAGAAGGAATGCAGATGTGTTCATTGAATAAAGTACAGATGTAGAAAGCGAAGGGGGAAAAAAGGCAAAGAAAGAAAAAAAAAAGAAAAAAGCCAAGGAGGGAAGCATGCCTGGGATGGAACAAAAATTACAGCCCAGAAGAAATCGTGTTAAGTGGAGGTGTAATTTATATACTCTTCCAAAGATCCTGGGCAAAACAACCGCCTCCACGTTGTCTCATGAGCTTCATTGATTTATGCATTGCACACATGTTGCTGCCTCGTTCTTCTCCGAACGGGGAAATCTGGAAGTCTAGGCAAAGGATGGACCAAAGAGTCAGTTTTGTGTCTCTCTCCCCCTCCCCCCCCACGCATACCACATTTGTTTATCCTGTCTGATTCACGAAAATGTGCATCACGTTAGGGATGTTAATAGAAGAAAGCACAACGAAATCATTAAGCATCTGCATCAGCCCAGTTCAACAAGTCCAAGAGAAAAAGATGCCTGTCCTGGTCTTCCGTGTATCTGCTCAAGTTGAGGAGCTCAGCCAGGGAGGGGAAAGTGCAAATTATAACCTGTCATTAGAAGGAAGGAAGGAAGGGAGGGAGGGAGGGAGGGAGGAAGGAAGGAAGGAAGGAAGGAAGGAAGGAAGGAAGGAAGGAAAGAAGGAAGGAAGGAAGGAAGGAAGGAAGGAAAAGATGGGAACCCTATCTTAGTGCCCCAAACAATGTTTAATGTGCAAGGGATGAAAGCCAGACCATAAAAAGCCAAGCACTCATATGTCCTTTGCCAGAATGTTAGTTTCCACTGCAAATGGCATTTTATTTATTTATTTATTTATTTATTTATTTATTTATTTATTTATTTATTTATTTATTTGTTTGTTTGTTTGTTCGTTCGTTCATTTGTACGTACATACATACATACATAGCTGCCTAGATGCCCTGATCACATCCAATCTCGCCTGATTCGGAAGCTAAGCAGGGTGGGCCCTGGTTAGTACTTGGATGGGAGACCACGAGGGAATACCAGGTGCTGTAGGCGCCTGGAGTAGGAACTGGCAAAACACTGCAGTATTCCTGCCAAGAAAACTCCATGGACATGGAGTCACAAAGAGTCGGTCATGACTGTAACGATGCAACACACACACACACACACACACACACACACACACACACACACACACATATACACGGGGGAAATGTGTAATATTTGAAACAGGCACACAGGTTAGGAAAATTCTGGAATTTTGGATGGTGATCTAAAGTCATAAATTCTCTTTAGAGTTGAAAGAAATAGCTTCTGCTTAGAAATAAGTCCAGGAGAGTTAAATTAAACCTACCTCCAAATATATGTTCATAAGGTAGCATTCTATTTTAAAAAAAATTAGAAGGGGATACCGAGAAATCCTGAGAAATCCTTTCTCCTTATTCCTATGTCCCCATCCTTAAACTTAAATTTCATGCTTAAAACTTCCCTTTATGTTACAAACATTTAGGCAATTCACTCTGGATTTTGAATAACATTGCTGCCTTTTGCTAGCACTGTTTCGAATAGTTTTCAGTTATATGAGTCAATGCAACCGTTTGTCAGCCAGGCTTGGAACCACTTAATAGAAATTATAACAAGAAATAATTCATTAGTGGCTCCCTTTGCTGCAGTTCCACTTCACTACTGGGTTATATGAGTAAGTGTCTTCCCAGAGAGACAGTTCCAATGAAGATCTTCCTTCACTCTTGTCTGCTTCCATACACACATGTGGGGAAATGTGGGTGCCTTGTGTGTGTGTTGTGTCGTTACAGTCGTGGCCGACTCTTCGTGACCCCATGTCCTTGGAGTTTTCTTGGCAGGAATACTGGAGTGGTTTGCCAGTTCCTACTCCAGGTGCCTACATCACCTGGTATTCTCTGGTGGTCTCCCATCCCAGTACTAACCAGGGCCGACCCTCCTTAGCTTCTGAAATCAGGCAAGATCAGATGTGCTCGGGGCATCTAGGCCTTACATATAGTTTAACAGGCACATTGATCCCACCCTGCCCATAATGCTATGTCCCCACCCTACCCCACCCTTGGAATGAAATTATAATATGCCTTGGAATGAAATTATAATAGATCCAGAAGTTTAAGGGCATCTTAGAAGGTGTCATTAAGTCAACACCTCTGGAGCGCTCAAAGGGTGTCAAAAGGAAGGGATGTGGCTGTTAATTAGAGATGGGCACAACTCAAAAAAATAATTTTTCATTTTTCGTTTGTCATTTAGGGGTCCGTTTTGGTTCATTTTCGTTTTTTGGGGGGTTTTGCGCATTTTTTTGTTTTTGTTTTAGTTACGAAATGAAACGAAAAAAACAAAACGAAAATGAAATTTTTTCGTTTTCGTTAGCATTCTTTTCAATGCAATGTGTCTGCCGTAACGAAAACGAAAAACATGGCAAAATTTTTCATTTCGTTTCCGTTGTCGTTTTGCTTCTGAAAAATTTTTCGTTTTCATTTTCGTTGCGAAACGAAACAAAAAACAAAAACGAAAACGAAAATTTCACTGAGTCGTGCCCATCTCTACTGTTAATCACTACAGCGAGTTTAGAAAGTTACTTTTCACAAGGCATTTGCTGTAATTTCCCTACCTGCTTCCAGTGTTTGGAACACTGAACCTGGACATCAATTTGTTGGTGTCAAATATTAGAAATGGGAAGCTTCCTTTGTTGCAATTAACTTAACAGTATTTGATTTCTTAAATTCACATTTATTCATTAATTACTGTAAACTGTTTGCTTCAAAATAAGCAGCAGACTTATTTACTCATTACACCTGTGATTCTGGCTTATAACTTTACCCATTACCTTACAGTGGTACCTCTACTTACAAGCGGCTCTACTTATGAGCAATTCAACTTAAGAGCAGGAAAACCGTTGTTTTAACTGCTGCTATACAAATTTTATATGCGGTCTGCTCTACTTACATTTTTTTTTCCAATTTTCCAATTTTCAATTTTATTTTTTAGATGCGGCAGCTTTACTTATGAGTTTTTCGACTTATGAGCATGCGTTTGGAACGAATTAAACTTGTAAGCAGAGATACCACTGTAACTCTACCGCTGTACTTTGCAACTCTGTGACACCCTCCTTCTGGCCAAACTAGTGACTTGCAAGTAACTATGCTTAGCACCAGCCAATTATGGATAGGGAAGAAAAACTGTACACAATTTGATATCATTTACGGTCCATAAAGGGGCTGCGCTGACCCTGAATAAAGGAAAATTATCTCCATGCAATCTTGCGATTGCTTTTTTTTTTTTTTTACTGGTCAGATAAAAGGGATCACATGCTCGTGCATTTATGTAACCTCAAAATATATCCGATGATTTAAATGTGGAAATTGGTAGAATGGATTCGGTCCTAAGTTTTTCTGGCTTTTATCCTTTTTGGGAGCCCTTCAGGAGAACAAACAAACAAAGGATGGTTTACAGGATCCCAGCTCAGAATGTAAACAATCCCATTCTTTAAGTTAGGAAATCAATAGCATCCATGCGCAAGTCTCTGCTTCTAGTACATACTTTTGTTTAGAGACCTTTTGAGACAAACCAACTGGTTAAAAACAAACAAGTGGACTCTGGGGAAATAGATTTCAAGATGTAACCCACTCAGTTATTTAAGCTGGGAACTCAGTGGCATGTGTGCTACAGTTCATGTTTCATAGCTCTTGGCCTATTGGAGATTCCCCCCCCCAGGACAAACAAACACACATGAACAAACAAAATAAACCTTCTGCTATATTTATAAGATTCATGGTTTCCAGTTTAAACCAGGAATGGGCGAAAGGTGCCCTCGAGATGTTACAGTAATAAAAAAAAATCTTGTAACTGCAGGGTTGGAAGGAACTTTAAGGGCCATCAAGTCCAGCACCTGTAGAGGAACAGGGGGAAGTTGCTCTCCCAGCCTCTGGATCTGCAGCTGGAGACCTCATTCTCTCGTTCGTTCATTTGCTTGTTCACTTGTTCATTTATTTCTCCCCCCACCTTTCTCCCCCAAAGGAGCCAAGGTGGCTGGGACATAACCCGGACAAAATAAAATATTTTTTTTAATGAGAACAGACAAAATAAAAGAAAATATGTTTTTTTTACCCAGCATGTTGTTGGAGGAACTCCCTGCCACAGGATGTGGTGATGGCATCTGGCCTGGATGCCTTCAGAAGGGGACTGGACAGATTCCTGGAGGAAATGCCCATCCCAGGTAACAAACCATGATGGAGATGTTTAGTCTCCAGGCTTAAAAACACAGGGTACTTCAAGGGCCAGATGCAGAGGAGTGGTATCAGTAGACAGATATCTAGTCTCATGTGCTCCCAGAAGCATTTGGTGGGGCTACTGTGAGATACAGGAAGCTGGACTAGATGGGCCTTTCGCCTGATCCAGCATGGCTCTTCTTATGTTCTTATGTTCTTATGTGGGGCCACTGTGAGGTACAGGAAGATGTACTAGATGGGCCTTTGGATTACAATTGGATTAACTGCCACCCAAAAGGGCCTGTTTTATAACAGAAAGACATCATTATAGTCATCTATGATTGCATTAAAGTAAGTTATATTAAAGCATGCAATAACTTCGGCAAAACTAGCATAATACTGAACATCCAAATGTAAACTAATAAAAGTTTCATGTTTTGTTTTGAAAATATAAAACGTGGTGGTTGACGCTCTCTCAAATATATATAATTGTCCAGTTAATCTGGTGGCAGCAGTGAGCGGGAGACCCGTGGTGTGTGGTGCCGTCACACCCATTGCCTCCCTCTAGAAATGTGTTATGTTGATGCTGAAGCACTATAATGGAACATAATTCTTCTAGCACTGGTCACCAAAGCTTCTGAGTGGCAGCAGACTTTCTCTTCACACAGGGGCATTTTGGATTTCTCTGCCAGAACTCAGCCACACGGGTCTCAGGTCCCATCCTCTCCCTGTCGTGCAGCGTGAAAGTTTGACCGACTGTCGTGTCGGCACGGCCCCGTTCTCTGTAAACATGGAGAGCAACATGTCCAACGCTCTAATCATTTAAATCTTTCTGAGAGGGTGACGCCAACCTTCAGGAATTTGCTCGAGTAAATGGTGGGGTTAACTCTTCGTGTCACTTGTGCCAAGGTTTTTCTCCATCGCAACCTCAGGCGCATTTCGCAAAACCTCATGTGACTCCCTCCCCGCCTTGACGATGTGTTTGCATGAGCTGTTTCTTTTCATGAGAGAAGGATAAATGTTTATCGAGAGACTACGCAGAACCAGCTGGGGTTGCCCTCTTCACCAGGCACTCGAAGGAGGCAAACCCCCGCACAGAAGTGAAATAAAACTTGAGTCACACTCTAGTTTTTATACTTAGGTGCTGTGAGGTGCCTAATTTTAGACTACAAACCCCTGTGTCTGGCCAAGAATGACACACAGGGACATTTCTTTGGTGGAGGCTATAATCTGGACTGCACCTTTTAAAAATCTTTTGATACGTTTTAAAAAATTAGTTGCCTTGATTAACGGCAGCGTGTTTCAGAATCCATCATTATCATCATCAACAGAATTGTCACCATTGTCGCTCATTATCAACAAAACACCTGTGCTGATATGAACTATTGTTACAGCCTCCAATAGATCTCCCTCCTCTTGCAGGTAGAAGGGATGGTAGAATCCTTCATTCCCAGGGAGACTAAACCAGGCATGTCCAAAGTCCGGCCCAGGGGCCAAATGTGGCCCGTTTAAAAATTTCGAGCGGCCCGCAGCCTCTTCTCCCTGCCGACTCATCCTGTCATGCCTCCCCACCATCCGGCCCCTCCCTGTGCTGGCTGGAGACATCAGCTTGCAGTTTTATGGTTTGACTACCCTCCCTGCCTCTGACTGTACCCCCACCCACCCAGCCAGCGTACCCGCCCCTGGCTCCATTGCTGCAGTATCCTCCCTGCCTGCTTGCAAGGGGGGGGGGCAGCATAGACAAGCAGCGGTGTGTCTTGGGTGCACGCCTGCCAATGCCCGGGCTGTGAACCAGCCGCTTGGCCCTTGGGGCACCTTGAAACCGGAACATTTGTGGCTGTGGCAGGTGTGTGCAGGCTCGCACCCTTTCTCCACCCTTCAGGTTGAATGGTTGGCCACACATTTTCACCTCACCAAATCTGGCCCTCCTTGCAAAAAGTTTGGACACCTCTGCCCTAAACCAGGCATGTCCAAACTTCAGCCCTCCAGATGTTTTGGACTGCATCTCCCACAGTCCTTTGTCATTGGCAGTCTAAGCTTAGAATTCTGGTAATTGTGCTCCAAAACATCAGGAGGGCTGAAGTATGGACATGCCTGCCCTAAACCCTATAGAATTGCACCCCAGATTGGGGCTCTGACCCACGCTTCCAGTGGAAAGCAGAACAAACCGTGCATGCTGTACCCATCAGTGCTTGTCATCTAGTGCTTTGCTAAATGGCCATGACGAAAATGTTCTTTGATATCAAAGACACTGTCATTCCCCCCCCCCCCTCTGTGTTTTCATTTCCCCGATCTTAAGGACTCTTCTTCTCTGGCTTGAAATTAAAAAAAAAAATACAAGATGTGCTCAACTTTCTTGCCCTAGGCAGGAGAATTTCGTTTGAGTGAAGTTTTGGTTCACATTTCCATTTGCAGATGCCTGTGGTGTATGGTAGTCACGTCCCCACCCCCTTGCCCCTCTGTCCTGATAAGAGCTTGGCATACCAGCACCTGATGGAGGGGAGGGGAGACACGGTTGGGTCTTGAGAGGAGTGGGAAAAGATGAAACATTATTTTGTACATTTAACAGCCTCAAGAAAACACAATCTTTTGGTCTTCTCTAGAGTTGCGGCAGAAAGAAGCATTCACTTCGCCTCCAGAAAACTTAGGGTGGGCTTTGGAAAAAAATAAAGCATGCACATAACTATGCGCACACTGTGGCATGTAAGCAAATAAACGGCATGCCATTAATCATAGTGGTTAACATGTGGTTGTATTTTATTATATTTACTGTGTTGTATTTTATTTTAGTAGTGTTGATTTCTGGGTAGGGTAAAATATTTTGCATATTGTTTTGGGGTTTTTTTTGTTGTAAATTCCCCAGAGTGAGCTTTGTTTAGATGGGTGACATACCAACCAACCAACCAACATTGAACATGTCTTAATTGTACTGGACTGTATATTATCCTTCATTGCTGTAAGCCACCTTGGGTCCTTTTCCAAGGAGAAAGGCGGGGTAAAAATACTCTAAAACAAACAAACAAACAAACAAACAAACAAACTAAATAAATAAATAAATAAATAAATAAATAAATAAATAAATAAATAAATAAATAAATAAATGTAATTTTTTGTGGACAGTTTTGGAGGACAGAGGTAATTTTGTAATGCAATCTCTCACTTCTGCATTTCCATGGGAAAGCTAGTCCACTGAGTCAACACACAGGAAGCATTACCTTGCTGTTTTGTTTTTTTTAAAAAAAATTTGCCTCTGGCAGCAAAAATGTAACAGGATGGTCTTTTATTGAAGAGAGATGAGTTAAAACTGGAACTTGAATGCAGGATGTCCTGATGCACCTGGAGAATCTCGGAACAAGAACTATTTATTAAGTGCTATTTCTGAAAGGGAGAACTTGTTGACAATAACAGCTTGGTGCATATCTTTCTAGCCCTCGTTCTGGGTTAAGATATTACTTTTCTAGGTGCACATAAAGAGAGGTGGGGTTTTTCAACAGCTGTGTAGCTGGGAGGATCTTGGGGAAAAAATGATTATTATTTGTGTGTTTTTCCTCTCTCTCTTCTTTAGCAGCTAAGACGAGTAAAAAAAAACATACATTAACACAAAGAAGCACTTTTTACTAAGAGTAGGTGGTGAAAGGCATAAAAAATAATAATACCTCAAGATGCATTGAAACATTTTAGGGAATTAGGGAATACTGATCTTCAGCAAAAAAGGGGGGGGAAGAGGGGAAAATTAATATTAAAGACAAGCTGTGAGCAGTGCGATTTTCCATCTGGCCCTGCCGCGTTCGACGAACGCTTCCATGACGGAATTCATCTGTCCATCAACTGTCAAAAATTCTCCTGTCAGTAAATCCCAGGATACCCCTCCTGGCCCAACCTACTCAAAAATAATCCAAGCCACAAAGAATTCAGAATTCAGAGTCTGCCTCTTTCCCTCTCCATTTCTCTGCCACTGACAACACACGTACTAAATATAAATATAAATCTAAATATAACACATGGTGCTTTCCTTCTTCAGTTCTTTTCCATGCCCCCATTTTCCTCCTTAATTTTATACAATCCTTAATTTTATTCAGTTTTTATTTTTATTTTTTGCCCTTTGCAGAATCAAAGAAGATGGTGAAAGAAGACTCAGTCCTAGGGAGATTAAATCCTTTCCCAAACTATTCTGCGCCTTCTCCCCCCTCCCCCACCAAACCCCCAATTCAAGGACGACAACAGGCAGCCACACATCTGTTTTAAAAGTTTGAGTGGTTGTGAAGTGTGAACTCCCTGCTGTTTAATGTAACTACATGACTATTTAATGTACACAGTGCTAGAGAGTGAGTCAGAATGCCAAGATGCTGGGACATGCCTGAAGGACATCTATAAACATAATATACTGCAGTTTATTGTGACAAATGTGTCTAAACGGTGAGCAGGGATAAACCGGCTTTTTGCCTTGTGAGTGGTGTCAAAAAAGAATGGACTATTTACCGTGGTTTCCCTTCTCCTTGCAAGCTTAAGATAAATATACAGGGAACTTGGGTTCTTAGGAGTGACACCGTCTATTTGAATTCCCAAGATAAGCAGTGAGAAGTGCCAGTCTGCGGCTTGTGCGCATTTTCCTTTCCGTATGCATAGCGCCACAACGGAGACACATATGCAATGGTTGAGTCAAGTTGCATGGAAAACAATACCAGTTGCGATCATCCTGTCTTCTCTGTAGTTTGGGAAATACAGTGGTACCTCGACTTACGAATTTAATCCGTTCCAAATGCGGAGGTACAGTGGTACCTTGACTTACGAATTTAATCCGTTCCAGTCAAACTACTCTTAAGTCGGGGTACCTATCTAATTTTTTTTAAAGTTAAAAAATCAAAAAAATGAAAACAAAATATTTGTAAGTCGAACAGACCATATCTAAAATTTGTCAGGCAGCAGTTAAAATGCCAACAGTTTTCTGCTCTTAAGTCGAATTGCTCTTAAGTCGAGCTGCTCTTACGTCGGGGTACCACTGTAATTCATGGCTTCCTTGCATCTGTTTCCTTTTCCTTTATTTCTTCTACGATATTTCCAGTTGGATATCCTGCCACCCCTATCTATAACGGTAGCTCGATTGGATCTGAAACGCTCTCTCCCCCCCCTCCCCGCCCAAATAGGGTGAAAGTGTTTGGGGAAACAATCTTTACCGCTTTATTTGATCTGCTCTTCCCTCTTTCCCTTTCTCCTTTTAGCCCCATGCCCCACTCTGTAAAGGAAAACAGAGTCCTTTACTTGTGGTTTCTGACACCTCATTAATCAACCATCAGAAAAGAGTATTTAGCAGCTGAGCAAGGCCAATTAGATTTTTTTTAAAAAAAAGCTAGGCAGCAGCAGCCAAAAATAATTTCTAATTGTCAACTCGGGGTGGCATCGCTGCCCGAGAGGCGGCTTCAGCTGTTTCTGCTCCTCCCGACCTCTGAAAAAAAAAACCCTCCCTGCTCCCCAAAAAGTTTTGCTTGTGTTTGTTTTACAAGATTTCCATCGGCAAGGAATGTCTCAATGAAGGCTTGTATGCTTCTGCTCGCCGGACGCCAAAGCCGAACAGTGAAATCTGAATAGGTGCAGAAGGGTTCAAAGGCTCCGTTCTCATGCGGTGGCAGAGTGACACTCAGCCGTGCATACTTTGAAATCCCTTTGGACAAAGAGGAGGGGGGCGTAGTTGCCCCCTACTCTGCAATGCAATATTCCCCCTGTGCTTAAAATGTACTGTATCACATTTGGATGGACGGGACTAGTTCCAGAGAATCCCACGAGTCAACCTAAAAAGTGTAGGACACATTTGGGCTGGTGTGTGGGTGTGTATTAGGAAAATGCACACATTTTTCACTGCTCCCTTGACCTCCGGCCGCCAATTTATTGATCGGGAATAAGGTGGCCCCAATTAAAAACCTTGATCTTCTTGGTGAAACAGCTGATTATTTCGGATTTAAAGTTGCAGCACAGTGTGCAATTAATAGAGTAAATCCCGTTCTAGTCAGCAGTGCTTGCCTTTTTAAAAAACCCATGCAATTGGGCAGTGTATGGGATTTGATTTATTTTAAGAATCTCAAGCAAACTGCTTTCAGGAACTTCTCCGCAGTAGCTGCAATAGTGATCTTAAGTGTTATTCATTTATCAAGTCCTTATAGCTGCAAACATGATCTTAAGTGTTATTCATTTATAAAGTCCTTAAGAAGTTGCAAATAAAAGAAAATGACAATATTTGCAGAAGAATTAATAATAGACTTGCCAAACCTTGGGAATGGCACATTTAATTGGTTGTGGCTTCTTCTTCTTCTTCTTCTTCTTCTTCTTCTTCTTCTTCTTCTTCT